>JAOPTO010000876.1:0-60079 GCA_033822845.1 Tetrapedia diversipes
TCAAATTACATTTTCCTCTGTTTAATCTGAAAAATTTGATGATCTATGGAAACAAGATATAGAGAGGTCATCATATTATTGTTATAATATAGTTATATAGCTTTTGCAATCGTAAAATAATTAAAAATGTATAAAAAATCAAATTACATTTTCCTCTGTTTAAACTGAAAGATTTGATGATCTCTGGAAACAAGATATAGAAAGATCTTCATATTATTGTTATAGTATTACTGATACACTGACAATTGCGCTGCAGCAAATAGAAGATCGAAAAAATTGACAAGCTTATGTATGCGTTCATTGTTCACATAAGTTACTTTCATTTGATGCATCCATACAATGCTGATACATACAGTAGTGGATAAAAGTTTAAGACAAGAGAAAATAGAAAGGGCATATAAGAAAGTGCAAATAGAAATTTAGAAAATAAGGTGGGTTATAAAATGTAAAATTGTAAAGTTGTAAACTAGAAGTATCCTAAGTCAAAAGGCAAGCATTAAATAAATAATAATATATTATTATTTTCTTCTTTTTCCGTTAATATTGTACCTAAAGGGCTTGACCTACTGAAATAAAATAAAAAAAGAGTACTCAGAATTAAAATTTTGAAACTGTGACCTAGAAGCCTCAAACCTTTTTTATATTATCCTTCCTAGGTTAGAGCAAAAATCGAGTTACACATCAGAACGAGTAAAACCTTCGACGTGGTCACTTCAAAATAAAAGTATGCTTCCTTAGAAGAAGCAGTCCACCGTTTTTACACCACTTGAGCTTTGCTATTACAAAAAGATGCGGCCATGGAGAACCCTTTTGGCTTCATTTGGATATCGGGGAAGAAGACAACGCTTGACCCCATGTGTGTCTGTTGTAAGGACTTCTTTTTGGGTCTCGATTGCGAATGTGCCATTGGACACACCCACGTGGGACAGACCCGGTGCATCTATATCAAACATATGCAAATCACATAGATCACACTTCGTTACAATCATTCCACAACCCGAACCTTAACCCTTTCGCTATGAGCAGTGACTATGGTCACCCAACGATTGACACTCGCTACGTACGAACGGTGACTATAGTCATCCCGTGAAGTTTCGCGAACAGAGTATTATTGCATTATGCGATAATATTTTAACCCTTTCCTTTTTACGGCTGATTACAGTTACGCTCTGCGAATTCAACGTACTACGGGCAAATCGTAATTGTTCCATAAGTGCACATTTTTGATGTAGCGGCTTGTTCAGCGGGAGTTGCGCGCCGAAGAATTCTCCCGTAACGGTAGTTCTCATGAGTTTTCAATTAAAATTCAATTCAAAAAATGTACATATGTAAATAAATGTTGTACAGGGCGCACATAAAGTTTAATAATTTTTAAAATTAAACGTTGTGCACTTCGAGTGGTAACTTATACACTCGAATATTTGAGGTTGATGCAGGTACAGTACAAGAAATGATTGATATTTTTAGATATAAAAAGACTGAATATATTTGTATTACACGAGCGTGGTTGAACGTTACTGTTTAATGTATTTTTACAAAATCTCTCGCTGGAGGGATGTTATGCGCTTATATAAAGGTGTCAGGAGTGGGGTGTTTGGTTCCCTTTTTGGGGTGGGAGATATTGTTGACTGTCGAAAATGTTTCCAGCGACTTCAGGTATATTTTGTTTCATCGGTCGAAAGTAAAATGTACCGAGGATAACCTTAATCGCGTAAACTACCTGAAATTTTTAAGGAAGCCAGGCCAAATCGAAGGAACATAGAAAAAATGGGAAAAACCCGAAACTGGCATGGCAATAAGTACGTTTGCTAAAAAGGGTATTATTTAGCCTTAATAATGCTGTCTCCAAATATACCCTTGAAAATATAAAATGAATGTTGTTACAACGTAACAAATGTAAAATTTCTTTGTTTTATATATTTCTTTATTTACATTTTCTTTGGTACTTATTTAGTATTTCTCTTTTAAATGATATAAAGCAAAACAATCACCAACATGTAATGCAACTCCACACGACCTGCATATCAAATTTGTTGTTTTTCTTTTCTTGTTTTTGGTACATACAACGCAACTTCTTCGTTTTCGTTTATTGCTTTCGGAAATGAATACTAACTGGTGACGTATATAACTTATTCCATTTAAGTAAATTAGCAACAAAACCCAACAGATCATCAACGGAATGCAAACGATACTAATGTGCTGTCGCCGGCCACTTCTTTACGCGAAACACCACTGTGGTGTCGCCGGCCGTCGAGCGATACTTTGCGAACAACACCATTGTGGTGTCGCCGGACGGCATAGTGTTAATATAGGCAAATCTTAGTGAAGATTTCGAAGTGAGGAATCAATCCCAAACATAAAATACAATTTCAGAAAAACCGACTGGATTAAATATGTAGGGATGCGAGTTTGGGAAAGTCTGAAGAGTACTTGAGTTGGGCGATTGTCGTGCGAACGCAGAATGTTTGGGCTCGAATGTTTCTAAGGCGTGAAAGATGAGAACTTTGGAAAACAGCGTGACTGAGAAATTCTGGGTGGTCGTGACCAAATGCGTAGAGTGAGAAAGGTTGACAATTAGAATGAAAGGAAACGAGTGTTTGGAAGAATATATGACGGGGAAAATGCGAGCGCGAGGCAGAAAGCTTTTGGTTAACGTAGAAGAAAGGTTTGGTTGTGAACGTAGAAAGAGTGCTAAAGTTGCTAAGTTGTAAAGTCGTTTAAGTTGTTTTTTTTAATTGTTTTAAATATATTGTTATTAAGTTTTAATCGCTTCACTTTATTTTTCACACCTGAATTCCATCTTATGTTCTATATTAATATAGAACATTTCCTATAAAATTGGGGGCTCGTCCGGGATTGATTAGCCTACACATATTAAAGCCATTGTTTCTTATCGTAGTAGAAGATATTTACGTTTGGAAGAAAATACTTATGTGGACATTCATCCAACACGTTTAGTTTTATATCATATTTTACACTGTCAGTCACCGATGACTGACGTGGTCTGAATGGAAAGTTCAGTGTCAGTCACCGATGACTGACGTGGCACTCAACGTGTTAAGTGACTAACAAAATTTACATGTATCACTGTTTACCCTTTGAGTCTATCTAATAAACAGACCAACTAAAGTTTGAAAATTTGCGAAACTATCATTTGGCGACTAACCAGTCAGCTCTCGAGCGCAAAGTGTTAACACTATTCCTACCGACACTTCACGTATACCTATTCCTATCGCGACATTCCCACGTAAGACAGACTACAAATTTTTCTCAGAAACTAAACAATGAAAAAAGAAGTGAATATTGAAAAATGTATTATAGGTTTATTTGAGGAAAAATCTAAAATTTAAAGGCGGTTCGATTATATTGTATATGTGAAATTCCAATCGAAATTTAAGAAAAACGGTCATTTGACCGGTCGTGGTAGGAATAGTGTTAAACATGCCGCGGGAAACGCAGGTGTTGATCGATGGACGAGAACGCAAGAGCGCGTTCGAAGGCACGGGCGTTTCGTGGGCTGGTTCGATAATAGTGCGCGCGTAGCACTCGGCGCAAAGAGGATCGGTGTTCGCGCAACCGGAAGCGGCATTATACGCGCGAGCAAGAATACCCGTCTAATTGTTCGGCCGGAGATAATTCCGCGCGATTTGCATACGTTTCCTCGTCCGTTAAGCCGAACCTCGTCAGGCGGGCAATTAGCGATTACTGATTAAGTCAAACGGCCAGGCCGGGCCCGTTGTCATGGAACGGGGAAGCTCGCTAGCTCGAGGGGTGGCGGCGGAAGAGGCAGAGGGGGGGTGGAAGGGAGCAGTGAGGGGAGGCAGGGGTGCTGATGGCGGGCGATTGATATCAGGTGGGAGGAGTGATGGGTGCTGGCCGTGCAGGCTCGACTTTCTGACTCGTTTACCCGATCTATCCCGTGCCTCTTCTTATTGTATGCTAATTATCCGCCGGCCTAATCAACTTGCGGCACTTCACGCGGGGCCACTATCTGCGCGCGGATCCCGGACGTTGCCTGACTCAACCGCGCGGCCCGAAGTCACCCGAATTAATTGGCGAGCCCGCGAAACGCGGGCACCCGCGGCGCGGCGGATTTAACCCTTTCGTTACGGCAGTCGGCTCCGCCGAAGTGATCCCACTGAACGGGGCCGCCGCACGGTGGGCCAAATCACTATTCTACCTAATAAAAATTCGTACTTATCAAAATTAATCTCCATATCATCTTTTTTTGAGATACTAATGATAAAAACTATAAAATGGATTATATAAATGTAGGATTCTTCCGCGGAATAGCTAAAGCTAAATGACGTTTAATATAGGCGAATGTTAATAAACATTTTGAATTTGAAAATTTTGAAGTTAGTATCATGAGGCGACTAACAATCACCTCTCGAGTGCAAAGGGTTAAATAGTCATATATGTAAATTTTTAATATATCGTTTAACTAAGCTAAATGACGTTTAATATAGGCGAATCTTAGTAAATATTTTGAATTTTGAAAATTTCTGAAGTTAATGATATTAAACGACTAACAATCACCTCTCGAGTGCAAATGGTTAAGTCGTCATATATGTAAATTTTAGTATATCGTTTAACTAAAGTAAATGACGTTTAATATAGGCGAATCTTAGTAGATATTTTGAATTTTGAAAATTTCTGAAGTTATTATCATGAGGCGACTAACACTCACCTCTCGAGTGCAAAGGGTTAAATAGTCATATATGTAAATTTTAATATATCGTTTAACTAAAGTAAATGACGTTTAATATAGGCGAATCTTAGTAAATATTTTGAATTTTGAAAATTTCTGAAATTAATGATATTAAACGACTAACAGTCACCTCTCGAGTGCAAAGGGTTAAATAGTCATATATGTAAATTTTAATATATCATTTAACTAAACTAAATGACGTTTAATATAGGCGAATCTTAGTAAATATTTCGAATTTGAAAATTTTTGAAATTAGTATCATTAGGCGATTAACAATCACCTCTCGAGTGCAAAGGGTTAAATAGTCATATATGTAAATTTTAGTATAACGTTTAACTAAATTAAATGAAGTTTAATATAAGCGAATGTTAGTAAATATTTCGAATTTGAAAATTTTTGAAATTAGTATCATTAGGCGACTAACAGTCACCTCTTTTGAAACAACCTTCGTTTCACTATACTCTTATCTACGTCACCAGTGCAATTCGATAATATTCAAATAATAAATATTCATAATTAACAGTATTCGATAATATTCGTCAATTATTTTACTGGTGACGTAGAACACCAGATAGTGAACTGAAGATTGTTTCAAAAGAGGTGACTGTTAGTCGCCTAATAAAATTAATATATTCATCAATAATTCAACGAGGCTTCGTCTCTGACAACCCTTGGCCCCGAGTGACAATTTAATAAAAATGTTCGTCGACGTTCTTTAATCCTGTCAACAAGAGTGCCCGAAAACGATGGCGTATCTCTGTACGGTACACCGTTTAAATGAAGACAGCGAGGACGGTAATTGGAATCAGGTTTTGTACGTCTTCATTCGCGAGGTAATTATTACGCGGGATTGTGGGGATGCGTTCGGGCATATGCATCAGGTGTAGCATTGGGCAGGTGCTCCGCGAAGGGCCGCCATTTATTATGCAGAGATACCGGAGGAGCGTATCGAAATCTGATCTATTCGGTACTCCTTATTGTACGTTGAATTATTATAGCAAATACGCCGTGTACGTAAGTACAGTACGCGACAAAACGATAGCACACCGTATGATTTTCAGTACAGTACGCGACAAAATAAATAAAACACGTACAGTGGCTCCGAAAAGTATTCGTACAGTGTATTACAAATAAATTCATTTAACTTTAATATTCTGATTTCAATGAATGTTTTTAATAAAACTTTATAGGTATATGTATGGATTAATTTCTTGTTTTATAACTAAACACCATTTTAACACATTGTAGTGAAGTCTGTTACTTTAGCGCCGGGTTTGCGATAATACAACATTCTTTTGTTTGGCGATTTGTTTGTTTCTATTTTTCGTTATCGTTAAATTGCATATAATGAATATGCAAACCAATTTTAGTGTTTTACAATAATGTATAAAATTTTAAATATTTTCTTCACCTACAGTTTTAAATGCCTCAGATGCCACCGGCATACAATGTGTTAAGGAAGCGAAATCAACGTTAAAGTTTCAGTGTTTTTTTTCTCATTTTTTTAACATAACTTTGTATTGATGCGTGATAAAGCAAAACTTTTCAGGTAAAAAAATCTTAGTTTTTAATTCTCTGTCGCCCTGCCATAAAAAAAAGATCCCAGAAGAACCGGTATTCAGAGCAGGAAAAATCGCAGAAGCTTTAGGGGTCGTTTTCACCCCCTCTATAAGATTTACTGTCGATGAAAAAATTGCTCCACACAGGGCCCATTATGCTCTGTATACATACAAAGTTTCATTGAAATCAGAAATTTAGGATTAGATGAGTCTCCTTGTAATATAGTGTACGAATACTTTTTGGATTCACTGTATATTAATTAGCACGAGTGTTAAATCATAAAGAATTATAAATAATTCATAGGTCATCCCTGCGTTATTATTTCAATCGGTAATTAAGCGATCATGAAGTTGCCAACAGTAAAGGAAACAGGGAGAGTTTCATAACTGGGTCACTTCGAACAATTTTTATTTATCATAAAAGGAAGTTTGAAATAAAACTTTTATGGTGCATCAAAATATAACAGTGCCATACCCCTCTTATTACCCCTTGATACCATACAAATTTTATTTGAAACAATTCGTCTGTGAAAAACAATTCACAAGCTGTTAGAAGCGACGAAGCTGTGAGATTCATCTTGTACGTATGTACAGTACGCGACAAAATGATAGTACAACGTATGATTTTTAGTGTTTCTTGAATCTAACGTAATGTGTACAAGTTTGTACATGCAGCATTGTGTGTATCTATTTCTTAATACCACAGAAAAAGATTAATCACAGGTTATATCTTTTACGGAAAATTTAACTTAAAATTTTGTTGAATTAAATTAATATAATACTTTTTAAAAGTTAATTTAAAATTTTTATGTGAAAACTAGGCGCGACGAAACGATAGCGCAGGTAGGAAAAAAGAGATCAACGAGACTTCGTTGTTTCAGATGGCAAAGATTTCTTTTACATTTTTACGTGTTGAATTCAAATCTGATCCCAAAAGTAGCTTGCCGCATTAGATTTAAGAGATAAATGGATAGAAAGTACGGATTTTCCCTATATTTACGTTGATTTTCCATAGATACTAACATTAGTTAGTATTGTAACTAATATTTTTGTAAATAGCACCGTATATTACTAACCTTCCCCTATTAAGTCAAATTTGACTTTTAATTGTACCATGTCTTTTTTGCCGAGATATATCGTTTTGAAAGTCCTCGAGAAACACTGTAAATTATAGGCTGTGCTATCATTTTGTCGTGCACTGTGTTTCTCGAGTCTAACATAATGTATATGTTGAAAAAAAGCTTTACTCCTTATTGTACATTAAATTATTATGCCCAATACTCCGTGTATGTAAATACAGTACACGAAAAAGTGATAGTTTACCGAGGCAACTCGGTCGGTAACGTCGCTGAGTCCACAGTGATGCTCCGCTTCGGTTACCCGCTCTCAAGCGTCGAACGGTCCGGATTAAACGATATCTTTAACTAGTTATAACTCGTAAACAAAGCCTGAAACGCAAAATCGTTACTCTTGATTTTCATCTTAGAATGTCTCAGGGAGTTACTCTTTCAATTTTAGCCCAGGGCTGTCTGAACACCCTGTATACATGCCCTTGGCTGAGCGGGCACCACTCCAAGGACAAGATGACTCGTCGATCATCCTTGGAGTGGGAAGGTTCAGCCCACACAAGGGGTGGTTTCAGAGTGTATCTGCTAAAATCCTAGACCCCAAGGGGTCACCTGAAAGTCTCGCTATTTAACACGTTAAGCGCCACGCCGGTCCCTAGGGACCGGCGCTAGACTTTCCGTTCAGGCACGTCGGTCCCTACGGACCGGCGACAGATTTTTCGTTCGTCTATCGCAGCGCGTGTGTCGGTCCTTGCGTACTTGTAAGACTGAACATTTAAATTATGCGATATCGATTTTTGTTTGGTCAATGCTTCAAGGAAAAGAATATAATACTTAAAAATATTAATGTAATTTATTAAAACAAGATATCTGTTTATCTGTTTATACTGTGGCTCGCCTATCGGCAAGTAGCCCGGCGGGGCCCGCCTGGCGGCTAACTGTGGCTTGAACGGAACGGCACAGAAATTCGACGTGGCGCTTAACGTGTTAAAAATACATTATCATGGCATTTAATAAAGTGTGATAGCCCAGCGCTGAGGAACCGTCATTATCGAAGCTGTCGGTTAAATATCTGCGAACCTAACGGTTCCCAATCATCACCTCGATAAAAAAGGGTTCGCAACGCGACACACAATTTTCTCCTGTAACGTCAAATTAGACTTTGAATTGTATGAGGTATTTTTTCATCGGAAAACATTGAAAATCATTGGCTGTGGTATCATTTTATCGCGCACTGTATGTATACTTTTTCGTTTCACGGCTCAAGCAGTTGATGATGCAGAGACCCGCAGCCGTTCTCCGTGGCGCGAAGCGAAATTAATTCATACGGCCCTCGATAACGCCACGTAGCTGTGCGCGTGCTGTCATACTGATTTGTATCTCCGCGAATAAATACGCAATGAATTATTATGTAATCGGGCCAGCACTTCTGCGAGAAATAAGAATGTGTTGCAGGGGTGATCGTTAATTATTTTAACAGACTGCGGATTTTCTTGCATTTATAGAAAATTTGAATACACCGAACGACTAATATGCAAATCAAAAAGTTTAGAAGGTGAAACGAACGTCTGTCTAAATTGCGTTTCTTTGCTTAACCCTTTGCACTCGAGTGGTGACTGTTAGCCACCAAATGATAGTTTCGCAAATTTTCAAACTTCAATTAGTCCGTTTATTAGATAGACTCAAAGGGTAAACAGTGATACATGTAAATTTTATTAGTCACTTAAATAAACTAAATGAAATTTGATAACTGTTAGTCGTCCAATGATACTAACGTCAAAAATTTTTAAATTCGAAATATTTACTAAAATTTGCATATATTAAACTTCATTTAGTTTAGTCAAGTGATATACTAAAATTTACATTTATGACTATTTAACCCTTTGCACTCGAGTGGTGACTGTTAGCCACCAAATGATAGTTTCGCAAATTTTCAAACTTTAATTAGTCCGTTTATTAGATAGACTCAAAGGGTAAATAGTGATACATGTAAATTTTATTAGTCACTTAAATAAGTTTCAGAGATTTTCCACGCTTTGAATACAAGCTTTTCTGTGTTCTTTTTTTATGACAGGGTGACAGAGTATTAGAAATTAAACATTTTCTATTCGAAAGGTTTTGCTTCATCAAGTACCATTACAAAGTAATCTTCAAAAGATGAGAGAAAACTCAGAAAGTTCAACGCTGGTTTCACCCTTTTAAAATGGCATTTAGATGAAAAGAAGAGATTAATTCATACGTATACTATTACGATCTACATACCCACAAAATTTTATCAAATACTTCTATTACACTCAGAATTTCAGGGTTACACGAATTTATTTATCACATAGTGTACGAATACTTTTTGAAGCCACTGTAGATCCAAATTTTCAACCAAGATGGCATTCATTCCAAGAATACATGAATAAACTTTCAGAATAGAGATTTTTTTTAGTTTCACTACGTTATTTATCCATCAATTTGACGGGTTTCGAGCTCCATGAGCAAAATTTGCAAAAACAATTACTATTATTGTAGAAAAAAAAGGTTCTCAAGATTATTTATTATTATTAATAATTACTAATTAAATGTTATTTTGATATTTTTGGGATATTTGTTCGGGAGCACCTGGAACCCCAACTCTGATTTAAAAAAAAATTTTTCAAAAACCTTATCGAGGATATACCTAATAATTTTCCAAATTTTCACGGCGATTGGATGTATAGTTTTTGAATCTATCGAGTACAAACAGACAGACAGACACACATTTATTTTTATATATATAGAAGATTGGATCTTTCTTCCTCATCATATAAATAAATTAACAAATTAATTTCATAACTTCATGAGATCACGTTAAGTGTTACATTTCTAAATTACTCAAGATTAAATTACTTAAGCAAATTTTTAAATACACAGAGAAAATGTAAAATAATGTGAAAAACTACTCATTGAATAAGTCGGTCATCACTTTAAAATGTATAATAATTACAAAAAATTCAGGTTATATAAAATTAAATCAATGATAATTGGTTTTAAAATTTGAATGCGAACGTGTTAACGCGAAAATCACTTACCGGTTAGCACAGGAAGCCTCAACACCTTTCTTCGGGCTGAGCCCACGATTCTACGTATCAATTACCATAGATACGTATATGCAAACGACGTGAAGGTAAGCAGCTCATTAAGCGTGAGAATTAGAAACTTGCCGGGCGCGAATATTTAATCCATATTAACGATCGTTGCGGCGCTTTTTCGTGAAACTGCTGAGTCGAACCGTGAAACAAACGAATGATTTATTCCCGATGGTTATCGCGGCAACGTTGCGATTTATCAACGATTAAAAGGACGCCTTTGGTAATCCTTGGGTGATTTACTAACGAACCGGAATTACTTTCCAAAATTATCGCGAAACACACGGTCGGTTGAGTTTCTTCCGCGATACGGTTATCTGTACACCGGCTTTTAATTACAAAGTTGATATAGCAATGCAGGGTTCATCCGTGTTAACACTGTGTCGTGTTAACGACTCGCTAATGACACGCGTGGTATTCGTTTCGAATATTGGAGGTTGGTAAACGGTTTACGCCTTTCCAGGTATTTTGTAATTCTGTGCAAAACTGGACAAATAGAATTCTTTGATGAATAAATTATTGTGAGATATTCTTTATTATGTGGATTATTACAAAGCATTCTTTGTTACTATACTTTATGTACCTTAGTTGAAGTGACATGTTTCAATCGATGAAGTTAAGTTATTTATGAGATATTCATTAAAGAACTCTGTTTGCACAGTTTTGCATAGAATTACAAAGTATCTCGAAAGGTGTAACATTTTTATGTACAATACTTTAATTACAAAGTTGATATAGCAATGCTGGGTTCATCCGTGTTAACACTGTGCCGTGTTAACGACTCGCTAATGACACGCGTGGTATTCGTTTCGAATATTGGAGGTTGGTAAACGGTTACGCCTTTCCAGGTATTTTGTAATTCTGTGTAAAACTGGGCAAACAGAGTTCTTTGATGAATAAATTATTCTGAGATATTCTTTATTATATGGATTATTACAAGGCATTCTTTGTTACTATACTGTATGTACCTTAGTTGAAGTGACATGTTTCAATCGATGAAGTTAAGTCATTTATGAGATATTCTTTACTAGGTGAATTAGTTATTCTTGTTACTTGTTACTATACTGTAATTATATATTCTTTACTAGGTGAATTGGTACAAAGTATTCTTGTTACTTGTTACTATACTGTATGTATCTTAGTTCAAGTTACATATTTCAATCGATGAAATTAAGTAATGAAGAATACTTTATAACAGTCCATCTAGTAAAGAATATCTCATAATAACTCATTCATTAAAGAACTTATTGTTCTTAAACTAATTCCTGATTTCTGAATTTATTGTAGTAAATATTGTTGTAATAAATTTAATCAGAGCTCCTGCAAGTTTAATGATTTCAGTAAATTGTAATTATTGCAACTATTTATTACTTTATACGAGGGTAAGTCAACTATTATCCGCAATGTGGTTATATTTTTCTTTCTGTTGATGGTACTGTCGTGGTACCTTGTTCTTAGTTTAATTGTTATTATGTCTGCATAAGTTGCTATTTTCATTATAGATTGATTAACAAAATTTGTTAGTCAAAGCACTAAAGACTGTCTTCTTAAATAACAATACTAAAATTCAAATGATCCCTGTTGATCTTCCTGAACGGTTGAACAGTTGCTCATTTACATATTACGTAAGAGGGATAATTATTTTTATCATGATCTCATTTTGATATTCATCTGCATAAATATTTGCAGTCAATTAATATTTTTACTTATTTAAAAATTATACCATTGTGGGGGTTAAATTAGGTTAAAACATTTTGCACTCGAGAGGTGACCGTTAGTCGTTTAATGATGCTAACTTCAAAAATTTTCAAATTCGAAATATTTACTATGATTTACGTATATTAAACTTCATTTAGTTTAGTTAAGTCGTATATTAAAATTTACATATATGACTATTTAACGTTCGGGTCTGAACTAAAGTCTGAAAATTTGCGAAACTATCATATCCTACGATTACGATGTCCCCCGAGAGGGGACAGTCGAGTGCAAAGGGTTAAATAATAAAACGTCTGGGTTGTGGTGTCGATTTGTCTCCTGAGGCCCTGGTAGCAAAAGGGTTAAATATTCGAGTGTCTAAGTAGCCACCAGAAGTGCAGAAGGTCTTAACCTTTTAAAATTATTAAAATTATTGTGTACATTGTACAACTGCAACAAGAAGAACCAAAGTTTCCTAGATCTTCGTTTTCTAATTTGCATAAGAGAAGACAGGCGATTAAGCAGGAGAATTAGAAACCGCGTTGAACATAAAACGAATTAATTAGCCTCAACTCTTTTTTTTCCCCTCCCCCATCCACCCGTTTCCCTTTTCATTTCATCGACCTTCATTTTTTCCCTCCCCGAGACGAGGCCAGACGAGCGAATTAATGATTTATCATTGATATTATCTATTCCACTTTAATATTAACGACGGTAACTTTACTCCCGTGCATAACCTTAACGACTTTTTCCCGGACGATTTATCACAGGCAAATTACATCTTCGATGATTTATCGCCGGGCCCTGCACGTAAGATAGGATTACCTACGTAAACGCTAAAGAAGCCCCGACGCACCTCCGCCGCGTGTATTTAACTTTCTCGAGATAACCGCCGGGGCGACATCGATAACCGCGAAATGCAGCCGACGCTGTCGTTGCGTTTAATAACCGGGGACCCTTGAATTTATCCGGAAACCCCCGTGTCGCCAGGTGCACGCCGTTCGTCCGTCGACAAATTTGCAAGTTTTATGAATACACCGATCCGGGATGATCTCTTATCGGAGAGGTTGCAACGCTTGTTGAGCAACAATGTCTTCGAGGACGGATTTGGAGAGGTTGCGATAAGTGTTCGTGGGTCACGATATTTATTTATTTATTTATATATTTATATATATTTACTTCCTAATTTATATATTTATATATTTATTTCTTCATTTATTTCTATACTTCTATATTTATTTCTATATATTTCTATATTTATTTCTATATATTTCTATATATTTCTATTTACTATTTATATTTATTTCTATATTTTCTATATTTGCTTATTTATTTAGATATTTACTTATTTATTTCTATATATATATATTTGCTTATTTATTTAGATATTTACTTATTTATTTCTATATTTATATATATTTGCTTATTTATTTAGATATTTACTTATTTATTTCTATATTTAGATATATTGCTTATTTATTTCTATATATTTCTATATTTATTTCTATACTTCTATATTTATTTCTATATATTTCTATATATTTCTATACTTCTATATTTATTTCTATATATTTCTATATATTTACTTAATTATTTATATATTTATATATTTATTTCTATATATTTCTATATATTTACTTATTTATTTATGTATTTCTATATATTTACTTATTTATTAATATATTTCTATATATTTACTTATTTATTAATATATTTCTATATATTTACTTATTTATTTATATATTTATATATTTCTTTATTTCTTTATTTATATATTTATTTATAGAATGCGTTGTTGGATTATCAACCACACTTGTTCACAATAGGAAGGATAGATTTGTTAATCGTTATATGCAAATCTTTATAATAATTTATTTTCAACAATAAGTTAACTGACAGTAACAATAAAAATAACAGGACGTGACAATTTAACCGTTTGACTGCTGATAAACGCTGTTGCGCTCATTACAAAATTTCCTTAATGGAAAAAGCTTGAACTCCTCTGAGGAAATAAAAAATCACGTAGAAAAGTTTTTCGGTGAAAAACCTGAAAGATTCTGGAAGGATGGAATTTTCAAGTGGCAAAAGGACAGGTCAAAATATATTAGAATAATTGAGAACAAATAATATTCGTACATATCGTAAAAGACAATACTTCAGGCATATTTGAAACGTTAATTTGTAATGTTAATTTGAATATGGAAGAAAACAAAGTGCATTTTAGGCATTTACTACATTTCTTTCATCGGAAAGGCAAAAAATGGCATAAAAACGGCAAACAAGATATGTGCTGTTTAAGGTACCTTTTTCGATCATTACAGAATTGCTTTGATGAAGAAAACTTCAACTCCTTCGACGAGATAAAACATCACATAGAAAAGTTTTTTAGGCATTTAATACATTTCTTTTACCAGAAAGGCGAAAAATGCCATAAAAGCGGCAAACAAGGTATAATTTATGGTACCTTTTTCGATCATTACAGAATTGCTTTAATGAAGAAAACTTGAACTCCTTCGACGAGATAAAACATTACATAGAAAAGTTTTTTAGGCATTTAATACATTTCTTTCGCCAGAAAGGCAAAAAATGGCATAAAAGCGGCAAACAAGATATAATTTATGGTACCTTTTTCGATCATTACAGAATTGCTTTGATGAAGAAAACTTCAACTCCTTCGACGAGATAAAACATCACATAGAAAAGTTTTTTAGGCATTTAATACATTTCTTTTACCAGAAAGGCGAAAAATGCCATAAAAGCGGCAAACAAGGTATAATTTATGGTACCTTTTTCGATCATTACAGAATTGCTTTAATGAAGAAAACTTGAACTCCTTCGACGAGATAAAACATTACATAGAAAAGTTTTTTAGGCATTTAATACATTTCTTTCGCCAGAAAGGCAAAAAATGGCATAAAAGCGGCAAACAAGATATAATTTATGGTACCTTTTTCGATCATTACAGAATTGCTTTGATGAAGAAAATTTCAACTCCTTCGACGAGACAAAACATCACATAGAAAAGTTTTTCGGTGAAAAACCTGAGAGATTCTGGAAGGACGGAATTTTTCAAATTGGAATTCTCATTTTAGTTTAATAAATGTATTCTAAAATTAAAATCTCCTGGGCTTCAATCTTCCTTCGAAATCGGCGCGAACTTTCCCAATACATATTTCCCAAAAACCAAATACGTCTGGATCGCAAAGAAACGTTCACGACTCGCCGTAGCCACGGTTCTGTCTCTCATTCACGGTCATTATCGCCGTAATTATGGCTTCTCTTTCGTGCAGAAAACGCGTTGCACGCTTCGAGGCATAGCTCTGTCGCGAAAAATCGTACGGATGACGCGCGTGTCACTTATCGCGGATGCTTTGACGCAAAAATGGCGGCAAAGCGGGTCGGTGGGTCCCTTTATTTGTGTTTTAGTGCGCCGTTCTGAAAGTTTTAATTACGTTCATCATAAAAGTCTACAGAGTCCGTTCGTTTGTTCCTACACGCATGCTTCACCCTTTCACCTTCTTGCAGCGTCTTTTTTTTTGCACGCGTACCCCCTTTTCCGTGGCCGTTTGCCTCTCTGCGTGCGTGGGTGTGTGTGTGTGTTTGCGTGCACACGCGCCTCAGGCCGTGGTCCCTTTTGTGACAAACAGCCAGACATGTGAGGCGGAACGCGGACTCAGGTTTTGCCCCTTTATGCGGCGAAAAGGGATGCAAGTGGCCGGTAACGCGTTGTGTTTAAGACTTTCGTGTTTAACGGCCACAACGGCAAGCTTTTCGGACTTGTTCCGCAATCTTTTGTCTCGCGTCTGGTCCACGTACACTGTTGCGCATGCAAAACTGTGAGTAAATTCGTAAAAACGATAAATACAATTTATTTATACAACTATTAACACCAAAAACACGATGGAATGTAACCAAAATATTAAATACACTTAAAATCGTTCAGCGACTCTCTCTCTATCTCTCTCTTTCTCTCTCACTTACTCACTTCTCTCTTTGTCTCTCTCTCGCTCTATCTCTCTTACTCACTTATTCACTTTCTCTCTTTATCTCTCTCCCCCTCTCCCTCTCTCTCTCTGTTTATCCCTATATCAATATTACTACTTGTTACTAAGATTGCTGTTATCACACATTGACTGTCTTTTTTATTGCTGCTCTCTTTATCAATACAAAGCATATACAAAACACATAAATCACACTTCACTACACTCATTCTACACACGAACCTTAACACTAGAATTACCAGAGTAGTCAAAATGGCGGATTGATAATTATTTATAGTAACTTTATAAATTCACTTTACCAACCTTCGAAAATTTACTATGATTTAAATTAACAAATTTTTCAGCTATGTTTTTCAATTTCTTATATATTAAACCCCTCATTAATTTTATTATCAATTTAGAATTAATATTTCGACCACTGTCAACACGTAGTTTCTTATATTCTGAGGGGATCTCATCTGAATGATTTTCAGTTCTAAATACTTATTTTTAAATGGTCTGATGTCTTTGAAATGTATAATAATCCCAATAATAATGGCCCGAAATATGGTACCAAGTATGGTCGAGCATAATTGGCCCCAAGCTCTCTATCACTAATTTAAGGAAAACCCTCCCTGAGAAATCGAAAAAATAGCTACAAAACAACGTATCTGATGTAAACCAAAGAAAAAACCTCACCAATAATAATGGTCCCGAATATGGTACTTTTGATTATAACTGGCCCTAAGCTCTCTATCATTAATTTAAGAAAACCACTCCCTGAGAAATCGAAAAAATAGTTATATCACAACGTGTATGATGTAAACCAAAGAAAAAACTTCATCAATAATAATGGTCCCGAATATGGTACTTTTGAACATAACTGGTCCTAAGCTCTCTATCGTTAATTTAAAGAAACCACACCCTGAGAAATCGAAAAAATAGCTACAAAACAACGTGTATGATGTAAACCAAAGAAAAAAGCTCGCCAATAATAATGATCCAGAATATGGTACTTTCGAGCATAATTGGCCCCAAGCTCTCCATCGCTAATTTAAGAAAACCACTCCCTGAGGAATCGAAAAAATAGTTACAAAACAACATATCTGATGTAAATCAAAGAAAAATCCTCACCAATAATAATGGTCCCGAATATGGTACTTTTGATTATAACTGGCCCTAAGCTCTCTATCATTAATTTAAGAAAACCACTCCCTGAAAAATCGTAAAAATTGCTACAAACCAGCGTATCTGATGTAAACCAAAGAAAAAACCTCACCAATAATAATGGTCCAGAATATGGTACTTTCGAGCATAATTGGCCCCAAGCTCTCTATCGCTAATTCAAGGAAACCACGTCCTGATAAATCCAAAAAAATAGCTATAAAACAATGTGTCTGATGAAAAGCAAATAAAAAACCTCCATCAATTCATTTATAAAATCTTCACAAAATTATTTTCTTCATTTTCGAATTATCAAAATTCCATCAAAAATCGATCGTTCCATCATTCAATTATTTCTGCTCTCTAGCTTAACTCGAATACGGGTTACGTTCGCGGAACTTATTCCCGTATTTACCATAACCATCTCATGCCAGCTAGTCTCGCAAAAACGCTAACAATCGGTCGGAATTCGAACAGAGCTCCTCGCGATTGTTCCATCGCCGGCGTTGATTCCTGGAATCGCAACGCGAAAGAGATTATAAAACCGAACTGTGGAAACGTTAATGGTTTTCCACCGATCCGTGAGCGACGGGATCCGCTGACTTTTCCATAATTAGCGGACAAGAATGAGGCAGCGAACGAGGTGCTCGTCGTGGCCGGCCGCTTCCAGATCGCACGGCCGACGACTGCTCCGGGAAAATAAATGAATTATCACTTGGAAGAACTAACGAGTCGTTAGCCGGCACAGCTTCTTACACGCTCATGAATATGGAACTCCGATGCGTGCCGCGGTTGATGGCCAGATTTCAACATTTTGCTCATTCTTTAATTATCGTAGGAGGGAAACGAGACGCATCGGTGCCTGTTCGGTGGATTCGAGGTTTATCGAACGTACTCGAAAGGTATCGAGGAGAAATTTCGTTGACAGTGAGTCTCGGTTCTTGTTGCTTGGCTTGTTGATATTGTAAGCTATGGTTATGGATGATATAATGTAATGTGACGTGATATAATACAATATAACGAGATATAATGAAATATAACATGATATAGTGATATAGTACATTATAACGCGATATAGTCGCTTATTACATGATATAATGTAATATAACTTGATATAATACAATATAACGAGATATAATGAATTATAACATGATATAGTGATATAGTACGTTATAACGCGATATAATCGATGATTGCATGATATAATTTAATATAACTTGATATAACACAATATAACGAGATATACTGAATTATAACATGATATAGTGATATAGTACGTTATAACGCGATATAATCGATTATTACATGATATAATGTAATATAACTTGATATAACACAATATAACGAGATATAATGAATTATAACATGATATAGTGATATAGTACGTTATAACGCGATATAATCGATTATTACATGATATAATGTAATATAACTTGATATAATACAATATAACGAGATATAATGAATTATAACATGACATAATGATATAGTAAATTATAACGCGATACAATGCAATATAACGCTATGTAACACGATATAACGAGATATAACACAACATAAAGCGATATAACAATATAATGTGATATAACGCAATATAACGTAGATGGAGAACGAAGTAAAAGATTGCTGCTACTACTACGTATTCACTGATGTAATAATTTATAATTATGTTTGTCATCTACAGAAAGGAAATAAACTTATATGCTAAATTTGTAATAAACAGTAAATTTACCAAGCTTCTACGAAAACGTAATACGAATTTTGTCATTTTTTCCATTCTGGTAATTCCAACGTTAAACGTAGACATTATACAATATGACTTATTGAAAAACAATCACTCCTTGTTTCTATCCCTTCCTCCTTAAACAATGTCCCAGCCTGAGTCGCGATAAACCCTTCAAGTACGGCAGAAGGTTCCACTTTCTTATCCTAGCGGCTGACACGTGTATTTCTGTGATTTGCGTAGACTCTAATAAATTATATCCTCTGATTTCGTCCCTCTTTAAAATTATAATTAAAAAATTCAAAAGGTGACATGGTTGTTTACCTTAATAATTTAATTTAATATGGTAAATTTTCAAGTGTTTTATAAACGGAAGATAAGAAACTCTGTAACAGAGGGGACAAGTTTCCACTTTCCTATTCTAACGGCTGACACGTGTATTTCTGTGATTTGCGTAGACTCTAATAAATTATATCCTTTGATTTCGTCTCTCTTTAAAATTATAGTTAAAAAATTCAAAAGATAATTTAATATAGTATGGTATGTTCCCAAACGTTTTATAAACAGAAGATAAGAAACTCAGTAACAGAGGGGACAAGTTTTCACTTTCCTATTCTACCGGCCAATGTGTGTATTTCTGTGATTTGCGTAGACTCTAATAAATTATATCCTCTGATTTCGTCCCTCTTTAAAATTATAATTAAAAAATTCAAAAGGTGACATGGTTGTTTACCTTAATAATTTAATTTAATATGGTAAATTTTCAAGTGTTTTATAAACGGAAGATAAGAAACTCTGTAACGCTCAGAAGGGACAAGTTTCCCCTTTCCTATTCTAGCGGCTGACACGTGTATTTCTGTGATTGGCGTAAACTCTAATAAATTATATCTTTTGATTTCGTCTCTCTTTAAAATTATAGTTAAAAAATTCAAAAGATAATTTAATTTAGTATGGCATGTTCCCAAATGTTTTATTGGGTTGTTCGGAAAGTAATTTTGTTTTTTCCTGACACAGGGCTTAATTGTATTCTTTTCATAGTCAACTTCATACTTAAGCCGCATGGTCATTATATATTTTGACAGCATATACAGCAAGGCTTGCTTGTGAAAAGTTTCGATTGATTCTACCCAGTGGTTTTTGGTTAGTGCCCTATCAAATATGGAAAGTACAAAGCAACATTTTCGACATTTTTTACTTTTTTACTATCGAAAAAGTAAAAATGTTATTCAAGCAAGGAAAAAATGATCCCTTGTGTATGGAGAAGATGTATTGACAGAACCCCAGTGCCAAAATTGGTTTACAAAATTTCGATCCGACAATTTTTCATGTTGAAGATGCACCACGTTCTGGAAGGCCAGTTGAGGCTGAAGAAGACACAATCAAGGAATTAATTGATGCAAACCGGCGAATAACAACTCGTGAGATCGCTAAGAGATTCAATTTATCGAATTCGACCGTTCATGATCATTTGAAACGTCTAGGTTTAATCTCAAAGCTCGACATATCATATAAAGAAACGAAATTACTTTTCGAACAACCTAATATAAACAGAAGATAAGAAACTCAGTAACAGAGGGGACAAGTGGGTCGGTACTCCATACCGGCACCGTACCTGAAGGGTTAATTTGAAATCTCCTGTTCCCCGTCGTGGCACCGTCCCCCCCTCCCTCTCCCCCTTTTCCGTGTTCCTCACTTGTGAAACGCGATTGTTCCCGGTGCCCGTGTGAAACTCCTAACGCACACGCTTTACGGCCAAAACGTTTCTCGCCCCCCGTCCGTCCCGCGTTTTCCCTTTCGTGTCATCAACGGCGTTCGAGCGAGTAATTAGACGGAACGGTTGCGTTTTATGGAAAACCGGGTTTCCGTCGATCTGAAATCGCTATCCGGCGATCATTGGGCAACCATCTTCGCACAGAGGCCCCCCACCGTTGAAACCCATAGGCGGCGGGTTCCCACGTGCTGAAATATAACTCGCAATAAACCAAAGTGATAGTAGGTTAAGCCCTCCGATGACTATCTGCCCGGCTAATTGTGCTAACGGTTCTGCACGGGATCGTTAGGCAATCCGTCGCTTGTCGCCGTCGACCGGGAAACAACGGGGCAATCGCGATCTCTGTCCCCCCTCGAAGGCAAAATATCTTGTTTTTCGTTTTTTTAACACTAAATGTACTTTGCATACTTCTATTCTTACCTTAGGAATTGTTACTGTCTAGACTGTCATTTTTTCAGTTCTTTTAGTTAAGAACAGTACTTACAGTATACTTACAGTACTAAGAACAGTACTTACAGTATACTTACAGTACTAAGAATAGTACTGTAAGTACTATTGATATGGTACTTACTATTAATATTCTATCCTTTCCAAGTCAAGGCTTCTAGATCCATTCCTGGGCTTTGTAGAGGCTTAGAGATAGTCTACTTCATTTATTCTAATTATTTTCCAAGCTATAGTTTTTTTTTTCTTAACACTTAGCCAATCGAATGAGGAGATCTCCCATTTTTTCCTCGACAAAGCCATTGATTCTATTTAGTTTTGTTATTAGTTCGTCTTGAACTAGTGTTGTCCACAGTTCATCAAATGCATTTTCTGCTTTTCTAAAATTCAATTCTTAATAAATTCAACAATAGTATTTTTGACAGTTCGTCAAATGCATTTTCTGCTTTCCAAAGTAAAATTTTTGATAAATGCAACACTAGAATTGTCTACAATTCATCAAATGTATTTTCTGCTTTTCTAAAATTCAGTTTTTAATAAGTTCAACACTAGCAATATTCACAGTTCATCGAATGCATTTTCTGCTTTTCTAAAATTCAGTTTTTAATAAATTCAACACTAGCAATGGTCACAGTTCATCGAATGCATTTTCTGCTTTTCCAAAGTACAATTTTTAATAAATTCAACACTAGAATTGTCCACAGTTCATTAAATGCATTTTTAGCTTTTCCAAAGTACAATTTTTAATAAATTCAACACTAGCATTGTTCACAGTTTGTCAAATGCAATTTCTACTTTTCTAAAATTCAGTTCTTAATAAATTCAACAATAGTATTTTTGACAGTTCATCAAATGCACTTTCTGCCTTTCCAAAGTAAAATTTTTGATAAATGCAACACTAGAATTGTCCACAATTCATCAAATGTATTTTCTACTTTTCTAAAATTCAGTTCTTAGAAATTCAAAACTAGCATTGTTCACAGTTTGTCAAATGCATTTTCTGCTTTTCCAAAGTGCAATTTTTAATCAATTCAACACTAGAATTGTCCACAGTTCATTAAATGCATTTTTAGCTTTTCCAAAGTATAATTCTTAATAAATTCAACACTAGCATTGTTCACAGTTTGTCAAATGCATTTTCTGCTTTTCCAAAGTACAATTCTTAATAAATTCAACACTAGAATTGTCCACAGTTCATCAAACGCATTTTCTGTTTTTCCAAACTACAATTTTCACTAAATTCAACGCCAGCTAAAAACCAACTATTAACAAAAGTAAATAGGATCAATGGCAGCGCTTTTTTGAGGAAAAGATGGAAGATCTCCCCATTCGGTTAACTAAATATTAATAAGCTCCCGATCGACGAAGTATTAATATTTCGAAATTGTCAAAGAGGATAATTTTAATTAACAAAGACAGATCTGTTCTCGTTCTTTCAGTCGACTGTTCTTCAAGAACAAACCTATATTGGTTGAGACACAGAGGGGGGGAAAGGCGAGCCAGTGAAGGGGGTCAACTCTTTCTGAAACGGATAGCTATTCCGTATAAAACAGCAAAATTCAAACAATCGTTGCCGATGGATCAGACTTGAATAGACTTCCCACGTTTTCCACGGAACAGCGCCTTTCGAAACGCGACGCCATGGCATTCCAGGCTATCGGCGGGAACCTCGCTGGTATTCGGGAAATTGCGATAATTCTGCTGCAGCACAATCGGAAAATTTGACCTCTCGCCACAGAACCGGAATCGAGTATGTTGCCACCGAGCTGGAAGTTCAAGCGGAAAGATATTGTTCCGAATATTTTGAAGCCATTCGGAATAGAGAAGGCGATGATTTTAATCTTTGGTAGTGAATAGTTCGTTTTGCACCTTGACCAATTAAGTGTGTTTGACGACTATATCCGTCATGGAAGAATGGCAGAATTTTGTGTTATAACGGCTATATCCGTCATGAAAGAATGGCAGAATTTTGTGTTATAACGGCTACATCCGTCATGGAAGAATGGCAGAATTTTGTGTTATAACGGCTATATCCGTCATGGAAGAATGGCAGAATTTTGTGTTATAACGGCTATATCCGTCATGGAAGAATGTCAGAATTTTGTGTTATAACGGCTATATCCGTCATGCGTAAAATTTTGTTACAATTTGATATTTAAATTGTAATTCTGGCGAAAACTAAATTATATTCGTAAATTTTAATACGTTTAGAATGTTTAGGGGTCAGGACGAAATGAAATAAACAAATGAAAATTATAGATAATTTGAGTTGGATTTCTAACTTCCTGAGAGCTAACTCGTAAGCACTGCAGTAACACTGGATCTTTGATTATCCCGATTTTCATCTTGACGTGTCATAACCAAAAAAACAAAGTATATTAGATTCTCCATCTGCGATGATGTTCTATTTGTTATAAAAACAAAATTAGAAAAGATTCTCGGTATTGGTGTCCGACATGCAAAGTGCCACTGTGCATCGTTCCCTGTTTCAGAACATATCACACGAAAGCAACATTATAAATTTTTAATTTCTACAAATATTTGATCCTTTTTTAAGTTTTTCGTTAATTATGTGTAAATATAGCTTTACGTTGATCCATTGTGTAAATATTACTAATAAATTCATTCATTTTCTAAAATAAAGTCGTCTTTTTGACCCAATATTTCAACAGCGCCACTTACTCTGTGTTTGACGACTATATCCGTCATTGCTTGATTATCGCGACACACACTGGGGCACACTTTGCAAAATGATCGACACAGTTAACTGGTTAAACTTCATAATTTTTCTTTGTATACCTTTGCATATCACGTGTATTTCGTGTTTCTTTTTTTGTAAATTTCAGTTTTCCAAAAACGCATAAAAATTCCCAATCTAGTAACAAAAATGGTAAATGAAAAATTATTTTATTCCATGGAAAGTACATGCTACGACACTATAGCATTTAACTTTCAACAAAATTGAAAAAAGAAAGTTTGAGAAATACAACATTTGTATTGAATTTGCAGTTTTTCATATTTTTATTAAACTTTAATGGTATTACAAAAGGAAAGTATTACGTATTTATGAGAGTCCTTTAAAAGTGTGGTAAAATTTTTGATTAACAGAAATTTAGATATAATTACAATGAATTTCAAAAAATTCCATAACCATAAATTTCCAAATTTTTTCTTACCTTTAAGGTAAAATTTAGTGCTTTCAGAGTTCTGAATAATCCTACATCTTCTGGTAAATAAATGACCTACTTATTAAATTTAATTAAATTAAATTAATTAAATTAAATTTACTGACCTACAAAATCCATTTAAAACTTGCAAGTTTTTTTTACAAATACCAAAAAAGTTTTGGATAATTTTGTTATTTCACATTTATTCACTTTGTCTCAATTTTTGCAATAACACAATCTTATTTCTGTTACATCTACTACAAAACGATTAATACCGTACAAAAGCAAAATTTGATAATAAAGGATTAAATAAGAATAAAATAAAATATTAAAATGTTCCATTAAAATGGAGCGAATTTATTTGCAAGCAATTAATTTATCGAAAATAATTACTTTCAAGGCAACTTTCAGTGCACTAACATACAAATATATACATGGTGGGCATGAAGTATCCCAGGGTTAAACACCTTTTCCGTTTCTTTACGTCCTCCATCTATCAAGCAGCTCTGAGAAAACTCAAGAGAGCCAAGCTCACGTGCATAAGTAAATAGCAACACTCAGCCTATAGCAACGCCTATAATAACGGAAGTAATTCGCTCTCATGCGCCATTAACTTCGTTCGAAGTGATCTCTTCCGGAGACGAACGCGTTTCGGAAAGGGCACTCCTCAGAAGGCACGTACACTATCGTCAAAAAGTTTGTCGACGCATTCTCGTTCGCAACACTGTCGAAGCTTTCCTTGATCTACTCGTTCGATCAAAATTAATTGTATCCACTTAAAACAGACACCTTGTACGTTGTACAATTAGTAGGATAACCAAATAATAATTTTAAAAAGGTTTAATAACTTCCTAATATTTCTTCAGGTTTAGTAGATTTTTGTAAATGCTAGAATAAAATAATAATACTAATACTACTTTACTTGACCGGTAGGCGTCTAATGATACTAACTTCAAAAATTTTCAAATTCGAAATATTTATTAGGATTCACCTATATTAAATGTTATTTAGTATAGTTAAGTGATATACTAAAATTTACATATATGACTATTTAACCCTTTGCACTCGAAAGGTGACTGTCAGTAACCTAATAATACTAACTTCAAAAATTTTTAAATTCGAAATATTTACTATGATTCGCCTATATTACACGTCATTTAGTTTAATTAAGTGATAAACTAAAATTTACATATATGACTATTTAATCTCTAAGTGTAACTAATAAATAAACTAACTAAGGTCTGAAAATTTGCGAAACTATCATTTGGTGACTAACAGTCACCTCTCGAGTGCAAAGGGTTAATTATCAATTTGGATTAAAAACTATTAAAATTATAGCATAAACGATTAAAATGTCTTCTGATAGAGATGAAACACAGAGAGTGAGGTCGAAGGAAGGGGAAAAAATGGTACCGTGGATGCTTCGACACTGGGCAGTTGTCCCAAGCTCGTGTTAGAGAATAGACGTAGAGTAATGTATAATATGTGATAGTTATTAGAATAAAAGTAATGTTTAATATTATACAGGGTGTTCGGACAGCCCTGGGCTTAAATTGAAAGAGTAACTCCCTGAGACATTCTAAGACGAAAATCAAGAGTAACGATTTTGCGTTTCAGGCTTTGTTTACGAGTTATAACAAGTTAAAGATATCGTTTAATCCGGACCGTTCGACGCTTGAGAGCGGGTAACCGAGGCAACTCGGTCGGTAACGCCGCTGAGTCCACAGTGGAGAGAGTCCCGCTCTCAGGCGTCGAACGGTCCGGACTAACCGATTTTTTTAACTAGTTATAATTCGTAAACAAAGCCTCAAACGCAAAATCGTTACTCTTGATTTTTGTCTTAGAATGTCTCAGGGAGTTACTCTTTCAATTTAAGCCCAGGGCTGTCCGAACACCCTGTATAGAGAGAGTGCGCCTTATTATTATTATTATTATCCTTCGAACTCTCAAAGGATTTCCTCTCTGGTCCGTAACCAGCATGAACGGGCTGTACCAAGTTCATGCTGGTGTTTTTATTGCGGGAATTTTTACTATTGTCCCTCTGTTAAGTATGGTTACATTTCGGATGTGTGAGTGTATGTGTGTTCGTAATTGTGATATTTGTAGATTCTGTATGAATGTTTTTTGAGGTGATGCTTGTTCCTTATTTTTGTTGGAGGACCTTTCTGACTATTGTTGTGGTTTTTAATATTACTGCTTTTTGTATTTCTGTGTGTAGTTGTGGGTGTAATCCTATTGCTGTTAGGTTCTGTAGGAATCTTTTTGATGTAATACTTGTTGTAGATATAGCGATGGGTACTGTAGTTGTGACAGTATTATTATTATTATTATTATTATGTTCGTGTCTTATTTTTTCTCCCTTCTCGGGGTTCTCCAGCGGCTGGACGGGACGTTGCCAAGCTTGGTTTTTTAACTGTTGTCGTTGAGGAAGTTCCTTGTGATGTTGCATGAGTGTAGTATGGTTGCCTTCTGTACTTCATGGCGAATGTATGTCGGTATTTTTAGCTGCGTTAAGTGCTTTTTGAATGTGTGTGGTGTTATTCCTGTTACTGACATTATGATGGGTATTATATGTACTTCTTGTTGTTTCCATATTCTTTTAATTTCTTGAGTGAGTGGTTTGTATTTTTCTATTTTCTCTCTGTACTTTTGCCCTATATTTGTATCATTAGGTATTGAAATGTCTATTAGGTATGTTCGTTTTCCTTTCTTTCTGATGAATGTGATGTCTGGTCTGTTATGGCTTATTGTTTTATCAGTCTGTATTGTTATGTCCCAATATACTTTGTATTCTTCGTTTTCGATTATTCCTGTTGGTGTATATTTGTAGTATGGTGTGTAGTCTTGTTTTATATTATTGGCGTTCAGAATTGCTTTATGAATTATTTTAGCTACTTTAGTGTTATGCCTTTCCGTATATTCTTTGTCTGCAAGTAATTTACATTCTCCTGTGATGTGGTCTATTGTTTCTGGGTATTGTTTACATTTTTTATTATTATTATTATTACTATTATTATTATTATTTTTATTATTATTATTATTATTATTTTTATTTTTATTATTATTATTATTACTATTATTATTATTATTTTTATTATTATTATTATTATTATTATTATTATTTTTATTTTTATTTTTATTATTATTATTATTATTTTTATTATTTTAAAAACCCAACATCTTCTTTAAAATAAAACCGTGGTACCCAGGAGCAAGACGTGCTAAATTTGCTTGGCATTCAATGGGTTAATAGGTTCCCCTGTCGATAAAGTGTTAAACGGTTTGTATAACCACCAGAGTCTTTACCCTGTATGGATGGTTAAACTTTTCGCCGACGCTGTATCCAGTGTTCAGTCTTCTCGCGTTGAAGGAGAGGAAGAGATACGTGAACGCGCGAGAGTTCCCGATAACGTATTGCCAGACGGCCTCGTATAATCAACAGATTAGCCGGAGAATAGATCAGAGGCGATGGGCAAAGGAGACTCGGTTAGCTGAAAGCTTTCCCGTTGCCCATTAACAGAGGGGTTGATTTCGTTCTTGGCGAGGCGTGTGTGTTGCGCCCTGCCGGGAAAATGCGATTATAAGTCACGAGGTGTTCGTCGTTCCCGTGTCTGTCACCAGACCCGGCTCCGTAGAGGCGAGATTGATTGGACGTGGGTGAGACGCGCGGGTAACGGCGAAAAGATAAAAGACAAAGGGTCTGGCACTTCGGCTAACAAAGGAAACGTGTTTTCCCGAACGCTGCCGTCGTTGGGACGATCGACGGGGTTTTAACCCTTTGCACTCGGGAGGCGATTGTTAGTCGTCTAACGATACTAACTTCAAAAAGCTTCAAATTTGAAATGTTTACTAAGATTCGCCTATATTAAACATCATTTAGTTTAGTTAAACGATATATTAAAATTTACATATATGACTATTTAACCCTTTGCACTCGAGAGGAGATTGTTAGTCGTCTAATGATACTAATGCAAAAAACATTCAAATTTGAAATGTTTACTAAGATTCGCCTATATTAAATATCATTTAGTTTAGTTAAACGATATATTAAAATTTACATATATGACTATTTAATCCTTTGCACTCGAGAGGTGAATGTTAGTCGTTTAATAACATTAATTTCAAAAATTATGAAATTTGAAATATTCAATATAAGATTCGCTTATGGTAAACTTCATTTAGTTTAGCTAAGTGGTATACTAAAATTTACATATGTGACTATTTAACCCTTTGCACTCGTGAGGTGATTGTTAGTCGTCTAACGATACTAACTTCAAAAATCTTCAAATTTGAAATGTTTACTAAGATTCGCCTTTATTAAACATCATTTAGTTTAGTTAAACGATTTATTAAAATTTACATATATGACTATTTAACCCTTTGCACTCGAGAGGCGATTGTCAGTCCCCTAATGATACTAACTTCAAAAATCTTCAAATTCGAAATATGTACTAGAATTTGCCTATATTAAACGTCATTTAGTTTAGGTAAGTAATATACTAAAATTTACATATATGACTATTTAACCCTTTGCACTCGAGAGGCGATTGTTAGTCGTCTAATGATACTAACTTCTAAAATTTTCAAATTAAAAATATTCAATATAAGATTCGCTTATATTATATGTCATTAAGTTTAGCTAAGTGATATATTAGAATTTACATATGTGACTATTTAACACTTTGCATTCGAGAGGGGAATGTTAGTCGTCTAATAACATTAATTTCAAAAATTTTCAAATTAGAAATGTTTACTAAGATTCGCCTATATTAAACGTCATTTAATTTAGTTAAACGATATATTAAAATTTACATATATGACTATTTTACCTCTGAGTCTGACTAACAAATGAATTAACTGAAGTCTGAAAACTTGCGAAATTATCATTTGGTGACTAACAGTCACCTCTCGAGCATATTACAAATAAATATACAAGAAACATCCGTAAATCTAGTGTCAAAGAAAACGAACACAAGTCAAACGAATCACAATTGAGCGAGTGTTAATCGGTTTCAATCAGAATCCCGTCATTTCGTTCCCGTGTCCCGTCTAATCCCCCCCGTCCAACAGCTAATTCTCCGCTTGGCACGGGCGTGGTCGCGATTCCGTTAAATCGCGGAATATATTATATGCCTCGGCTCGGGAGGTCCATCATCGCAAAATAAACGTTTCGCGCGCGCGAAAATGTCGTTCGGTAGATAGTGGAACGATCTGAGAGGATTTGCACGACGCGTTGAAGCGTCGTCACTCTGCACCGCTCCTCCATCTCCTCTCTTTCCGCTCACGCAATCGCTGCAAACGTACTTAAACACGCTCGCGAGCACTCTCACACGCGCCTTGGGCGTCCTGGCGCCTGTCGATATACCCAACACACGGACGAGAGACACCGACACACACATACAAGCGCACACGAACGCACACAAACCTCCTGCAGACGCATACATGTGTATGCATACACAGGAAACACAGACGTATTCACTTGCAAACGTACACAGACAAACGCACATGTATACACTTGCAAATGTACACAGACACCACACATCTATACACTTGCTGACATATATAGGCGATGACACATGTATACACTTGCAAATGTACACAGGCAAACGCACATGTATACACTTGAAGACGTATACAGATAATCACATACGTATACACTTGCAAACGTACTCAGACAACACACATCTATACACTTGCTAACGTACACAGACAACACACATCTACACAGTTGCTAACGTATACAGCCAAACACACACGTATACACTTGCAAACATACACAGGTGATGGCACACGTATACACTTGCAGACGTACGCAGGCGATGACACACGTATACACTTGCAACCGTACACAGGCAACACATACGTATACACTTGCAAAAGAGTACAGGTGATGGTACATGTATACACTTGCAAGCGTACACAGGCAAACACGCACGTATACACTTACAGACGTACACAGGCGATGACACACGTATACACTTGCAAACGAACACGGGCAACACACACATATACATTTGCAAACGTACATAGGTGATGACATACGTATATACTTGCAAACGTAACAGGAAAACACACACGTATACACTTGGAAATGTACACAGGCGATGACACACGTATACACTTGCAAACGTATACAGGGAACACACACGTATACACTTGCAAACGTAGACAGGCAACGCACACAGATAGGCACACATAATGCACGTACACACACATACACATACGTGTATAAAGAGAGGAAACGGAAGACTCCGCGATGCGTAGGTATCCCGGGGATACCCATTGGGAGATTAGCATTTCCGCTTTTCTCTCAACAATTCCTCGTTCCCGTACGGATTAGCCGTTAATCTGCGCGGGCCAACGGGGAGAGATGGAGCACTCCAGTTTAGCGAATCTCTCTTCCAGGTACCACCTGTATCAAGTATTATTTCAGTATCGTCTCGCATTGGAGAGCGTTCTGCGAGAACGAGTCTGCAGCCGGAATCAATTATTTTCAAGCTGGATTACGCTGTAGTGTTAAACTTGCTTCTTGCCGGAAGGCACGGCGATTTTTTCTTCTCGTTCGTTCCGGCGATGAATCGCGAAATTGGAGAACTGCTGGATGATAGTTGGGAAGTAACGAGGTTCGCATCGCCTAGCTGTAGATATTTCAGGATGAACCGGGTTTAAGGAAGATTACGCTGCTGCGTTTGATTCGATCGTGTAAAGTGTAACGTTTTGTTTTCTGTTGATTGGCGACGGATGATGCATCCGAGGAATTAAGTCTGACCGTCGTTTATATACGCTTTGTAGCTTCCATTCAAATTAAAATATCTTTCCTGCCCTGTGATGATTTGTAAGTAGCAACATTATACTCTAAGGAACATTAAAACGATTAACGACAACTGATACTATTAAGTTGTTACTGTTAAATGATAAACTATATTAAATGTATTAATAATATTCTAAGCATTTCATTTTATTTTACTCACACTTGAGCCCTATTATTTCACTCTGCTAAATAAATAAAAGTAGAATTTCCTATATATTATTTGTGAGTGTTGGTTTTATGTGTGTGAGAGAGAGTCCTTTGTCTAATGTATCGTTAGATTGTTTATGGTGTGAATAGTATAAAGTGAGTGTTCTATCGAGTATATATTGTTTTGTGTATATTATGAAGTGTATGCTGATGAGACAATTGAAAGGAGTACATGAGTCAGAAAGTATCGTCGAGCAAGTAGAGAGTGAGTGAGAAAGAAGAGATAGAGTAATACAGTAAAAATAGAATATATTTATATTTATATCAGTTTATGATATTTAATGCAATAAACAATTTTGTGTTCACCTGTGATTAACCGAATTCATTATAATGTGTCCCATTCTACTCACAATTATAGTCATCTAACGACTAATGCTCGCTGCGTACAAAGTATATCGTAAATATACTGTAAAGAAATATCAAACTCTTAATTACGCGAAGAAAATCATTGTAATCGATTTATTGGCGATGCAATAAGTTACGCGGTCGATAAAGTGTTAAGAAAGTAAACATATTAAGCAGAGAGGAGCTTTCAATATATCTTTAACCCTTTGCGGTCCTCGTTGCATTTGCAATTTCGTTTCAGCAGGTCCTTTGTCGACGATGTGTCTAGACACATTGGACATAGGACTGAAAAGGGTTAACTTTACAATCGTCTTTGTTTTATCCAATTTGAATAAATTTCAGCGAAGTTATGTCAGTTTAAAGATTGATTGAATATGGAAGAGTTTTGTCCAATTTTTTGGGGCAAATACCCCACTGTGTCGAGTGACGCTCGACATAGGACCGCAAAGGGTTAAGCCTATTAATATCCTGCACTCAGTATTCCCAACAACTTCAAAGTATCCTTTAATTAGCGACAATGTTCAAAATGCATTAACTGTCAATTTTTATTCAACTCTTGCAATTTTAAGTAGATGAAGTGCTTGGTTCACCAATAATCACCGTGACATCACAGGAGAAACCGTAGCCCATCATAATATATGACCAACGTGGCAGTCAAAGTGTTAACCCTTTGAGTGCTGAATACTCTCGGTCTATGTGCTCTGCGTGGACGGCGGTTGCGATGTTATTTGTATTTGTTACATTGACAATCGCGTTGCAATAAACGAAAGATTCGAAGAAATTGATAAACGCATTTATTCGTCCATGGTCCCTAACAGCAACTGTCGTCAGACGCATATATGCGCCCATAGCACTCTCAAAAGGTTGACGGAGGAAACAAAAATTGACAAGCGCATATATGCGTCCATAGTCCCTACCAGCAATTGTCGTCAGACGCATATATGCGTCCATAGTCCCTATCAGGAACTGTCATCAGACGCATATATGCGCCCATAGCACTCTCAAAAGGTTGACGGAGGAAACAAAAATTGACAAGCGCATATATGCGTCCATAGTCCCTACGAGTAACTTTCATCGGACGCATATATGCGCCCATAGCATTCTCAAAAGGTTGACGGAGGAAACAAAAATCACAAGCGCATATATGCGTCCATAGTCCCTAACAGCAACTGTTGTCAGACGCATATATGCATCCATAGTCCCTACGAGTAACTTTCATCGGACGCATATATGCGCCCATAGCACTCTCAAAAGGTTGACGGAGGAAACAAAAATTGACAAGCGCATATATGCGTCCATAGTCCCTACCAGCAATTGTCGTCAGACGCATATATGCGTCCATAGTCCCTATCAGGAACTGTCATCAGACGCATATATGCGCCCATAGCACTCTCAAAAGGTTGACGGAGGAAACAAAAATTGACAAGCGCATATATGCGTCCATAGTCCCTAACAGCAACTGTCATCAGACGCATATATGCGTCCATAGTCCCTAACAGTAACTGTCGTCAGACGCATATATGCGTCCATAGTCCCTACCAGCAACTGTCATCGGACGCATATATGCGCCCACAGCACTCTCAGAAGGTTGACGGAGGAAACAAAAATTGACAAGCGCATATATGCGTCCATATTCCCTACGAGTAACTTTCATCGGACGCATATATGCGCCCATAGCACTCAAAGGGTCAAATAAAAGAAAGCACGACATCGGTTAATGTCAAAAAGTGTTAAGTGTTAAGTGAAGGGTTAAGAAATTAAACAGATCTCAACTACCGCTTTCCACGACCTCCCAAAAATCCCCAATCCACACTCGATCAGCCTGGTTCCCCCAGCAACAACTCCAAACCCCGAGCAAACCCCGAAACGAAATCCCTGTAAGCACCTAAAACTTCGAACGAAACGTAGCCCGGCATTAAACAACCCCTTCGCCCGTCACCGGAACAGAAATCCGGAAAGCGGGTACGTGGCTCGCGTGGTTTTTCTTTGAAACGCGCGACAAACCAGCGCGGACCGGTGTCCACGTTGAACCCACCCCCTCGCCCCGCGGCGCCAGCCCTCGCAAATCAAAGCCGCGGCAGTAATAAGCAGCCGTGGAACGGAAGGTGGACCCGCGCTTCGAAAGGTGTACGTGTGCGACCGTCGGATAGAAGGAACAGCCAGCAGGAGAAGCTGGAGGGAGGGTTGGTAGGGGGTTGTAGGGGGTGGTGGTGGTGCCAGCAAGGAACAGTCTCCCCGAGCGGCCATACGCGGACGAGGGGGGAAGGGGAGGTTGAGGTCCTCGAATAGAGAAGGATGATGCATTATTGAGTGGACTGTCGGGGAGGGGGGTGTATAATCGCACACATCCTCACCGGTCTGCTAATGGACTCCATCTACCCGTTTCAGCTCATCCCCTCGGCCGGCTACGCTCCGGTGGCAGCGGACATCGTGATATTTTCACTGCCTCAAGATTCATCCGGGGGGTGGGCACAACCCCCCCTCCCGGCATTACAGATATACGTAGGTGCCGGCACGTACTCGCCACGTAGACATGCCGAGGCACCGGGAAATGCTCGCGCAGTGCCGTACCTACAATCGCGGCTGTTTGGAAAAACTTGTCTGTTAGTGTGTGACGATTTTTAATTGGGATTTGTATGTGATACTAAAAGATTTATTATATATATAAGGGTATCCATAGTACATTATTCTTAATTATTTAAAATTAGATATTGTATTTATAATCAATAAATATTGTTAATAATTAAGAATAAATTTATAAATATCTTAGTATTTCGTCTGTCCCCGTATTAATTAGTGAGTATTTATTAATCAATACATTTTTTCAATGATTACTTATTTACATATTATTTATTTAAAAATTAAATTTTATTTTTTAAACGACAAAACTTAATTTTTATCGTTTTTACTGTAAAATTATTGTACGATGAATATTTTTGTGAAATATCAGCGATAAAAGTTAAATTAATTTTTTATATATTATGAACAATATATTGAACTTAATATTATAAACTCTTAATCGACAAAATTTAATTTTTATCATTTTTATTGTAAAATTATTGTACGGTGAATAATTTTGTTGAAATATCGGCAATAAAAATTTAATTAATTATATATATATATTATGGACAATATATTGAACTTAATATTATAAACTTTAATACTATAATTTACAATATTATCTAACCTACGTAATAATGCTCTATAATATTCTATATACTCTATTTTTTTCTTCCTCTTTATGATAAGTACTCTATGTCGCACTTTTGTCACATACTATCATATATTTTCTCACACATACATTCTACATACGACACTGCATAACTCAAATTCACTGTCGCGAACCGTTCGGCCTATCAGTATCCAATTTTCGATAGAATTGGACCTGCTTTACGTGAATGTTGCAGGTAAATATTTTATCGATCAAATGAAACGTCAATGCAGTTTAAGCCTGAAACAGAAATGGGATAGATAAATACTTGAAGGAGTTATTAATTATTAGAAAGTCAGTTTTTATCACAGTAACTCCCTATATCGAGTCAGACTCAACATTTTTAAAGTGCCATTTTAAATACAGTAGTGGACAAAAGTTTAACATCAAAGAGCTAATGAAATTAAACAAATATAAATTACAACAAAGCTTGAGAGCTATGTTTAATATAATTAATAAAAAAAATAAGTACCATTCTAGGAATTATCCTTTGAAGTCAATTTCAAATAAAGTACCCAAAATACTAGGGAGTTATTGGCAACAAAATGGAAACATAATTTGGAGGGCAAAGGGTTAATCTTTGTAATATTTGTTTGGGTGAACGAAGTTTTGCGGAAGAATGTGTAACCGTTGCATTATTGGAAAATTGTTTCGTTTCCTTATTAGTTCATGTACAGGAAGCTCTTTAGTATACCAAATTTGTATGGTCTAATTAAAGTACTGTTAAATGTACTTTCTTGGATCTAATTAAGCAGTATTTAAGTGTTGAAATGAATACCTTCTGTAACTATTGTAAATTTCGTGATGTTTCATGAAGTGAACTGTAATCTAGGAAATCGTTTATTCTGTTAAATTTTTAATGATTAATTCTTGAGGTCCTTAACGTTTTAGCAAGAGTACTTTACGGTTATTAACATAATGGGTAAAAATATGTAACGTTTCATGAAAAATTCTTCTTTTCAATATAAATATTTGGTAATGAAGAATTAAGGATAAATTATTCCATTAAAGTGAAATAAAGTTATTATAAACTATTTAATTTACTTTTAGCAGTAGTTTTTTACGGAATTTTTGGGATATTTGTATAAGAGTTATGTTATATATATTTTGTTATTGTTGCTATAATTAATTATTATTTAAGATAATTAAATTGCACATACGTGACGCTTTATACTCATCACTGACAGTGAGTTTATCAAAAATTACCATCAAATTTCTACAGTAGACAATGCTTCTTAATTCCTCCACGATAAGTGTTAAACATAACGTCAACACATTTACATCAGAAATACAAATTACAGTATTCGAATTCCATTTTCTCGATGTAACCAAACCATAAAAATTTCACCATCACTTTTACCCCAACCAAATTTGTTTACCATATTTTTAATATTTTGCATATTTTCACAATAATTGTTGAAACGGATAACGAACGTACCAGAAGAATCGATGAACGCAAAACGTAAGTAGTCTCTGGTGCAGCCACGAAAGGAGATAAAAATGACGCGTTGCCATGTAGCCTAATTATCTTCCAGGGAGAGAGGAGCTCGGACGAGCCGCGCATCCCTTATTTCTACGCCACTATCTTCGTACATATATGTATCTCGTACGTACGTACTTCCACGGGCACCAGAGACGCGTTATTATTGGATTACATTTTTAATCCGCCCTCTCTACCGCCAGCACCGCCACCCGCTCTCTAGCAGACCACCCACACCCCCTCGACTCACCCCCGTCCCCCCTTCAACCCTCTGTGTCCGACGTCGTACGTACGTAGCTGCGACCCCGCGGCGCATCCTCCACTTTCGTATTCCGAATGGAATTACTATGCAGGAGATTTCATTTGTTATATATGCACGCTACAAACGAGTGCATTTTCGCTTAGGTTAATCGAATTATGGCCCCGGGTGTATGCATTTTAAATTCGCGTCGCCTTCGCTGCTTTCTTTGGGGGACCGCCATCTCCCATCGACTTCGCCTGCGCCCGTGTTTCAAACCGTGCAGAGGACGAGTGTCCACGTTTTATGCATCGTTGTACGTTACATCGAGGTTCTCTGCGTTTCGATTGCATGGTGGTTGGAATTATTGTACAGTATTTTTGAATAGTAATATTTTTCATATTGGTCGACGAAATTTTTGTATTTATTGATATTGGAATTTATAAGAAAGTATAAAATTGAAAGTATTATGGAAAATTGATATTCTTTGAATAATTTATTGCGGTTTATGGAAAATGTTAGATGGATTTTAATGAGAATTTAGGATTTTAGGAGGTTGAGCGAGGAAATGGGGTTTAAGTACAGATTCGTTTCTTTCTCTAAGTTTGATAATTTGCAACTTGCCTTAGGTACCATTTCTTGCATTCTAATTAGAATTATTGAACGATATTCTTGATTAGTATTATTGTTCGTTAATTTTCAATATTGATCGATGAAATTTTTGCATTTATCGATATTGGAATTTATAAGAGAGTATAATATGAAAAATATTATGGAAAATTAATATATTTTGAATAATTTATTGTAGTTTATGGAAAATATTAGGTGAGTTTTAATGAGAATTTAGGATTTTAAGAGGGTGAACGAGGAAATGGGGTTTAAGTAGAGATTCGTTTCATCCCCTAAGTTTAATAATTTGCAACTTGCCTTAGGCACCATTTGTTAGATTCTAATTGAAATTATTGTACGATATTTTTTAATAGTATTATTGTTCATTAATTTTCGATATTGGTCGGTGAAATTGTTGCATTTATCGATATTGGAATTTATAAGAAAGTATAAAATTGAAAGTATTATTGAAAATTAATATCTTTTGAATTTATTGCGGTTTATGGAAAATGTTAGGTGAATTTTAATGAGAATTTAGGATTTAAGGAGGTTGGGCGAGGAAATGAGATTTAAGTAGAAATTCATTTCTTTCTCTAAGTTTAATAATTTACATCTTGCCTTAAGAACCATTTGTTGCATTCTAATTGGAATTATTATACGATATTTTTTAATAATATTATTTTTCGTGAATTTTCAATATAGGTCAATGAAATTTTTATATTCAAATATTTATACCATGTATGTTATATTGAAATTCATAAGAGTTATTATTCATTAATAGTAAGATATTGAAAATATAGAAAATTAATATCTTTAGAATAATTTATATAGTTTATGGAAAATATTAAGTGGATTTTAACGAGAATTCAAAATTCTAGGAGGTTGGACGAGGGAATCTCATTCTACCCACACCTTCTAAATTGAATAAACAATCAATTAAAAATGAATACTCACGCTTCCATGCTGCTCGCCTCTATAGAGTTTCTATGGGGTTAAGCCTCAAAGAAGCGCAGAGAAATCCGCTTAATCGCTCGAGATCCGTTAACAAATTATCGAACTGCCCAACATCATTCGTCGTTAAAAATTTACGGCGATCATATCTTCAGATTAAACATATATTGTTCTATGTTAAATTGCAAAGTAAACAAGATACGTTATCCATCCTATATTACCCACACCTTCTAAACCGAATAAACAATCAATTAAAAGTGAATACTCACACTTCCATATTGCTCACCTCTATAGGGCTTCTATGGGGTTAAGCCTCGAAGAAGCGCAGAGAAATCCGCTTAATCGCTCGAGATCCGTTAACAAATTATCGAACTGCCCAACATCATTCGTCGTTTAAAAATTACTGGCATATCTTCAAATTAAACATATATTGTTTTTTGTTAAACTAAGAAAATAAACAAGATACGTTATTCATCCCACTCTACCCACACCTTCTTATCCGAATAAACAAACAATCAATTAAAAATGAATACTCACACTTCCATGCAGCTCGCCTCTATATGGTTTCCATGGGGTTAAGCCTCGAAGAAGCGCAGAGAAATCCGCTTAATCGCTCGAGATCCGTTAACAAATTATCGAACCGCCCAACATCATTAATCGTTTAAAAATTACTGGCATATCTTCAAATTAAACATATATTGTTTTGTGTTAAACTAAGAAAATAAACAAGATACGTTATTCATCCCACTCTACCCACACCTTCTTATCCGAATAAACAAACAACCAATTAAAAGTGAATACTCACGGTTCCATGCTGCTCGCCTCTATAGGTCTTCTATGGGGTTAAGCCTCGAAGAAGCGCAGAGAAATCCGCTTAATCGCTCGAGATCCGTTAACAAATTATCGAACCGCCCGACATCGTTCGCCGTTGAAGAATTACGGCGATCCGCGCGACAAATCCACAACACGAAATCACGATCACGCGCCGGATCGTGACTGCGTTTCGTGCCCCGTGAATAGAAACGGGGATCCCTTTCCAGGCCGCACGGTAGCCGCCGCGTCGTCACTCTCCGCTCCATTCATGAATGATCACGGTCGATCGTATTGTGACAGGGCAGTGATTGGTACGTCGCCGGGGCGAGAAAAGATTCATTGTCCTGCAGTCACGTGCATCAGAAAAGCGACCAGTCATTCGGTCGAGGAGAAGCTTCTTGCCGAATCATACGTGCACCGGTTCTCTGCTCTGCTCGCGTCTGCCTTCCCGTCGGCGAAACCTCGGCCGGGGCTGTTGTCGAGCAATTTCGACAATAGAGAGAATTTTGATAATCGCGTCGCGAGGCTGGTCACCCTTTTTTTAACTGAGTGACGTTCCTTTGACATATTTTTTCTTTTCTTCGCATGCTTTAAATTGGGAGAAGGTGTTGAACGGTCGATGCGTTGTTTTTATGTACAGTGGCTCCAAAAAGTATTCGTACACTATGTCACAAATAAATTCATCCTCTAATATTATTAGTAAATATCGCAAGGTTACTAGTTGGTAGTGCGTTCTGCAGAGAATATAATTTGTTACTACTGTTTAACCCTTTGACTGCTATGGGAACGTATATACAGTGGTTCCAAAAAGTATTCGTACACTATGTCACAAATAAATTCATCCTCTAATATTAATAGTAAATATCGCAAGGTTACTAGTTGTAGTGCGTTCTGCAGAGAATATAATTTGTTACACCTATTTAACCCTTTGATTGCTATGGGCACGTATATACAGTGGCTCCAAAAAGTATTTGTACACTATGTCATAAATAAATTCATCCTCTAATATTGATAGTAAATATCGCAAGGTTAGTAGTTGTAGTGCGTTCTGCAGAGAATATAATTTGTTACACCTATTTAACCCTTTGATTGCTATGGGCACGTATATACAGAGGCTCCAAAAAGTATTTGTACACTATGTCACAAATAAATTCATCCTCTAATATTAATAGTAAATATCGCAAGGTTACTAGTTGTAGTGCGTTCTGCAGAGAATATAATTTGTTACACCTATTTAACCCTTTGATTGCTATGGGCACGTATATACAGTGGCTCCAAAAAGTATTCGTACACTATGTCACAAATAAATTCATCCGCTAATATTAATAGTAAATATCGCAAGGTTACTAGTTGTAGTGCGTTCTGCAGAGAATATAATTTGTTACACCTATTTAACCCTTTGATTGCTATGGGCACGTATATACAGAGGCTCCAAAAAGTATTTGTACACTATGTCACAAATAAATTCATCCTCTAATATTAATAGTAAATATCGCAAGGTTACTAGTTGTAGTGCGTTCTGCAGAGAATATAATTTGTTACACCTATTTAACCCTTTGACTGCTATGGGCACGTATATACAGTGGCTCCAAAAAGTATTCTTACACTATGTCACAAATAAATTCATCCTCTAATATTATTAGTAAATATCGCAAGGTTACTAGTTGTAGTGCGTTCTGCAGAGAATATAATTTGTTACACCTATTTAACCCTTTGACTGCTATGGGCACGTATATACAGTGGCTCCAAAAAGTATTCGTACACTATGTCACAAATAAATTCATCCTCTAATATTATTAGTAAATATCACAAGGTTACTAGTTGTAGTGCGTTCTGCAGAGAATATAATTTGTTACACCTGTTTAACCCTTTGACTGCTATGGGCACGTATATACAGTGGCTCCAAAAAGTATTTGTACACTATGTGACAACTAAATTCGTTTAACCTTGCAATTCTGAGTGAATATTGAAACGCGGGTTTCTGAGTCTGTCGTTTGAGTAGCTGCTCCACGATGATGTGGATTTTTTTTTAACGTTAAATTGTATATGACGAATATGCAAATAAAATGCACTATTTCACGAAAATATATAATGTTTTAAATATCTTTTTTGGCTATTCAGTGATCAGAAACAAACGAATAGGGCCGGGGCTCAGGCTTTAAATGTCTCAGGTCGCCGGCTGTCAGTGTGTTAAGTATACATTTGTTAATATTCTAAGCACTTCACTTTTATTTTATTCACACCTGACTTCCATCTGTCGCTCTACTAAATAAAGCAAAGTAGAATTTTTAACGGTTGCATTTAATCTTAGGATCATTTGAAAATTTGTTAATCACACTAATACCTGATCACTTTATGATAAAACGATTTTTCCTACTTCTGCTTCAAAGTTGCTTCGAGTAACAAGAAAGAGCACGCATCAGTATCTGAAGAATTATTCACCGGTGTCGTAATCATGATAATTCAGGCTGAAACTACTGTTATGTTCTTCCTTTCCCCGATAGTTTCTCTGTCTCCGTGGAACTAACAATACCTGACCTCGTTAATCGTTCACTGGTGCAACCGCGATGGCTATCTCCTTCAAAGGAACGTTGAAAACGTGTTTTTCACGAGGATTAAATATTCTTAATTACGTTCTGGTCAGGAAATTTTCTTTTCTACGTTGCGACTAGAGTTAACGATTTTCTTTCTCTCGTTACAATTACGCAGAACCTACTTTTCACCTATAAAAATAGGTCCCGGATAGCTGCGGAAATGTGGAAAAGAGGAAAGAATTTAAGAAACGAGGTGAACGAAGGTGGTGAAACAAATCGATAGGCGAGCATTAGAAATCTTTTTATGCGAGCGTGAACTTTCTCGACAATTTTCATTGTTCCTGAACCACAGTACGAAACGGACCTAATGGTTCTAAAATAGAAAATGGCGAAGACATTAACTACCGACAATTATAATGTACTCATTTGCATGGGAGAAATCAAATTGAAAATTACATGAAAAGATATTGAATACATAGAAAACAAATCTTTATTTATATCTTCTGCAGAAAATCATAGTAAATTTTGGAAGTTATACTACAGTGAATTTATAAGGCTGCTACGAATAATCACCAATTGATCATTTTGACTGCTCTGATAGTCCTATTATTAATGCATATTTAACACTAGAACTACTGACAATTAAAGTGTGCTTATTTGCATGGGAGAGATCAAATTGAAAATTACATAAAAAGATATTGAATACATAGAAAACAAATCTTTATTTATATCATCTGCAGAAAATCATAGTAAATTTTATGAATGAATTTAAGTGACTTTATAAGATTGCTATGAATAATCACCAATTGGTCATGTTTACTGCTCTGATAGTCCTATTATTAATGCATATTTAACACTAGAACTACTGATAATTATACTGTACTCATTTGCAAGGAAAAGGTCAAATTGAAAATTACATGAAAAAATACAGAATACATAGAAAATAAATCTCTATTCGTACATTCTGCAGAAAATCATAGTAAATCTTATGTCTGAATTTATCAAGTGAATTTATAAGGCTTCTATGAATAATCACGAATTCGTGTCATTTTGACTGGTCCAGACAATTAAAGTGTACTTATTTGTATGGAAGAGATAAAATTGAAAGTTATATGAAAAAATATTGAATACATAGAAAACAAATCGTTATTTATACTTTTTGCAGAAAATCATAGTAAATTTTGGATGCTTTACCACAATGAATTTATAAGGCTGCTATGTATAATCACCAATTGATCATTTTGACTGCTCTGGTAGTTCTAGTGTTAAATTGTCCTACTTTTCAAAAAAATCTAAAGTAATTAGTGTGTTGGAATTAGTGAAAGTTAATTGTACTGATGTTGTTTAAATTAAGAAACTGATTATACTGATTACAAGGAAATTCACCTAATTCTGACATTCTGATTTTAATGAAAGTTTGCATGTGTATAGAGCATAATGAGTAATTTTTTTTCTCGACGAGAATTCTTTTTGAGAGGTTAAAAGTTATCCTCAAAATTTTAACGATTTTTCAGGCTTTGAATACAAGTTTCTATAACTGAGCGATAGAAGATTAAAAATTGGAAGGTTTTGTTTTATCACACACCATTACAAAATTATATTTAAAATACAAGAAAAACTATTACTATTGAAATCATTAACGTTGTTTTCACCTGCTTAAGGTGGTATTTTAATAAAAGAAAAAATTAATCCATGAACATACTATCACGTTCCACGTACTTACAAAATTTTATTAAAAACTTTCATTGAAATCGGAACTTTAAGGTTAAATCAATTTATTTGTAACACAGTGTACGAATACTTTTTGGAGTTACTGTAGCTCGTGGCAGTTTGTTAATTGACGAACCTAGAATTTGAAGAATTAGCTACGTAGCCTGAACGCAAGTTGGGATAATTTAGGCTGGCAGTATTCATGATATTAATAATTACAGTAGCACGCAGTATCTGCATCTACTGTTTGTTAATGGCGGCGGTGGTGTGTAATTAACTATAATTAAGAATCCTGGCATATTACGAAAACCAAAGTGTTAACAAGTGGGTGTGAAAAGTGCAGTGTACGTGCATGTTTATTGCTACGCTTATTAATTTGAACTTTTTGCTTAATAGAAATTCACATAATGTAAACATCCATTCACGTTAACCGGCAAGTTAGGGGAAGAAAATTACTATGCACAACTAGACACGATACGAAGGCATAATAATCTCGTTAGACAGTTTTTAATGCCGACAAATCATAGGAAATAATTTATTACTCGGGTTACCAACTTCGAAAGGTATTTTAATTGTCGTTTATTAATATTTATTGGGAAATACATATTTTTATTCAGAAGGTTAGAAGATTGAGACATTACAAACTAATGAGACAAACTTTTCTCAGCAAACACTTATGCATGTTACTACGCTAACAAAAATACAATAGAAATATAATAATAGTAAAACAATTAAAGTTATAATAATATAGTACAATAGTAAAGGTATGAAAATAATAGAATACTATCAATAGTAATACTACTATCAATAATAATAGCTGCAACTATGATAACGATAACAATAGAATACTTATAGTACTTATAGAATACTACCACTAATAATAGTAGCAACTATTATAACAATAACAATAGAATACTTATAGTACTTATAGAATACTACCATTAATAATAGCAGCAACTATTATAACAATAACAATAGAATACTTATAGTACTTATAGAATACTTAGAATACTTATAGAATCATAAAAGTATTAGTAATAATCGAATATTATTATATTTAATAAAAGTAATTATAGCAGGAATACCAATAATGAAGTACACATATTCCTAGTAATTATAATTATAGCAACCTACTATCAATGATATCAATCATAAAAACAATAGTAACAGAAAATTACAGAAATTAATAATATGACAATGGTAATAATAAAGTACATAGTAATGTTATTCAATTCTGACAATGGTAATAATAAAGTACATAGTAATGTCATTCAATTATAACAATGGTAATAATAAAGTACATAGTAATGATAGTACATGACCCTAATGATAACAGTAACAGCTTCTACTCACAAACAATTTTGTGTTCACCTGTGATCAACCAAATTCGAAATTCATAATTCTTCCCATTCTACTCTCAATATTTACATATGTAAATAATATCTGCTTAAAAGCAAAGATGTCACAATTACGCTCTTCATGCTTGAACATACTGTCGCCTCAACTCAACACACAAGAAACGTATTAAGCCGCGAAAACGGATAGACGGACAAGGATCGAAAGACGAGGAAAAGCTGTTTCATTCGAATCCGCCATGCACATCAACAATTTTGTGTTCACCTGTGATCAACCAAATTCATCATAATTCGTCCCATTTTACCCACAATATTTACATACGTAAATAATATCTACTTAACACTATTCCTACCGATACTTCAGGATTTAATTACGTTGTACATAGGAAATTCTAATCGAAATTTTAAAAATAGTCATTCGACTGGTCGTGGTAGGAATAGTTTTAAAAGCAAAGATATCGTGATTACGCTCTTCATGCTTGAACATACTGTCGCCTCAACTCAACACACAAGAAACGTATTAAGCCGCGAAAACGGATAGACGGACAAGGGTCGAAAGTCGAGGAAAAACTGTTTCGTTTACATCTACCATGTACATCAACAATTTTGTGTTCACCTGTGATCAACCAGATTCGAAATTCATAATTCATCCCATTTTACCCACAATATTTACATACGTAAATAATATTTACTTAAAAGCAAAGATGTCGCGATTATACTCTTTATGCTCCAAAACAGTCGCCTCAACTCGAAAAAGACGAGGAAAAGCTGTTTCATTCGCATCCGCTGTGCACATCAACAATTTTGTGTTCACCTGTGATCAACCAAATTCATCGTAATTTATCCCATTCTACTCTCAATATTTACATATATAAATAATATCTGCTTAAAAGCAAAGATGTCGCGATTACGCTCTTTATGCTCCAACACACTGTCGCCTCAACTCGACACACAAGAAACGTATTAAGCCGCGAAAACGGATAGACGGACAAGGGTCGAAAGACGAGGAAAAGCTGTTTCGTTCGCATCCGCCGTGCACATCACGTATCTCGCCGTGTACAACCTATGGATTTTCCGGTGTCCGCACCGGTAGCGGGGATAACACGAGCGTTTTCTCACACTTTTTCGCCGGCCACCGCCGGTACTTTGCGTGGCTTCTTCAGAAAATTACCTCTGCCCGTGGCTTTAATGCGCGACCAGTCAGGACACCGGGGTGGACAGGATATGACCTCCCCGCAGGAGCGTCCCTTCGCGGGATCTGGCATGTATGCCGAAATGAGCCCACTTTGACTGTTCAACCACTATTGCGAGCGAGGCCGAGGCCGCTCATCTCGGAAATTACTTCCGCTCGGACATTGTTGTTGCCATCTGCGTTCGCGGTGTATGCAAAGGACTCGATTTGGCAAGGAACGCTGAAGGAAGCCTGCCTTCTTTACCTTCCGATGTTTGTCATTCGTCTGCGCTCTTCGAGGCCTTCCTCGTGCCACGAACTCCATGTCCCATCTTGTCGGCTCGCAAAACCATCGACGCCTGGGAATAAGCTGTTACAGTACGCGACGAAATGATGGCACAACGTATGATTTTTAAGTGTTTCTTGATGTTTCTTAACACTATTCCTTTTTTTTTCGGGTGGACGAAATCTTCCAAAGATACCCAGCCACCCTGAGGGGGGTAGCCAGGTAATGGGGGATTTTTACCCACTAAAACCTCCACAGTGGCCTTTTCCTCCGTTTGGGGAAGCACCAGGAACTCTATAAGAACACGTCTAGTACTTCCCCCGTCTTAACCCTTTTTAAGGCAGAGGCGATATATTTACCACCAACAAAAACTTCAGCAAACTCAAATTCAGCTTGCATGTGACTCTGTTGACGGGCAGTGGGAATATTTTTACCACCTACTTTTCCAAAACTTCCGAAATAATTAGTGTTTTTCTTTTAAGTTTATTTTTGTTATATAAATAAAAACATGCCAAAAATATAAGCGCAAGTTATTTTATTACTCCGAATCCTTCTGCCTTATAAAGGGTTAACACTTTGCCTGCCGCACATTTATCGAATTGCCGTTACGCTGCCGCCGGCAAGATTCACGCGGGTTCTACTATTCACAAAATGTGATATTTACGCAATTGTTCGTAACACAAGTAGTTGCAATCTGGTAAATTGGGAAGGGAAAACAGTCGAAACCACTGTTCCCTATTCGTTAAATGTTGCTCTGCAACAATGTATCTACCTATACAAACGTCGATGTGAAGCATCAACGTTGGCGAAAATAAGTCACGTCAGCGTGACAGCGGCCCGCAAAGTGTTAACACTATTCCTACCGACGCTTCACGTTATTTGACCGGTCGCGATAGGTCAGACAGACTACAAATTTTTCTTAGAAAATAAACTATAAAGAAAGAAGTGAATATTGAGAAATGTATTATATAAATCAGTGTTGGGGTTCCAGGTGCTCCCGAACAAATATCCCAAAAATATAAAAATAACATTTAATTAGTAATTATTAATAATAATAAATAATCTTGAGAACCTTTTTTTCTAGAATAATAGTAATTGTTTTGGCAAATTTTCCTCATGGAGCTCGAAACCCGTCAAATTGATGGATAAATAACGTAGTGAAACTAAAAAAAATCTCTATTCTGAAAGTTTATTCATGTATTCTTAGAATGAATGCCATCTTGGTTGAAAATTTGGATCTACAGTGTCTTCAAAAAGTATTCCTACACTGTGTCACAAATAAATTCGTTTAACCCGGAAATTCTGAGTCTGATAGAAGTATTTGATAAAACTTTCTGGGTATGTAGATCGTAATAGTATACGTATGAATTAATCTCTTGTTTTCATCTAAATACCATTCTAAAGGGGTGAAACCAACGTTGAAGTTTCTTAGTTTTCTCTCATTTTTCGAAGATAACTTTGCAATGATACTTGATGAAGCAAAACCTTTGAAATAGAAAATGTTAAATTTTTTATACTCTATCGCCCTGCCATAAAAAAAGACCACAGAAAAGTTTGCACTTAAAGCGTGAAAAATCGCTGAAACTTTGATATTCGTTATCAGCCCTCTTAAAAGATATTTTGCCGCCAAAAAGATTGCTCCACGCAGGACACACCATGCTCTGTACACGCATAAAGTTTCATTGAAATCAGGATTTCAGAAGTAGATGAACTTCCTTATAATACAGTGTACGAATATTTTGATGTAAATTTTAATATACGACTTAACTAAACTAAATGAAGTTTAATGTACGTGAATCATAGTAAATATTTCGAATTTGAAAATTTTTGAAGTTAGTATCATTAAACGACTAACGGTCACCTCTCGAGTGCAAAGGGTTAAGAATCAAACGTTTTCTATTTGAAAGGTTTCGCTTCACCAAGTATCATTACAAAGGTATCTTTAAAAAATGAGAGAAAACTCAGAAACTTCAACGCTGGTTTCACCCCTTTAAAATAGCATTTAGATGGAAAGAAAAAATTAATTCATACATATACTATTACGTTCTACATAACCCACAAAGTTTTATCAAATACTTCTATCAGACTCAGAATTTCAGGGGTAAACGAATTTATTTGTGACATAGTGTACAAATACTTTTTAGAGCCACTGTATATACGTGCCCATAGCAGTCAAAGAGTTGAATAGGTGTAACAAATTATATTCTCTGCAGAACGCACTACAACTAGTAACCTTGCGATAATTACTAATAATATTAGAGGATGAATTTATTTATGACATAGTGTACAAATACTTTTTGAAGCCGCTGTATATACGTGCCCATAGCAGTCAAAGGGTTAAATAGGTGTAACAAATTATATTCTCTGCAGAACGCACTACAACTAGTAACCTTGCGATATTTACTAATAATATTAGAGGATGAATTTATTTGTGACATAGTGTACGAATACTTTTTGGAGCCACTGTATATACGTGCCCATAGCAGTCAAAGGGTTAAACAGGTGTAACAAATTATATTCTCTGCAGAACGCACTACAACTAGTAACCTTGTGATATTTACTAATAATATTAGAGGATGAATTTATTTGTGACATACTGTACGAATACTTTTTGGAGCCACTGTACATACGTGCCCATAGCAGTCAAAGGGTTAAATAGGTGTAACAAATTATATTCTCTGCAGAACGCACTACAACTAGTAACCTTGCGATATTTACTATTAATAGTAGCGGATGAATTTATTTGTGACATAGTGTACAAATACTTTTTAGAGCCTCTGTATATACGTGCCCATAGCAATCAAAGGGTTAAATAGGTGTAACAAATTATATTCTCTGCAGAACGCACTACAACTAGTAACCTTGCGATATTTACTAATAATATTAGAGGATGAATTTATTTGTGACATAGTGTACAAATACTTTTTGGAGCCACTGTATATACGTGCCCATAGCAGTCAAAGGGTTAAATAGGTGTAACAAATTATATTCTCTGCAGAACGCACTACAACTAGTAACCTTGCGATATTTACTAATAATATTAGAGGATGAATTTATTTGTGACATAGTGTACAAATACTTTTTGGAGCCGTTGTATATACGTTCCCATAGCAGTCAAAGGGTTAAATAGGTGTAACAAATTATATTCTCTGCAGAACGCACTACAACTAGTAACCTTGCGATATTTACTATTAATATTAGAGGATGAATTTATTTGTGACATAGTGTACGAATACTTTTTGGAGCCGCTATATTTCCCTCTCAGCTCTGGAGTTTAAAATTCTGTATGATGTATACTTATTGCTTAGGATATGTATATCAGAAATAAATACACAAGAAATGTCCGTAAATATAGTAAGTGAACATGACCAACATCAAACATGACTAAAATTAGAAGAAACATCCAGATTCGAATTTCTGCCGGAGAAACTGCGTGCGTACGTACGATGGAATCGATTCTGGGACCTCGTTAAGGTTCCCAACATTGTAAAAGTGAAGGAGGAGTGGTTTTCTCGGAGGTGTCTGCAAGATTTCAAGGGCGGAGTTTCTGCTGCGATCGCGGCTTCTCCCGCAAAACCGGTCGTTATCCGTCGGTTATTGATTGGCCCTCGTTAGAGCCAGTTATTTGTTTTGCAGAGTGTGAGAACCGGAACTACTAATCACTTGTCTTTAATCCTCGCTCGCGCAGACGTCGCTTATTCTTGTCTCGTTCGACGCAGCTCGTGTTCTCAATTCTTCTCTAGGGAAGAACTGGTTGGAAGTATAGATAGGTCTCGATTAATGCGAATTCAAACGGCACGACATTCGATTCGGTGGAAATTGTAAAACGATACCAAGAGGAATGAACATAAAATTGTTTACACTTGAGAAATTTGAATACTGGAATTGTAGAATAGTAGAATGAAGCGATTGGTGTTTAAGATTTCGAAAAGGAGAAAAGGGTACAGACTGTGTTACGACAGATTGTGGATTTTTGTGAATAAAATTCAAGAATATTGAATCTAAGAATAAGTAGCAATTTGTTTCGCACCCTTGAATATAATAAAATAACGCTATTTTAGCTTGGATACTTCCTATTTTTATGCAAACTTAGTTCTCTTATAAACGCATAAACGTATAGTAATTCACAAAATTAATTGAGTGCCTTCCTTTCCTACAATTCTTATTTTATGAAATAAAATTGATAATTCTAAGTCATTTTAATTAATTAAAAAGCTTAAGGAGGGGTTTAAAATATAATTGAATAACGATATAATAGGATAACGCCATTTTAGCTTGGATACTTCCCATATCTTTACAAACTTATGTCTTCTATAAACGCAAAAATTTATAATAATTAGTAAAATTAATTGAGTACCTTCTTTTCTTACAGTTCTTATTTTATGAAATAAAATTGCTTATTCTAAGCCATTTTAATTAATTAAATAGATTAAGGAGGGGTTAAGAAAAATAATTGAATAACGATATAATAGAATCACGCCATTTTACCTTGGATACTTCCTATTTTTATGGAAATTTAAGTCTTCTATAAACGCAAAAATTTATAATAATTCATAAAATTAATTGAGTACCTTCCTTTTCTATAGTTCTTATTTTATAAAATAAAATTGCTTATTCCAAGTCATTTTAATTAATTAAAAAGCTTAAGAAGGGGTTAAGAAAAATAATTGAATAACGATATAATATAATAACGCCATCTTACCTTGGATACTTTCCATATCTTTGCAAATTTAAGTCTTCTATAAACGCAAAAATTTATAATAATTCATAAAATTAATTGAGTACCTTCCTTTTCTATAGTTCTTATTTTATAAAATAAAATTGCTTATTCCAAGTCATTTTAATTAATTAAAAAGCTTAAGAAGGGGTTAAGAAAAATAATTGAATAACGATATAATATAATAACGCCATCTTACCTTGGATACTTTCCATATCTTTGCAAATTTAAGTCTTCTATAAACGCATAATAATTCACAAAATTAATTGAGTACCTTCCTTTCCTACAGGTCTTACTTTATAAAATAAAATTGCTTATTCTAAGTCGTTTTAATTAATCAAAAAGCTCAGGGAAAAGTCAAAAAAAGATAATTGAACACTAAGTTTAGATCAAATCTGATAAAACATTTAACCGTTTGATCAGCTTATCCAGTCACTGTACACAGTTTATTTATGAAAAGTATTGTACGATACAAAAAACACAGAGTATTACCATTCGTTGCTCGAAGATCGACGCAAATCGAGGAGCAATCGTGGCGGACAATTGCGGGTAGATCGGAAACGTGCTGTTCGACAATTCCCCCGGACAATAACCATGAAATAACATTTAACTAGCCGTGGTGACTTGACCGACAAATTACGCGGAATAATCGAGAAAAAAGAACTAAAGCGGGGCCAGCGGAGGGGGCATCGAGGAGTTCGGTCGAAGAGAAAGAGGGTTTTATGGGACCGGATGCTCGGCAATCATTTATTTTATATTAATCACGGCAGCAGAAGCAGGGGGGAGGGTCGAGTTTTACACAACACTAGGACAGAGTCCTGAAACCCATGGTGGTAGCTTAGTGATGGGATCAAGCTCGATATGGTGCCTCACGAATTCGATCAAACGATAAAATTCTAATTCTATAAAATTCAATTATGAATTCACGACTTAATAATATTTGTGATGAATGTTCTCTTTAGCACTAGATTGCCGGATGTTGGGTATATACCTATTTTGTCTGAAACGAGTCAGTTTGACTTAAACATGAAAATTGAAATTTAAAAAGAAAATAAAACTTTATTTTTTTTAAGAAAGTTTATTCAAAACAATTTTTATATATATATCCTGTTTTTAAAATAAATTTTCCGCAGATTTTTTTATTACATTTAGCACAAATTCCCTTACTTTTATTCTTTTCACATGATTCTTGAATTCGACAATTTTTAAGTGAGTCAAAGTGACCCAATCCGGCAATCTAGTGTTAATATCTGATTCCTTAATTGTATTTCGATTGAATAAACAGCATAATATAATAAAATTATTTATCATCGTCTCGATTGAGAAAAATTTAATAAATATTTATTTTGATGTTTAGTATTTATAATAAGTATTCTATATAATTCTTATGATTGTTTAAAAAATAGATGGGTATACAGTGACTCTAATAAATAACGAGATTAAGTGCAATATGTATTCACTGATTGAAGTCAATTTCAATTTAAAGTAGCAGTTTCTTAGTGCGTTAAAATTACGATATAAATATTTCTCGTGCAAGTAAGTACTTTTTCTTCCTCTCAATCTTTAGTCTGATCTTTTTGAATGAATTTTTGATCGTTAATTAGAACTTTTAAGCGTATTGCTAGTGAATATTTGTAATGTAAATTTAAAAACGGGGTCCAAGGCAATTGTAACTGTAAATGGGTGCGATGCATAGAATACAAGAATTAAACACACAAAGAATGTATGAAACAACGTGATTTACATGTTTGCCAAAATTATGAAAGGGAATAAGAATAACAGATAATTTTAGTATTACTATTTTTATTTCAGAGATAGTTTTAATTTTCTTTTTAAATTTCATTTCTATTTATCTTTTTTATGTTTATTATTGTTTATTAATTTTATCCCTGCTGAACACTGCAATTTAGTTTAATAAATAACTTAATTCCTTTAAGAATAAAACTGTGTCAAGAATTTTTCCAGGGTAAGGGACAATTGTAACACCTTCTCCATCTTCTATTTTTTACCAATAAGTTTATAACTCATTACCAGTGAGCGAATACTATTAAATAATTAAATGACGTTTTCCTTAGAAAAATTTTTACTCTAACTGTAATACTTCTTGAGTGACTTTTGTTCCAAAGTCAAATTGTTGCTATTGACCCTGCTGTCCCGTGCTCTTGATCCCATCGCTAGTGGCGGGTTAGAGGATAAAGGAATCCATGCTGCGTTCGTTTGGTTTTCGAGCGTTGCCAACGAGAAAAGAGCCGGTGCATGTCATTAGCTATGATGGGGCACCCGGATGCCCCTGCAAGGAGGAAGCCGCTTTCATGGAAGACGTGTACGTGGATTGACAGATTCCTGTGCGCTATTGTTGTCATAGTCATGCCCGTTGCCCTCTAGGAATCACTCCTCACGTGTGTTCCGCCTTTTGTGGAACGATTCACTTTACTACCTAGATGTTGGTATTTCTGCCAGTGTTAAAAGTTCTCAGGTCATCCATGTTACTGGTTCTGCAATGAAGATTGGATGCATCCTACAGATGGAAAGTTTTGAGACGCTTTATACTTTCTAAGGTAAAAAGATGTGGGCAGAATGATCATTAGTAGCGCTAACCCTTTTACTGCTAAATAATCTCGGTCGAAGTGGATGGCGCTTTGTTAGCAATTGTGTTGCTCTAAATGGGAGATCGGAAAAATCGACAAACGCATATACGCGTCCATAGTCCACGCAACTAATTTTCGCCAGAAACGCATATACGTGCTCATAGCAGTCAAAAAGTTAAAAATAGTAAATTCAATTCTAACATCATCTATGTCTATTATGTTGCCTTAGGAATGACTTCTAGTGAAGAACCTTAAGTGGAACTGAAAACAGTTATTATTAATAGAATATTTATGAGACAAGGTGAAAAATAATTAACAAAATGTCATTTGAAAATTATTTATTTAATTTATTTCTTTAATTATTGATGTACATTTAAAAAATCATATTGATCCAGCAACTATCCATAGTATTATTTATAATTAAATTACGAATATTTTATATAAATTGCAGTAGGATTTCTTTTATATGTATTTAAACGTTTGTATGTTTTTTTTTTATTATTAGATATTTATTATTTCATCTAAAAAACGAGAATAAATTAATTGATTTATAAGAATTAGCATAATAAACAAAATTTGTATTTTATCCTAATCGATAAATAGTGTTCTATCGTAATAACAATAAAAATGAATGTATAAGAAATATTTATATTATATTATTATGATTAGAAATATTTATATTATATATTATTATTAGGAATATCTGTATATTCTATTATTATCAGGAATATTTATATATTCTATTATTATTAGGAATATTTATATATTCTACTATTATTAGGAATATTTATATATTCTATTAAGAATTATACCATAAAGCTATGCTTTACATTGTCCTCTCGTTTTAAACTTTCGTCCGCAACTCTGCTCTCTCTTAACTCCCAATAATTACTAACTAATTATACAAAAACCAGAGGACTCTCCTTTCAAACCACTTGTTTAAAAAATAAACACCTAATTCTATTCACAACTCACGTTCACACCAAACGTTCACGCTGTCAAGCACGATCTCACATTCGTTCGTTTCAAAAACAATCCCACAAAACAAAGTTGTCGGGTTAGAAAAGAGCATCCTGCTCGAATTCAATAAAGGGAACGAGGAACTAGAGGAAGGAGCACGATTCTTCCTGGCCAACGGCACGCAACTGATTCCCAGTACCGGCAGGAAATCCGTTTTCCCTAAGCAGTCGAAGGGGAACGGAAATGGCGTGATTGGAAAACGTGCGATGGTCGGTCGACTGTGGTATCCAGAAGAGACGAGCGTCTAACAGGCGGAGTCGGGGGTGTACGGCAGGGGGAGAAACTCTCCCGTAGGAATTTCCTTCACCCTCGCGACCTCAAACCGAACGGATCCCTTAAAAAACGGATTTACAACCTGTTGCTGGTGCCACTTAAAGATTCCCCTCGATATTGAAAGAATATCCGAAAAGGAGGGCAGCTTTTCCTCTCCGCCGAGCCCGGCACCGTTCCTCCGATACCTTGTAAATATAAAGGTCCGGATATTGAGTGGAAGATTGGCGAAAATTCCTGGAGGGAACCCTCTTCACCTCGGGCTCCTCCGATCGGAACGGATTTACGGTGATTTCTTGGCGGTTTCTCGTTGATCTCTCGCGTGGATTCCTTCCTGGCGTCGCATAGTTGGGGTGTTTGCCCCGAAAAGTTGGACAAAACTCTTTCAAAACAGCAGAACTACTAGACCAGTCAAAATGACATGAATTGGTAATTATTCGTAGCAGCTTTAGGAATTCTCTGTGGTGAACATTCTAAAATTTACTATGATTTTCTGCAGAAGGTAAAAATAAAGATTTGTTTTCTATGTATTTGGTATTTTTTCATGTAATTTTTAATTTGATCTCTTCCTTGCAAATAAGTACACTTTAATTGTCGATAGTTCTGCTATTAGACGTGCATTAACATTAGAACTACCAGACCAGTCAAAATGACTAATTGGAGATTATGCATAACAACCTTATGAATTCACTGTGGTGAACATTCTAAAATTTATTATGATTTTCTGCAGAAGGTATAAATAAAGATTTGTTTTCTATGTATTTGGTATTTTTTCATGTAATTTTTAATTTGATCTCTTCCTTGCAAATAAGTACACTTTAATTGTCGATAGTTCTGCTATTAGACGTGCATTAACATTAGAACTACCAGACCAGTCAAAATGACTAATTGGAGATTATGCATAACAACCTTATGAATTCACTGTGGTGAACATTCTAAAATTTATTATGATTTTCTGCAGAAGGTATAAATAAAGATTTGTTTTCTATGTATTTGGTATTTTTTCATGTAATTTTTAATTTGATCTCTTCCTTGCAAATAAGTACACTTTAATTGTCGATAGTTCTAATGTTAAACGTGCATTAACATTAGAACTACCAGAGCAGTCAAAATGACATGAATTGGTAATTATTCGTAGCAGCCTTATAAGTACACTTTATAAATTCAATCAAAAAATTTATTATGATTTTTTGCAGAAGGTATAAATAAAGATTTATTTTCTATGTATTTGGTATTTTTTCATATAATTTTCAATTTGATCTCTTCCATGCAAATAAGTATACTTTAATTGTCGATATTTCTAGTGTTTAAAAAACTAGATTTTTCATTTCTCAATGACGATGTTTATATTTAATACTAGAATTATCCAAAAGCAGTCAAAATGACCAACTAGTGATTACTCATAGCAGCCTTACAAATTCAGTGTGGTAAAGCTTCCAAAATTTACTATGATTTTCTGCAGAAAGTATGAATAAAGATTTGTTTTCTATTCTTTTCGTGTAATTTTTAATTTGATCTCTTCCATCCAAATAAGTACACTATAATTGTCGATAGTTCTAGTGTTTAAAAAACTAGATTTTTCATTTCTCAATAACGATGTTTATATTTAATACTAGAATTATCCAAAAGCAGTCAAAATGACCAATTAGTGATTACTCATAGTAGCCTTATAAATTCACCGTGATAAAGCTTCCAAAATTTACTATGATTTTCTGCAGAAAGTATGAATAAAGATTTGTTTTCTATTCTTTTCGTGTAATTTTCAATTTGATCGCTTCCATGCAAATAAGCACACTATAATTGTCAATAGTTGTAATGTTAAAGGTGCATTAACACTAGAACTACCAGAGCAGTCAAATGACCAATTGGTGATTACTCATAGTAGCCTTACAAATTCAGTGTGGTAAAGCTTCCAAAATTTACTATGATTTTCTGCAGAAAGTATAAATAAAGATTTGTTTTCTATTCTTTTCGTGTAATTTTCAATTTGATCTCTTCCATGCAAATAAGTACACTATAATTATCGATATTTCTAGTGTTTAAATCCCTTTGAGGGGACATAGTGAGTCGAGCAAGCTACTGGGCTGCTTCCACTTAGGGTACATCAGACTTTAGCCATCAGACTACAATGATGTTCCGATCAATACTTTAAACCGCAGTTTTTGGTGCATATTTTTCTACATCCCTCTACTTTCGAACATTCAACATTCGCACACACTTTCAGGAACCAATTGTGTGCGAAAGTCGAGGGGCGCCTGTATCTAAATTGTACTTCACGATTGTTAACCTTAATCTATTTCATATTTTTTTTCAACTACCAAAGCGTTCCATACTTGTAAATTAAAAGTAGTATTATTATTATTATTATCTCAAAAATTCGTATATCAAATTTCTGCAATATTCTCGCTGGAAAAGAATGATTTTCACAGAAAGTATAAAGGAGAAATCAAAATTGCTACAACAACTTCAACAATGTTTCCCCTGATATCCTGTTACTCACAATTTGTCAATGGAAAGTACCAACGCAGCACCACACAACACCGACATCAAGTCTAACCAATTACCAACGACCGGAACTCCCCAGCAATAATGTACGTTCCCTAAGTACCGGGTCGTATCGTCGATCGAGCAGCGAGCTCGTAAACCAGAAGCGAACGCGTTCGCACCTCTACACCTCTACACGACGTCGAATTGCTCGAAAGCCAACGATCGAATTTTTCATTCGACTTCCCGCCCCGAATCGACGTGAAAATTTCACGAAAGCTGGGGGATAATCACCTCCATTATCCAGACAGTTTAATGTTCGAAGGTTTTAACTTTATTAGACAATTAATAGTAGCGATTAACTTTATATTTTAGCGTTATTTTTAACGTTATTTATTAATAACAGTAGACAATTAACTTTATAAGACAATAATTGTAGGCAATTTAGTAATCAATGGAGCCTTTGTATAGGGGAGAGCGGCAGAGAGTAACGAATGCCGATTGCCATTGCTTTCTTTAGGCGACCGCGAATTAGGTTTCGAGGTGTCGCCGTGTTATTTTTTCGGGGCCGCGTTATCTTCCGGCGCCGTTTTAACCGTTTGCGTACCACGAGCCGCTTTCTCGCTCTTCCGATTTCCTGTCGAGAAAACCCAGTGCATTTGACCGATACAGACAATTGACAGCGCGCTTACAATTTGCCAAAATGCGCTCAAACTTTTAGACGCATGTACGTCGCATCGCCATCACCTAGTATCAGAATATATATATAATAGTATTTCATAAAATAATAAGTTACAAATTAAAAATATGAAAAATTTAAAGAACAAACGATATTTCGACGCATAATCAAAGGAGCGCTATCGCGCTCTTCGGCTTTTTTCAACGCATGATCGAAAGAGCGCGATAGCGCTCCTTAGCGTTTTTCGATCGTGTTTTTTGAAAACCTTCTGGTACGCAAACGGTTAAACAACGCCTGCGTTGTAGGGATAAACAGTCGCGGTCGTAAACCTGATCCCCGAAGAAAATGTGGACGGCCGATATCCTAGAAGCAAACGCGTGGGGATATCGAAGGCGGGCATTTTTCCGAAGGTCCTGATTGGTAAGGACAGGAACCGCCTATCAGGCCCGAGGCAAATAAATAGGAAGCCTCGCGATAATTAGAGTTAGTTCGTTTTTAGATAATTCGTCAGTTCGTTAAGAATTCGTTAGTTCGTTCATAGAGAGAGTATATAGTTCGTTTAGAGTTCATTATTATAAGTCGTTGCACTAGCTCGTAATTTAGGTAAAAGCCCATCGGCCAATAAAATAATTTCCTACATAATATTATTTATTATAACAAACATCGTATTGAAAATTAGTATTTCTTAGATTTGTGCTAACACTGTTGTTCTTCTCAGTTTACTCTTCATATTGGTATTATTTGAATCTTAGTGCCCTAGAATTCGAAATATGGTACTTCAAAAATACCCCAGAATTTGTGTATTACTTCAATTACAAGTAATACTAATATTCAAAATATGGTGCTTTATTATTATTTATTAGGTAACACTGTTCATAATGTATAAGAAAATTAATATTTATTTGTTGAATTCATGTATCGTATCATCTATTGAAAGGTAATTTTCATTATGAGTCTTATGGACCCGGGGAGAATAGTAAGGTTAATATTCAGCTATAAACGTTTACCAGATAATCATCGCTCACTAATATGTTAAATGTCGATTCATATATTAATATGTCAAAGAAATAAGAAAAATCTTAGAATAATAAAACGTATCTTTCCCATTAAACAGCTAATACACTCATCTCTTGTCAACATTTTCATCCAATAAGAAGACCGACCTACTCATTACAGCCTATGTGTTCGTTAAAAAATCGTTCTTTAAAAAATACACCATTGTAATTCGGTCGGTTACAAAAGTATTCGATCACCATACGTACCGACTGAATTTGCATAAAATCTCAAATTTGCAAATATTGTTCATATACGTATTTTTATCGTCATTATGGTAGAACACTATTTATTGATTAGCATAAAATTCAACTTTCATTTATCATGCTATTTCTCATTAATTAATTAATTTGTTTCCCTTCACCCTTTTGTCTTAAACTTTTATTCGCTACAGTAAGTATAAGCTTGTTAATTACCTCGCACACAACCAACGTTCTTCAAATGCTTTATTTCAACAACATCCAACGTCTTCATTCTTTATCAATTCCTTTATCCGTTCTTCGCTTGGAATTAGAGGGACGAGGATTATCGAAGAGGGGTCGGGGGTGCAGAAGGGAAAACTACTTTTCCATGCCGACGAATCAGACCGTTCCGTCTTCCAGCAGACAAGCACCGGCAACCGGAACTTCGACCCTCCTTCGAAGAACTTCCCTCTCGTCTCGTTCCTTTTTTCCACCCCCCCCCCGCCCCTTTCACGAGGTTTCCTCGAAAGGTGGCGATTTTCCTGCCTGAGAAATCTCGGAGACGCGATTAACCCGATGGAGGGCCACTGAAACGAACAACGTTTCCCACGCAAGAGGAGGACTAGGCTAGTGTCTTTGATTTCTCGATGTTCTTCATTTCTCGAGAAATGGGAAACGGCTCGGGACTTCCTAAGATATTAAATTCCCAAGATAATCGACAGTTAGAATACTTAGGTGCTGAGCTACTTCAATATTAAAGTATTCATGTATTTAAATACTTATACACTGAAATATTATGGAAAATCTTTACTTTTTATTTAGTAAGAGAGTAGGGTTCGGATGTGGGTAAAACAAAGTGAAGTTTTTAGATATAATATACAAAATTTTCAGACGAAGCTGGGAGAAAATTGAAGGGGTTAGTCTATGAAACATTCTAAGACGAAAATCAAGAGTAACAATATTTCGTT
>JAOPTO010000877.1:0-243147 GCA_033822845.1 Tetrapedia diversipes
TAATATTCTAAGCGTTTCACTTTTATTTTATTTACACCTGAGCCCTATCATCTCGCTCTAATAAATAAAAATAAAGTAGAACTTTCCTATACTTAAACATTAGTTAGTTTAATATCGTTGACCCTTTGGCCTTAAACTTTTGTCCGCTACTGTATGTGTGAACATTGACAATTGTCGGATTTGGGAAAAAGCATTATTTAATTTGTACCGCCCCACCTAAAGGTGTACCGTTCGGGGGCAGGTAATTTTCGGACCGACCCCCGAACCGAGGAGTGTAAGGACAACCAGTAAAGAATAAAGTAGTCAGTCAGAGGAATTTATAGAAAGCGGACCTCGAGTGTTCTCATTTAATCCAAGTACCCTTGCTGCCCATCCCTAACACACGTAGCCTTTAGCGCATCTCCGCGATTTTTAGTTGTTTCAATTCAACAACAATTTTCCTTGGAAGGTTGCACGTATCTACAAAAAGTATCTGTCCGCTGTAATTACACCTCTTGGAATATTCTTGCGTTTACCGAAGGAAACGATTGCTCAGGTAACAGGTGAACGCATACGGTACATTGTTTCCGTAGCGTCCAGTTGTACGCAACATCGCAGCTTGAGAGTTTCAAAAGAATCGGTTTAGCGTTAGCTCCGCTCGAGCTACGCGGCAGTAAATGAAATCACGTGCCGCGAGTACACAGCAACGTGTCGTAGGGACGTTCTTCCGAAGTTTCGTAACTTTTTGAATTTCCGGCTGGAAAAGAGTCTTTCGCTCGTAAGTTGGCGGCGCAGAGGCCGTGCTTCCTATTCGGATCTGCAGCTTCCTTTTCGCGCGACGCTCCCCGTGTCACCCGCTCGGCCACTTTTTCAATTATAAATCAGAATTTATTACGCCCGCGAGTATACGCGTTGGATGCAAGCCATCCATTCGCGAATACAATGCCTCGGTCCACGAAAACGGTACGGGTGAGCAATCTTGGTCACGGTTCACCGTTAGGAAAGAAGAAAAAGATGGCTGACAAACGTGTCCTCGGTGACGAGGTGTAAGTTCGAGCAGTTTTATACCTGAATGTTTTCAAAAGTTTACCGAAACTAATGTTGAATATGGAATAAGCAAATTTTCAATCGCAGCTACATTTTGTACGATTAAGAATTGCTAAATGTCAATTACAACTTAACCCTTAGCGAACGAATCCTACCACATCGGTGACATTATAAATATTCTAAAAAAATCTTCAGTATCCATTTGTATGGATATATCTCTTCATATACTTATTATTACTGAAAATTTCCAGAAAATCCCATAAAACAATATTAATTATACGTTTTTTCTCGCTCTGAAAGTAAAGCAATTAATTTCTTAAAACTCCGTCGATCTACTGGTCATTGTGCACGTTCGTTAAAGGTTAATAGATGTAGTCGCTGAAAAATCTTTTGACAAACAGTTTGAACCAATTTTGCTCAACAAACCATGGTTAACTCGTAAAACAAAGTCGCAGTCTAGTTTTAACGCAAAAGCGGAAACGGATATTCGACATATCAAAGCAGACTTGAGCAATGACCGAACGTCTCCTAAATCGATCACGAATAAAGAAACGTCAAGCGGATTACAATTTATAAAGGTGAGCGTACAATTTTATAAATTCTCCTCGATCGAACCGAAGATACTCAAAGAGACCGTTGGTAACGAGGAAGAGTAGAGCGGAGTGGTCGCGTTCGCGCAATAAAGTGTGCAGCCACTCTTCCTGCGGGCAAAAAGAGGAACGTGCCCAAGGATTGGGTCTTGGGAACGGTCAAGCAAAGCGTTGAAGGCACGAGGAGGGGCCGGTTCGAAAATGAAATTTCGATGGATGCGCTCGAGAAAGTGGAGCGAAATCGAGCGGACAGGGTCTCGCGATAAAGAAAGGGAGGCATTCGGACGCGCGTGGTAACTAATTTAAGAAAGTGCTCGGTGCCGTACCTCCATGGCGTCGAATCGCGTTCTCTTCTCCCCTTCGTGCACCCTTCCGGTCGGCGTTTGAAGAGCTACGCCGCTCTCAAGGACACCAGGAACGGATTCAAAGAGCCGTGAGCATCGCAAAGTCAACGGGAACTCGACTGCCTTACAATTTTCAGAGGTCCTCCGTGTGAGTAAATGAGGAATAATAATTAATAAAATTTATTTAAACAACAATTATTAACATAATAACACGACGAAATGTAACATAAATTAATCACGCTCAAAATCACTTCGTTCTACGATTCTCTCTCTCTCCCCCTCTCCCCCTCCCCCACTGATTATATGTCTATCTCTCGTTTCTATGATCGCTGTTATCCTACTGGCTGTCTTTTTATCCATTTCACCCTCTCGCTGCTCTCTCTCTATCTATGCCATGCATATACAAATCACATACATCACACATCGTTACACTCATTCCACAACACGAACCTGAATGTCTACTTACACAGTTTGTCATACTCACTCGCCACACTCATCCTTCCATACAAATATTGTTCTCTCCCATACCCCATACCCTATGATAATCGTACAACCACACTCCGCTCCGTTTCGCCATAAATAACGGGCCGCCTTTGATCGACCGCGTCTCCTTCTGTCGCTTCGCAAGTCCTCGAGCCGCTCGATGGCGCAGCGTCCTCGACAAACATCTCCCGGCGCGAAGGGGAGGGAGCATTTCGCTCTGAAATCCACGCTGCCTTTCTCTTTCAGCTCTGCTCCGCACAGTCGATGGACAAACAGGGTCCGTTGCTAAAGAGCGCAGCCCGTTTCTCGCCGGATCTCGATGCGCGATTCCGCTTTGAACGGACGCACGGTCCGCGGGTCAAAAGGTGCTTCGTGACTCCGAGGCCTGTGCCGTTTGGGAGCAGAGGTGCCGTTTCGCGTTCGAGCATAGGGATAGGCGGCAAGACAGGATTAATCGCGGGAGGAAGCGCGTTTGAAGGGGTTCCTTTGCTCTTTCGGCCGAGCTTCGCATGGAGGAACGGGGATGATCAGAACGCGCCGATGAGCTTTTTCCCGCGGGAATTGCGTGCCGAGTTTCGGGAGCTGCTTGGATTCACGCGGAATCGATTGGAGGATATGTAGAAAGAACAATGTGGTCGAATATTTAACGCGGTAGAATTCTTCTTTTACGTTCGCTTAATTTTCGAGCGATCGATTGAAGGATGGCGAGTTTGAACCGCTTTGGACTGTTTATTTTGTTGCAAAGAAATTAAAAATGATGCACTGGTTATAGAATAATTCAATATTTTTTACCGAAGCTTAACTTGAATTATATTGCTTTTATATATTGCTTTGCAATTAATGTTTGTAGGTCGGCATCTATGTGTGCGAAAAAGATATAAATGAGCGGATGTATCAAGCGAGAAAAATAATTGTATCGTGTATTTCAAATATATATAAACGTGAACAGTATAAATCTTGGTGTCATTTCTTCCAACAATTTTAACTACTATACATATTTACTTAGAGCAACTGACTTTTACGAGACGATGATATTTGTCGCTCGTATACATGGCATATCACAAGATTTTGGCAATTTCCAACGGATGGCGTCGTTGTCTTTATTTCATAAGTGTTTACCAACACAATATAATTATGCTGCACGAAGTATGATGCGTTAGAAAGCGTCTTGTCGCGTGCTAGCAGTGTAATGGAACTTACAGTTCGTGGAATTACACTTCTTGACTGCTAAATGTGTTATATCCCCTGGAAGACACGTAATTTAGACGCAGCAACGTCTTTCTCGGTAGCAACGTCCAAGATGACACGGTGTATACCCCTCGAAGCTTCGCTGCTCGTAATGATGGCGAGATTCCATGGGGATTCTTGAAAGTTAAATCTGAACGAACTTTGTACACGATTGTTCAAGGTGTTACACGACGCTTGAGCTTGTTAAAACCTCGCGAATAGTACATTGGCGAATACCAGCTATGGGAAATTTTAATTTATAAGATTGTAGTAATGTATTGCGGTACCTCTGTGCGAGGTGTTCCTACACGTTATATGCGATTGTCATGACTCTCTGTACAACTCTTAACTTGACTCCATAGAATTCTATAGGGATCACGTTCTGTTTAACAGTTTATGAAAAATGTTTGCGAATCTGAAGAAATCGAAGAACAACTCATGATCCTTCAAGTTGTAGGACTGTAGGTTTGAGTCCAGAATCAATTGAGAACAACAGCTTGAATTTGATAAAAACCTAAGAACATCAGAATCTTTATACTATTTTAGGATTTAAGGATGTGTTTGTGAGCTGGCATTAAAACACTAGTACAAACAAAAGATAAACTATGTTTATTACTAGTTAGAACTCGTTTATTACTTAGACGTATTTTACTTCCAACATGTATCCTACACTATTATGTGTAACATTAATCTATTGGTCTTCTAGAATTTGTTATCGAACGTCCCACAGAGCTGCTAATCTTTCGCGGTGCGGCGGAAACTTGGAGAGCAAAAGGACTCATAAACAGACGACGCCAATAAACCTCGAGGAAGCAATCGAGCGTAAGCGGTCCACTTCCGGGCGAAGCTTCTTCTCCTAGCTCAGCATCTTGGCGCGCAATCTCGAACTTTCTCGTTCCTGGTCATCCTGTATCTCAGCGGGGCCGAGTTTACGCGAGATACTTTCTGCAATAACACTCTGCGCGCGTGTCAACGCTCGAAACGATCGAATCTTGGCTCGATGCTGGACCACCGAAAGCACTTGTTTCGAGTTAGGTGCACGGCTTTGTAGCTAACGAGATCATCGAACTGTTTATGTCCAGCTGACCCGTGATACACGGGGTCCAAAGGAAATTAAAACCACCGACTCTGCGACAACAAGAATTCACTTTTCATCGTCTCCGTACGTTTTCCATTGATTTCTATTGGAAAACCATTTATAGAGTTTAGAAATAACGTTTATCACAGTTCTTCCGACACTCTTGCAGGGTGAACGTATATCTTTCGCGGCGAAAGGGTTAAGGGGAACTCGTTTCTTGACCGTGAAATATTTTTTCCAAAAGGGCAGCCTTCGTTCGCTGCTCGCTGAAAGCGGACATAGAGCCAGCGGTGCCAGAGATACGGCTTAGATTCTATTGGGGCCGCGGAGTTTCGTCGAGTTGAACGGATGCCAGGAAATATTGAAGTCGCAGCAGCGCGGCGGCCGGAATGCGAGGAGAAATTAGAGACCAATTTAATAGAAACGCGAACGCGAAATCCGAAAGTTTTTCCGCTGGAGATGCAGCGCCTGCTTCCTTTCTTTTCATAGAGCTCGCGGTAGCTTATAACGTGGTTAGCAGCCGCCGATGAATGGAGTATTCATGATTTCGTTAAAGTAATAGCCCATTAACCTTTCCCAGCCGAAATTGTATGGGCCCAGAGAAAAAAAAGAGCGAGATATAAATTTCATCAGCTCTGACATTTTTTATAGATGTTCTAATTATGCAGGATAATTAATTTTCAAATTGCTCTTCATTCCTAAAATGATATTCTTTTAACGCGTCCTCAAGGTAAGCGAACTTCGTTTGTTATGTACCATACTATTCATCGTCCAAGCAGTTATTTATTAACTACTGTTGTAATCAATTCTTAATGTTTTATTATCGAATCTTACAATATTTTTGCCATCAAAGATTGAAAAGATGAAGAAACGTAAAACACATATTATAAATCACTCTCGACTTATTACACGACACTATACATTATATGGTTTCTTTGCGTTTGCGCCTTGCAACAGCGATTATTCATAGAACCGATCCGCAGCGAGGGAGTTGAAAAGTGATGGCGGCCCACAAATTCATCGGATCGTCCAACACGGTATCACGAGTCCTACGAGTTAGATCATGCTGAGTCGGCCGACGAAGCGTGCACAGAGATAGGTCGATTATTTTCCATCCTGACAAACGGTCGAAAAGTGGGTCGCCATTGATAGCGAAAGACAGGCAAGCTAGAAAGTGTCTTTTGACTGATCCAATTATGACTTATCGGCTGTCTTCCCTGGCTTCCGTTCCACGGAATTAAAGCTTCTTTGTCTAATTACTGGCGCTCCTCTCGTTGAACCGTCAGATAAAAAGGATAAGCGACTTTTTGGCAAACACCGGTACGCTTGGAGGTTCGATGAACGTTCATGGTAGCTTTTAGCGAAGTTGGTCGTTAAAGTATAAAACAGACGCATTAATGGCGAAGGGATTGCTAACGTTATATTCGCAGCTTTGTCTTTACGAATTAGCGAAGGAAAAGGATTTGTAGTGTAATAAAAGGTAGTTCAACCTTGAAAATATACAAACGTACAATCTCGTATTTTAAATGAGTAAGAAATGTATGGTTGTACTTCGTAAAAGAAGATTCAACTGGTGTGTAGAGTAATGTTTCTTTGCTTGGTCGAAGGTAGACATTACTTCAAGTTTAGTATCACTAGAGGTGTAAAGAATGATGGGAAATTGCACGTTTCTCACGAGATTTAAAGATTGATACCCCTTTGCATTTACCTTTCGTTATTACAACATAATTTCTATCAACAAACTACATCTCAAAGAATAATATAAAATAGATACTGTAAAAGTGTAATTAAGGTAAAAAATGGAAGGAGGAAAAGAAGAAAATGGATCGCGTACAATGAAAGAAAGATGAATGATTAGGTAGAAGTTTTCTCCCGCGCGAAGGTAAGAAAATGTGGAATCGCAATTCGAGGAAGCAAATTGACTGAACGTTGGTTGGAGGGGTTTGACACAGGAAGAAAGGAAAGTTTTTTCAGCCATTCCCCAACGGGGATCAATGTCGGGAACAATACAAATAACAAGCAATCAAACGCGGGCTCCTTGAACACCGAAAGACATTGTGAAGGGAAACAAGAATGAAAGGTAGAGAAAAGGGGAGAAAGTTAAGTTCGATAATGGCACGGAAATTAAAGAAGTACGAGTGCAAACTTCGAACAAATACCTCCCTCTGTGCTAGGATGGAAAAGAAGTGGAAGAAAAGAGAGAGAGAGACAAAGGTACGCGGTAAGGATCGATATGCTTGGTCAAAATAGCGGCGTGGAATGGCCGATAAGGAAGATCCTGGGAGAAGCCTTGTGGCCAGAGAGAAAGGAAGAATCCCTCGGGGGTTAAGTAGTTGGACAGGCGACGATAAAGAGGGTGAAGCAGCTCAATCTGAAAAGTTTCTTTACGGCTGAGGGTGCGCGGGCTCCTAAAATTTTTTACGAATCAAGCATCGAGTGTGCGAGAAGGGCAATGCCGGGAGTGGATCGCGAAACGATGAAAGGGAAAAGGAAAATAGCCCGTCGAACGAACGAGAGAAGGGAGGAAAAAAGTCGACCGGATGGGGGAAAACGGCTGGACTTAGAAAAGGTGCGCGCTGTAATTCAAGGTAGCGAAAAGAGGATGAAGGAGAGGGTAGAGAAATCACGCAGAAGAAGAAGAAGAAGTCACTTTGCGGGAACCGTTGGACGATATCGCGACGATAGTCGGTAGGTACAGAAGGAAAACCGAATAAAGACTCCCTGAATAAGGTATTTCCGTGGCGAAGTTTGCTCGCTGAATCACCCGGGTAACGACCGAAAATTCTCGAATTATTTTCGCCGCGAATTGGGAACAGAACCCGGGCGATAAATGAGGGGTGGGAGGAAGACGTGAGGGAGGGTAGCAGGCTGAGAAAACGGAGGAGCTAAAAAGTTATTGTTCTCGCCGCATGGAGTTCCGGTCACGGAATCCTTCTTGCTTGCCTCGCCCCTTTGCCGTGGCTCGCTTCGCCCTTTTTAACCTCCCCCGAAAATGCTCTTAACCGACCCGCCTGGAATCCGAGCACCAGTCGACTCCCTTTCGAACGTCTTCGAAACGAATTTGGGAGGAAGAGCTGTGTCTCGGGGGGCGTGACGAAGTTGGACGAAAAATTGGCGAACTATTTCTGACGGAAGGAACTGTAGGGTATGCATAACTGATCTAGGATAAGGACAGTCATCCGGGTACCGACCATTTATTGCCGGCACTGTACTAACAATAAGTCATCGATCCGGCGAACCGAAATGGCCTCGGGGTTTTTCCCCAATTTCCCCCGGTTTCCTTATTTTATAGCTTTTATGTCGTGTCCCTTTTCGGCGGTAGCCAAAAAGCGGACACCCGACGGTAGTTAACAGCTAGCCGCCTTGACGACCACTTCTGCGGTTCTCATCGGGTAATCGGAATCATTTCTGAGAGAAATCTTGTTTTTTGTTTTCTGAACAAAAAAAGGGAAGTCTGTTTTCAGTTCACAATTCTTGTGACAGTGATTTGCCTTCCGAGATTCAGGGTTGAGGGATCGAAGCGACACCACTGTTGTTGGCTCTTCAAGTAAAATTTATTTATTTATTTATTCTTTGTTAATATATACGGGTAAACTATTTGTTACAAACGGAAAAAAGCTTTACGATAATGGTTGACAGTCGAGTAAAACTTATAACTATACAAAATTAACTATATCAATTTTAGTATAATTAATTAATTTTATACTAGATTAACTGTACTAAAGATTTGAATGACGTATACTCATATATCTAAACATATATATAAAAAAATAAAACGAATGAATATTAAACATTTAGTATAAATGATCATTCATAAGTATAACGTTTGTAAAGAAAATGTTTATAATAGTCTGATCGCAGTGTACGTTAGCGAATACAAATGCTAACTAGAATTTCCTCACCTTTGAAAGCACCCGCTCCTATTCGATCGTTGTCGTTTCAGATCGGAAGAAGCGAAGCGCGTGATATTTCGTAATTGGTCCTCGATACGTAAACGCATGCAGCATTCTTTAAATTGGCCCGCGTTTATTGCAAACACAGAAATTGCCAGCGGCAATCGCGCGAAACAGAAAGTAGCTGCAATTCGCAACCGTGTTATCCACGGAAATCGAGCGGTATCATCCGCAGCAGCCCGTATTTCGGCCGCAATTTTGTTTCCTGCGGGACTTGATTATGCGCTCGCCCATTTTGCGCCTAATTTCACCGAGCGTTTTATCCCGGCTCGGAAATCGAGCGCGCGTGGAACGTTCGGCCGGCCAGGAAACCGAACACATCGACGGGGAACACGTAGCCACTGTTTTTCCAACTTCCTATCGTTCGTCGACCGACAAATCTCGCTTGCTGTCGCGTGACAAGAAATTGCGTGCAAATATCGATCGGCCGCGATTTCGATTCGGGAATTTCACGAGAATCGGTCGGTCGTTAATTCGGTGTACGGTACGCAAAGAAAAATGCTGGGAAATTAAATCGATAACAGGTGAAACTCTCGACAGAATTTTATTACTTCGCGTGAACATCCAATGCACCCTTCTTTTGAGTTTATGGAATTACGAAGGAACGATTATGAATCTTTTAAACTGCCGCGACTGATTTGAATAGATAATTCTAAAAAATTAAGGTACAAACGGGGGTAGCGGGTTCTTATATGATCTTTCGCAGGACACATCCACAAAAATTTCCAGCCAGAATTGTGAAGGAGTATCGAGGAGCATTTTAGAAATATGTAATCAAAGTTAGGAAAAATGTGTGACTCCAAATTATTAATGGAATTAAAAGGAAATGCGAAGAGAAGAAAACGAAAATTCAAAATAAAGAATATTTTCCTTGAACAATATGATCTGTTGAAAATGATAAAATAATATTCTCTTTATGGTACAGAAGTGTTTTTGACTAACTTCCTGTCAGTCAAGAAATTTCCTCTCTCAAAATAATTAACGACCGTTCGTTCGTTTTACTGGCACATACCTATTCTCAACCTAATACTATTCAACAACATGTCTATGAATTACATTATTCCATATTTGACAAGCAAGTTGATTTTCTTTTTTACTTTTGTCCCTGTTCGACGCATCGTGTGACGTGCCAATTTCTTTCAACAGATTCATCTCCGTCCGTTTCGACGGGTCACCTTCTGTCACTTCGCTTTGGTACTGATAGAAGAACAGCGCGAGCTCTGAGAAAGATCACTCGTAAAACTTCGTAGACGCGGTGTGTACGAACTCGTCGATTGTTTCGACACGGAAGCCTCGTCCCTTCGGCTATGAAAGTGGTGCTCGAGCGGGCGCGACGACGCTATTTAATCTAGCGTGTCCATTGGCCGTTTCAACGGCATCCAATGGCAGGAAATTAAATGGCGATCCTCGAATCCGCCTCGCCGCTCGGATTTACGGTCCCGTGAAGCGCAGCGTGCACATTCGATCGAGAAATGTTTAAGTTTCCATCGTTCTGGAATAATTTATACCCCGGACAAAATGGAAAACGTGGCGCAACAATAAAGGCAAGCTCGAATATTGATTGGGTGCTTAGCCCTGCAACCTGATAAAAATGTACGCTAGCAATGTTCGCTGAAAATAGCGTTGTTAACGATCAAATTCGGAAATTCGTGGGTATCCAATTTAAATAGTTAAAATTGGTTTCATCGAACTGACTGAGAAATTTGTAAAAATACTTGACCCAAATGCAACGCGAACCAAAATATTTTCAGGTAATATCATCGAATACTCTTGATTACATCAAGCGCTATCGATAGCTTTGATTAGTCAGATTTAATATCGACTAATCTCGAATTCATTCCCATATAGATGAACTAAATTAATTGTAAATGTGAAGACTAAAATGTTAGACATTAAATATAGGTACCTATCTACAACAGTGGACATAAATTTAAGAGGAGAAGACAATATAAAGCATAATACCATGGTTTATAAATATTGTCTGTCGATTCATTTTTGTTGTTAATAAGGTAATACAGTACTTTCTGATTAATGCACAACACAAAATTTGTTTACTTTACTATTTCCCATATATTAATTACATCATGTTTGTAGGCTCTCTGGTCTTAAACTTTCGTCCGCTACTGTAGGCAAAATGAATTCGATAATTTTACCGCATTTTCATGGCAGAGAGAAGTAGAAAGGATTAAACAGCTGTTTCTCTGCAAACGTTAACAATTAATGCGTAACACAAGAATGGTTCGAATAATTGAACCACGGCATATTCTGAAATAACGTGTATCGGCTCAGTGGAATGAATTACCTTCTACTTTGAAATTTATTACGTTCTCCGTGGCGGGTGCACGGCAATGCGCATAATACAAGCAGGAAATTAACGGCAACTTCCCTTTCGTTCATTTCATCGGTGCACGTCTGCCCGAACGATTCGCAACGAATTTTTTCTCAAACGTAGCTTCTCGTCGATTTCCAATCGATCGTTCGCTTAACCCTTTGACATACGAATAAAATGGAATTTGATGCGTTCAAAAAATAGTATTTAATCTTAGATAACTAAAGATTTGTCTGATAAACTACTGCCAGTTTTACGAACTCGAGGTCTGCCAAGATTGCACACGCTAATTTTTTTATCACTTTTTTATCGCTTGATTAAAATATCATGATACTTCTCTTAAGTTACGCTAATTTGTTTGAGATAATTGAGGAAAATATAAAAATATACATGTTTTTAATTTGTAGTCTTTGAGTCGAATGATTAGAGTAACACTTATTTAAGTTTAGTTATCTAGGGTTAATTCAGCTTAACTTAGAAGCAGAATATTTTGTTTTGAAGTTTATTCCGAAAGGGGGGAGGGGGAGCATCTTGAATATTCTAAACAAAACAGAATCGACGCACGAGTGGAATGATTTGAATAATCTAATAATATACTGCACGACGTACCCTGGAGACAATTCTTGACGTCTCGAAAATGTCAGAGTCTACAGTGGCACGTAAAATGAATGACGGTCTCCCTGACGTCATTGTATGTCAACGGGTTAATACGGTTTATTTCCATCGGCGAACCGTAGACGCTGTGTAGACGCGTCGAATAAATTTGCCTGTAAAATATTTAATTTCACGGAACGTTTACCTTTATTCTACGCTCCTGTGTCGCTGACGGTGGAGCCGTGAACGGGGTCATCCTGTAAATCCTTGACGCTGTTGTAACATCCGTTCGGTATCGAAAATTGCTTTAAAATCATAACCTCGTTTCCGTTCTATTTTCACACAATTAAAACTAAATTTAATTCAATTGAACGCGATTAATTTATTATTCGAAACCCGCTATATGCAACGATCGTGTTTCCATTGCCGTTGGGAGAATTTCACGATAAATTTAGAAAATATATAATCATCCGGAAGTTAAACAGATTATATTTAATAAAATCATTTTGAATTATTTTTCATCGCAGCAGGCATCCGTTTTGTTAAATTGAAGACGACATGATAGTGTAAAACATAATTTTATGGTTCGCAAATATTGTTTATCTATTCATTTTTATTGTCATTATGGTAGAACACTATTTTTTGATTAGCATGCAACAAAAATTTTATTCACACTGTTATTTCTTATTAATTCATATATTTATATCTTTTTGACCCTTTGGTCTTAAACTTTTGTCCGCTACTGTACACTATCAGCCAAAAGTTTATAATCGCTTTCAGAATTGCAACCATATCAGATCTCTTGCGACGGTTTATTGTTCGTTTGAAACAAATATTGTTAATTTTAACAACAGTTTTCTTTATCACTCTTCATGGAACAACTTTCTGGGACGCCACCATTCTAAACTCCTTTTCCTCCGAATTCAAACGTTTCTTAAAACCTCTAGGTGATTCCAAACTTTTGGCCGACAGTGTATGCAACAGACTCTCCTGTATTTACTTACGTCAGTTCGTCGCAGCAGGGGGTATGCACAATAGAGCGTCAAAGTGAATTCTCCTCTCCTGTAACTGAACTTCTATCGCCGTCCTTTTATCGGTGGCCAATCCGGAAGCGCCAGCCGGTCGCACGTAAAATTTCCTCTGCGCGTCGCGCGAGACAGAAAATGGCCCGTATCGCGAGCGCGCGCGAGACAGAAGCGGGCCAATTATTTTCACGGTGCATTTCAGACGAGCTGCACACATCGTCGAAGACGTCGTGCAACGGACCGTGGACGGTTTCGCGTCTCTGGGCCAGGCGAAGCTGCGCCAAAATTGCTCCGTGTTGCAGGAAACGACCGCTTTACTTGCGTCCAGCGAGGAATTGTAAGGCGTCGCGACGTTTTTACCGGCAATACCGTCACGAAGCGAACCAACGTGTGCATACGTGTATACACACTGGGTGGGTTGGTAGGAACTGACGTTTCAGGCGCCTTTTGAATGCGAAGGAAAGATTTTAATGCGAGGTCGGTTGTAAAAAGGTATTTGCGATTAGTCGAATGTCCCGTTTATACGGAATTTCTGATGCGTTCGCTGAAAATCAAAGATTATTGGTATTTCAAGGATATTCAAATCTCAGATTGAGAGCACATTGAAATTTCGAGCAAAAAATTATAGGCGTAAAATCGAGCACAATATCGACACTTCACTGTTTAACCCTTTCGCTTCGAACGTCGCATATATGCGGCATCCAAATGTATTTTGTATTTTAATAATTTTGTAAGTCTTTTCATATTAAAAATGTAAATATACTTGTTACATTAGTGCAACGATTGTTTTATTCAGCAGAATTGTTATTTAAGACTTAGAAAAACGTATATGCAAAAACCACGCAGACTGTGCACATTTTTGGCGCGTGCTTCCGTTCAGTGATGGCACTTCAGCGGACTGGACTGCCGAAGCGAAAGGGTTAAAGTCACTTCAATCTGATGACGGGCTATTAAACTCGTGCGTCGATATTAATTTCAAAGTCCCGCTACGCAAACAGATATTGATTTATAAAAAGAAGATATGGATGACCTTGGAATGTTCTTCAAGACGAAATGGATATGCTATTGTTATTATCACCAATAATAAATACAACAACTTCGTGCTCGATGTATACCTACAGGTGTTTCCCAAAATTTCATTTCCTTAGCTCGCGTCGCGTCCTGTGCGCAACTTCCTCGCAAAAACGAGGGAAACGAAGGAAGCGGCTGCACAGCCTTCTAAACAAATAACGCGATTAGAAGAAGGCGAATTTTCTGCGAGCCCTTCGCGCCATCCGACACGCAATTGGATGGGAAGATAGGGGACGTCGGTTGAATGCAAATCGGCCTTAAACCCGCCTCGTCTCGCGTCCAAGGAGATGCTGATCGTCGAATTACCCTTTACAGCGACTGGCTGCATCTTGCAAAGCACGCGGGCACCTACGTGTTTTCCTGCGCTAGCCGTAAACGAAGGAACGCCGGAAGCCGTCTTTGTACCGTGGGCCCAGCTGCCGTTGCCTCGTAAGCCGGAAGCGCAGCGAGAAAACCATCGCAGTCACGGTTTATCTTTACGAAGGTAGAATTAGAGGAGTAGAGAGATCTTGAATGTTTTACTACGGAACGATAAATTCGAGGCTTTATGATAATCTGGTCAGAGTAATCCTGGTTTCGTGGATTACGATCGCGCATGCTTTATCTGCTTCGACGTCGACTTTAGTCATTTAATCGCATCGTGAATTAAATCGATCGTACAAATTTGTTATTGTGAGCTAACGAATGCGTGAGCGAAGGAATGAATGGAAATGAAAGAATGCGTACGAGTGTTAGAGATTAAGAAAAAAAGCGGTTAGCGTATATATGTGTATTTGTGTCTGTGTATGTGGTATGCTTGTGTGATAGTTTGTTAGCGGATAATCATTCGAGCCGACTCATAGGATGCCATGTATTAAGCCTTTTCTAGACTTCTGTTAACGAAAAAAATTGGAATAAAAACGGCAGAGTTCAGTCACGGATTGTAACGGATAAGCAGACAATCAATTTTATAAAACAAAAGAACAGAAATAATTACAACATTCATGGGGTGGATCGTGTTTGATTCCTCTATTTCGAGTGGACAAAAGAATGTATCGAATAAATCTGGGTAGAGGAGTGAATGCGAGCGAACGTGTTTCGAATAAAGCTATTTTATATTCAAATAAAGGATATTTGCCTTACCCACTAGTGATTCTATATTATTGTATCGAGATTATTAATTATGCAACGTACGCGCGAATGATATTTATCGAGATCCCAGGAACAACAGGGCACAAGGTGACCATAATTCTCGAAATCCAGTTCAGCTTTCAGCCGTCCGTCGCTGCGATTACTCGAAACACTTCTTTTTTCGCCTGTCGTTGACCTTTTTCAACGCGCTTTGAAGCTAGCAAACGAGCAACAGTTGAAACGGTCCACCGCGTCTTGCGTGAAAATATTTCAAAAAAAGAAGAAAACCGCCGACCCCATGAATCTCGCGGTTTAAACGGCGACGGACCGGAATATACGGTAACGAACTTTTATTATTATTATTTTTTCGAGCCTGCCTTTCGGCCGCGTTTAAATCTGGCGCGCGTCAAGGGACACCGGAGCCTCGAGTTCTCCTAATTTGAACGACCGCTGCTGTGGAAAAATTCGAGTCTACGTTTCCGACGACTGTAATTAACGCGCGCGAGATGATATCGCTTTGACGCGAAAATTTCCCGGCGATGAAAATTAACGCGGACGTTATCGCTTCCTTTCAGAGGAGAGGAATGCGTCGACAACTGTGTCAAACTCTGTAGCAGCAAATAGCACTAACCGCGACATCTATTGCCATTTTAGGCTAAGATTACATTGACTACGTTCTACAACGAAATTCAAACGCGACGCTACTCTTCGCAGCTGTAATCGTATTAAATAATTATAGATATCCGTCAGCGGTGCGGTTGCAAAGAGCGTTTGAACCACATTTCAATCATCCCGTAATTTACATTGCATTGAAAACAGCCTGAGACTGGAACAGGTTTGTTAGCGACACCGCATTTTGGGTGGTCGCTGAAAAAGGGCCTAGACCGTAATTTAGGCGAGTGACCGATTTATGATTGGGTATCTGGTGTGCCTGGTGAGAGAACATGTAACAAAGTATGAATGCAACCCCAAAGCGCCACTTGACGGCTGGCGCCTCGAAGGCGTGCAGTCATCGGGCGCCAAGGGATGTATTGTTTATGTTGGTCATGGGAAAGTCTAAACATTGCGAGCAGCCCGACGTTGCGTCGCCAAAAAGAAAGGACCTTTGTCTTGTAGGATCTGGCCACGGAGTGGGGAAGGCTATGCAGCCTTCGGGAAAGAGGACTGTGATGAACCACACAGCACTTACCCCAGAACCGTCATCAGGCATAGTCCAACCTTTCTTTTTATCATCTTTTTAAACTAAATCTAACAGGTTTAAGTACTCCAATGTCAAACGTTATACGGTCGGACAAAAGCTCTGCCATCACTTTGAAAGCACCCATCGGAGGCGTTAGGTTTCGCAGAGGGTCGAGAAAAGATGGATGGCAAAAGGATGGTTAAAGCTCGAGCATTTTCTAGGGTTGGTACGTTGAAATGGGAAGAAAAGGCTGGTTGCGCCTCAAAATTCTCTTAACTGTGTCAGGGAAGTAGCTCGCTATAACCCGGAAGAACGTTCGATAACATTCCGTAACGGTGGAAAAAGCGAACTGTTATTTCGAACGGAGAGAGCTTGTTCGATTTCGAGCGGTTTACAAGTGTCTGGCGATTCTTTTCACTTTGTTCCGCAGATGTTTCCCCGACAGCCACGTATCAGCAACGAGAACGAAGGGAATTCAGGAAATAACTTCTCCCGGCAACCGTGTTTGCCTTTGCAAGTACTCACCCTTGATCACGGATACAGAGAATTCTATTCTTCAATGTCGCGTGCATGCTTCCTGTCGACGAGCTGCAGCTTTCAAAGCAAATTGTTCCATAAAAAAGAGTTATTCTTCTCTCGTGTCTCGAACATCCTTTGACTTCGTTTCGACGGAAGAGTTTGATGAACCATGAGGCGGTCAGCTTCTGCCATCTATGTGCGCTCTCGTTCATAAATTATTGGACGTTCGATAAAATTGAAACAAAGTCTAACGTAATAAATATTTCGTCCAAAATGTACAAGCGTCCGGTATTTCTGAACGGGAATGCTGTGCGCGCGACGAATATACTGCAAAAGCGAAATTGGATTTGGAACTGGTGCACGGGTCGTAACAAAAAGGCAACCGGTTAATACAAAAGCTATTTTTATTCTTTAATCTCATATCAGTCGTGAAAAATCGTTCGCTACATCCAAAGTACGTACGACATGTGCAGAATCGAATACATTACGTTATACACGGTAATACAAATCGTATTGCTCAATCGTTCGGAACATCGTGTGTACATGAGCGTGTGTACGTATTACATGTATATTTATATATTTATATTATTTATACTTTTATTTTCATTCATATTTATATTTATACTTATACTTATGTATATATATATATTTATTTATTTATATTTATATGTATATATGTATACGGAGGTGGTTTCACGGAGATGAGTATGGGACTTGTGAATGTCGTTACGTGTACCCGTGTATTTATGTATGTGTGTACGTATGTACGTATGCATGAGAGTGACGGTGTGCACAAATGATATAGATGTGCTGGCCTGTGTAGTTGTGCGGAATCGTAACTCTCTCCGCGACGAGTTTTACGGTCGAAGGGAGGGTCGAACGAGATCGATACCTCTGCCCTCGATTCCCCTCCCCCCGTTTTTACTCCATTTTCTCTTCCTTCTTTATCTCCAGCCTTTTTTCCTTTCCCCATTCCTCGCCCGCCCGCTTCTCCCCTCCTCTCTAACGATTATAAGCCACAAGGAACCCCGTGTCGAAAAACTGCGTCACGTTTCGCTGTTTTACGTGCTATCCGTTTGCCGTCCGCTCTCGTCTGTCTTTCGACAACCATAACATTTGTTGCGACGAGCGAAAACAGAAAACGGTGACCGAGTTTCGCTGACTCGCTCGATGCGTTCGTATTTCAACTCGACGCGAGGTAATATAAGGTGGTTTGTGTCTCGTGAGCGCTGAAAGATGTTTAGGAGCAACGTTGCGGGACGATTGCCCGTACGGTCAAGCTGTAGCGAGCGTAAATAAAGCGATAAACGAGAAACCGCGCATTCGCGAGCAACAGTGCACGGTAATATACCGATGTAACAGTCTACTTACGCTTTACGAACCTATAATCTTGCTCCGTTATAATAATAGTCAAATGTAATTGCTCGTAATTTTGCCCTCAAGATCGCTCAAGAAGACAATATTGTATTTATCTTATACCAAAGAGTAGTTACCCGTAAATAAATTGTATAAATAAATAAATAAATATTAAGTGACCGTGCCTACCAAGCAGTAGTAACTTTGGTGTCGGTCATTAGTAACCGTTGATGGGGCTAGTGGCGAGTTGAGCGACGGTCATCGGTGACCGTCATAGCGCCGGCAGCGAGCCGAGGATCAGTCGCTCATAATGAATACATTACAGCAAAATAGAGATAAATAAAATGCATTAAAGCATTCTTTAACAATTTTTGGTATTCTGAATCGCTTTGGTAACTACTTTGGTAAATTTCACCTATTCTTCGGAGCTGTCTGTTCCAATATCCAAAATCTATCGTGCTCGACACTTGGGTCGGAGACGAAAATACCATCACAGCTTCTCCATGGAGAGCGTAATACGTCCTCCAGTCAACGGAGTCGCGTTGTTTTCTCGAATCAACGAAACATCACCGCGCCGCAGCCATATCTCATGGCAATAATCGACGAGAAAAGTTTCGATGCCGACCTTAGGTCGCGTCACCGGAGGATTGCGTTCATCGTACCCTGTGTATATATGTGATCGCGAGACTTCCCGTCACCGCGACGGGATTTTTCTCGTGGAAATTTCGATATAAATTCTGGATCGCGATCGATCGATCGACAAACAAGCGTCTGCTTGTATTTCATACATATATTCATGGGGGCACGCCAGACTCCAGGGCACAGCTCAAGGATTCTCGGTCTCCCAACTGCGAGCTGTTCCGTTTCGTCCGAGACGAGCGAAAATTTCTTCTGATGCCGTCGGTAATGTATTTCTTAATCCTTTCTGTATTCCATGGGGTTTCAAGGGGACGCCGAGATCAGACTTCGGATCGCTGCGATCTGTTATTCTCGAGGAAAACGGATTCTGGCCAGGGTGTCTTCGCAAACGATGTAACTTGAGATGTATGATACAGTTTTAAATAGATCGAATTGATTTGAGTGTCATTTATTTATTAACTTGCTTCGAAAGATCAAGGATCGATTCAATTAACAGCTTGGCATACAAATAAAATGAAATTTGATGCATCCGAAAAATATTATTTAATTTGGCTGAACTGCACAGTTATGCGCAAGCTTGGAAACAGAATGTTTTATTTTGAAATTTCTTTTGAAAGGGGGTGAGGGGAAACATCTTGAATATTCTAAATAAAACAGAATCGACGCTCGAATGAAACAACTAAGTATTCTAATTGTATACTGCACGGAATTCGCTGAAAACAGGTCTCGACGAGTCAGGCTCGTCAAAGTCTACAGTTGCGCATGAAATGAATCACAACCCTAACACGTCATTATATGTCAACGGGTTAATTTAATCCCTTCCATAACAGAAGTAATCGAGAAAGAACCAAAATTTCAAAGGTTAACCGAAATTCATAAATTTATGTAGATCCGAAGTGAATCCGAAAAGCTTCGACACAGTGAAGTATTGAAAATCGCGTGCAATTTTTCAACGAATGGCAAATGCGGTTCGGAAGGGGTGGCTGCGGCGATATTTTTCGAGATTGCGTCCGAACCCGCAGCGACGCTGATCAAACAGCGTTTCCGGAACGCTCCAATCGAATTTTCGCGGTGGCGCTAACAAACATGTCCCAGTGACAAGCCACGAGATTAAATGCTCGGGAGAAAATCACGCGGGTCGTGTTCATGGAAGTGTAATTAGCATGAATTCCTTAAACTTCAGTTTCTCCATAAAATTGATCCTTCTTCGAAGAATTCAGTCTAGGATGCTTGGTAATTTGAATAAGAAGAAACCATCAAACGATATTCCCCTTGTAAATCTCCCGAATGCTAAACGGACAACAAACACATGAATGTGTAACGTGAAAATTTCCATTCTACAATTTTCACCAACATCGTAGAAGAGCTGAAGCAACGTTGAAATAGTTGAAATAGTAGAACTGATAAATGGAATATGGAAATAAGAGAGCTTTTGTGTGACAAAATCTACCATGGCCATGGCTCCTCTCCGAAAATAGGCAAACTTTCAATGGGAGCGCTTCACCGGCCACGAAACGGAAGCCAATGTGACCGAATGGACCGCAATACCGCAGTGAACTCCAACGAAGGGTTCAACTGCAGAGAATCCTGGCGAGGTACAGTCTATTGGCCTTCGTGTGTAGCTCCGAGGAGTCACGGCAATCCTGATAGACCGCGAGCAAATCCGAAAACATCGAAACAAGTTGTAGCGGTGAGGCCAGCTATGACGAAGCCAACGCTGTCATTAGCGTTGGAGTGGTCCCTGCGAGGACAATGGACTCGTAGCATCGAACTGGTTAACCTTCAACGTACCAAGGTGGTCTGGCAACCGAGCGTACAGTAGCGAACAAAAGTTTAATACAAGAGGACAATGTAGAACACAGATTAGATTGTTTTTCGTCCTTTGATTGCTTCAAGCGAAAAGTACTTTATCTCTTGTCCACTTACGACTAATTTCTAATCTGTAATTTGTAATTTGTAACCTGTGTATATTAAAGGGTAGATTAAATAGATAAATAAATAAACAAATACAATATCAGCGGATTCTTTTGAACGTTTTGTGATTAATATAATAAATAGGAACGATGAAAGAAGAAAATCAGCTAGCTTAATTTTTATGAAAAGCTACATACAACACTTAAATAAATAATGATAAATAATTTAACATCTTTTAAAAATTGTGACTACATTTTAAGTGACTCTGCAGGGTCCAGAGCGAGTAATGATTCTAAATATAAACAGCTTCTGACGAATAAAATTCACTTAAAATAAATTGTCGATATAATAAAATGCTAGGCGATGAGTCCTTCGAGGCCTCTCTTTGGCATAAGATACTATCCTTATCTCGATACGATAAATATTAACCGAGTGCACCGATAGCAAAGAGTGTCGAGCATTTTCGCAGCGCTCCACAAACAGCCCAGTTGAGTTTTCGCCTCGTCATTGATTCGACTTCCAGGGGAGGACAGATGAACGCCAGCCGACGCGATATCTGGCCGCTTTGAAAGCGATCTAGGATCGCTGCACCGATACGCATGATCGATCAAATTCCAATCATCGTAATTACACCGATCGTGTCCTTTGCCGAGCGGACCAATCGAGCCCTTAATTAGATTGGAAGTATTCGAGAAATTAGCCGCAGGATCCTGTCCCCATCGTTGCTACATTACGGGTTTCACATTAATTCGTTGCGCCGGTCTCCACGGTTCTGGGTCGCCTTCGTATTGCCTTTTAATTTCTGTTATGCATCGATTTAATTAACGTGATCGTCGAGAGGGTTGAAATTCAGCAAGCTCGCCGGAGGACGAATCTTTGGAGAATTGGTGACAGGAAGTAGCGAGCGAATGCCTAATTGACAATTAATCCTTTCGCTGTTAACGGTGAGCGTGGTCATGGAATATAGAGCATTCGAAATTGGAAGCTAATCAAAATTTCGCACTAATTAATATTTTTGTTTTCAAATTTTCTGCATGATATTGTCTGTTAAGGAATTCAGTTATAGTTTGATTGTATGCGTTAGGCGTGTGTGTTTCGTACTGCGGGTGCTGCCCTCCAGTTGTAAAATTATCAGTAAAATTATTTCATTTTCACCCAGTTCAGAGATCCGGTAGTTCAAATTTCAGTTAAATTACAAACATTGCGTTATCGACGAATACCTCGAACTTGGCAATTTTTAATTTCAAATAATTTCAAAGAACGTTCAATCCAGATATAATTCGCATAGCAGATGCGAGGTACAGGCATAATTCACTATAAGGAAAGGATCAACGATGGACTCAAGAACGAGTATCATAGACACAACATCGCACAATATTTCCCATCGCGAAACTGTATTAAAAAAGGAAGATATTCAGTACGGCGTAATCCCGTTCAACCCACGTAACGTCCATTGTACCTGCAGGCAACAAAAGCATAGTCGAAACTGCGAACCGCATTAGCGTCAAATAATTAAATCGTCCCGCGCCAATAACCATCGCTTATACCGGCTAATAATTATCACAGTCCGTTGCCGCGCTCATAACCTGTCGTTAATCGCGCGTCGAACGAGCGCGTGGAAATATTCGGTCGATCCACCGACGGAATCCTTTGTGTCTGCCGTTAAATTTCAACGGCGATGCATTGTTAAAAATAATGAATCATCGAATCGCGACGAATCGTTATTCGCGATAATGCGCGAAGCGTGGACGCGTCCAGCGCTCGTTACGCGACCGGTGATAATCGAGAGGCGTTATTCAGAAAGGACTTGATATCTGGCCCGAATCGTGTTTATAAAGAAAATGAATTGATTACTAAAAAAAGAATCGTAAAGGGGAATCGACGCTTGAAGAATAAATTTTAAATGTCGTTTCTCTATTTTAGAACAATGCACAAGTGGTTACTTCGTTTGCCAATTTCCCAAGATAATAATAGAATACTCTTGTACGTTTATAACAAAATTGCGATTCATTTAATTACTTTGGTACTGATGGAATCTTTTCCTCGCTCCCATTTAGACCAACACAATTGCTAATAGAGTGTCGTCCACGCGGAGCACTTCAACCGGGAGCATTTAGCACTCAAAGGGTTTAGGAACCTGGAAACTGCAACGAACGTATGAACAATGAGCTCAGTATGTTACATTGCAACTGTTAATCTCTTTGAGTGTATGTGCGTCGATAGTATGGGTGATTGGAACTAGACGCGACATCTGCTGAATAGACTGTGTATGTTAGAAACCTGAAATGTTCCCAGAGAACAAAAGGATCTCCAGCAGTAAGCACGTGTCGTCGAAAACCGTTAAGTACCTGTTTGTGTAATTGTTAGATAAAAGAGTTTAAAAATAAAACCTCACTCTACCCAATATCTGCTTACAACACAGTACAATAAACATAAATACATAACATTGAATGTAATAACTGCAAATTGCAAAAGCGAACCGAATCTCTGCTTTATCTTTCTTATTAATTATTTCTTTCTCTTATTTGTATCGCTGAAAAGTAATGGAACGTCATTCTTTTATTGATACTAAAATTGTCATCAAAAAGTTTGCCTTCCCAGCAATGACCGACGTCAGGGAGTTAATAAATAAAATGGACGCAACGCGGCGCCCCGAAGCTTCAACAGCAACGTCAGCTTTCGTTGACTCAATATTTATGCAAAACAGTAAGATTTGCGAGGGTTATTTCATCGCAGACCCAACGTCTTACTTGGTTGGAGGAACGTGAAATTTTAACCGGACGGAAGTTCGAGCGAATAACCACTGTTCTACCTGGTTTCCGGTAATAAGGATCGGGTTAATTTTGAATTCCGGGTCTGTTGCACGTGATACGACAAAATGGCGTCGTAAGACCTAAACGGCGCAGCTTGTATCATGGAGTAATACCATGGTAGGCCTCGCTAAAGGACACCGCAGCCAGTCCAATCTCAGGAGGATGTAGGTTTCATTACGAGCCAGTTCTGCGGCTTCCATTACACCGTAATGCTGTAAATTTTACTACGGGGAAAATAGTGTACATCCTGCGGAGCTGAACCCTCTGCGTATATCCCTTCACGAGACCACCATGCAAATCCTACTGTAGAGCATTCAGCGTGGATGTTGCTATATATGTAACGTTGATCGTAAAACTGAAGTCGACGTAAAACAATTGTCCCGTTTCCAGGTATAAGTTGCAAAATATCATACTGCGAGCTTTGTTGGATGAGTCTCAGTCGTAAAACGATGAATTTTTTGGGACCATAAGTGGCAGCCCGATAGCTGCGTTTGCCTATCGCGTTTATCTCACTTCTTTCGCTCGTAATTCATGGCTCGACGTGTAGATTGAATTTTTGCCTAAAACCAGGCCGGGAAGTGGTAGAGGTAATACCATCGATCGCGTTTTATCAAACTCGAAATAAAGTTTACGCGCATCTGCCAAAGAGAGACGAATTCATTTACAGTAGCGCACAAAAGTTTAAGTCCAAAAAATCAAAGAAAATAAATAAATTAATTAATTAATAGGGAACAACGGTATAAATAAAATTTGTATTCTATGCTAATCAATAAATAGTGTTCTATCATAATCACAGTAAAAATTAATAAATAAACAATATTTGTATACTATAAAATTATGTTTTATATTGTTCTGTCGTCTTAAGCTTGGTCGCTATCCAGTACATGTACACTCTATCGGCCATAAGTTTTGAATCACTTTCAGAATTGCAGTCATATCAAATCTTTTGTGATAATTTATTGTTCGTTTGAAATTAATATTGCTAATTTTAACAATAATTTGCTTTATCATGGTAGACTCTTCATGGAAGAGCTTGCTGGGACGCCACCGTTCTAAACTCCGTTTCTTTTAAATTCGAATGTTTCTTAAAACCTCTGGATGATTCCAAACTTTTGGCCGATAATGTAGTGTATATTCAGAGTGATAGATCTAGCATTAGCAGTAGAGATGTCGAAGATATCGTAAGTTGTACTACTTGTCTGGTCAGACTGCCTTAGTTGAGCAGCTCTGTTATAAATCACTGTTAATATACCATAGCACATGTTTGGACAAAACTTTCGCTTCGACTTTACACGTGTTTGCTAAGTCCTACACTGGGGAATGGTAAAATCCTGCGACAACATTCGCGATAGGTTTCGAAGGAAGCCCGATGTAACGCCACCCTGCGAAATCCTTCGAAATTCGTTTCGAAACCCTGCAAACGTTTCCGTCAACAGCGACAAACAGCTTCGCGAGAGGATTAAATTGTAACACCATGTACGTCGTGTCGTGTTAGAAAACAGCGCAGGGAAATCCGCTTCGAAGATTGTTGAGAACGGACCGGACGAAGCTTAGCGATAAAAGGATGGCGGGACAATGGTACGCTGACCGTTTAAGCCAGATGTAGAACAGCGACGCAACGTTGTTGCGATTTCGCATCGCGACACGCGAAGGAATTTACGAGTAGCAACGTTTTAACCCTCCCTTGTCACTTTGGGTTGAAATGACTCAGGTTGATTTTGCAGAAAGTTATCCTCAAGCTGCAACTTTACTTTATACGTTCATTCTACAATATGCAAACTATAAAGTCCAAAGTCACTGCTACCTTTAAAATACCAGCTGAAAATTAAAGTCAGTCCAAAATAGGATTGACGACCGAGGATAAAGTTGGAAACAGAATGGACCGCTCAGAATGTAAATACGCTTTCGAACTTAAGAATTCGAAAGCTGAAAGATTTGAAAGTGTAAGAATTCAGTGCCTCGATGGTACAACAGTTTGAGGCTTAAAGATTTGAAAACCGGAAATTTGAAATATTTTAAAGTTATTTATCTTCAAAATCGTGATGCGCACCACATTACTGGAACGACAGTTCCGTTGAATCAGACAATGTCATCCTAAGTACTGTAAATAATTTCAATAAATAGTGCTTTATTTCCATAACGTGTAAATATTCAACACAACAAACCCTTTCACCTTGTCCAACCTCTTGCCCAAGCGTTTTTCGCGACTCGTCATCAATCGACGATCCAAAAGAAAGATTCGTCGCTAGGGTTTCGCGACACGCGCGTCAACCGGATGTTCCCTGACTGGTTCACCGATTCTGCAGCGATTCGTGACGCCGAGGGAATCGTAGGGACCGACTTTTCGTCGCCAAGCACGTTCCATCGCCGTCTTCTCGCTCGCGTAACTTGTTTAAGCTCACCGCGCGCGCGGTTTTCAAGCTGTGTCCTATTCGACAGCCCTGTACACCGTCCCAGAGGATGAGACTAACTGTCGCTGCTGGACACCGAGACGAAGCTCGTCGGCTCGCGTTCGCAGCCACCTGTTGTTCCGTTGCGAAGCGTTTCGAGGCGGACTGCAAAAAAGTTGTAAATTTCCGCGCCCTTCCTCGAGCACACGCGAAGTATCAATATTTCCTCGGTAAAGCTCGATGTTGGCCCGGTGAAAATAACCTACGAGGAATAAACTTCTAGTATACGTGGCCTTAAAACTTGTCTCCGAAACAGACGTTTTAGCGTATATATTGTTTGCTCGATGCTTGTATATCGGGTAAAATAAAAAAAGTGTAGAAACGTGAAATTTGGTGGATTTTTCGACGAAAAATTGTTGGGTTGGGTGAATTGTTGTTGGGTGACCACTCGTAACGAAAGGGTTAAAGCTGCCGTTTTTCATTTTTCCATCCTTGACGATAGTCGTGTTGACAGACACCAGCGTCCCGTAAGTTCGTTATAAACGACCGAAACAGCAAAAAGAGACGACTCTCGTGACACGGATCCGAGTGAACGCGAATTCATACGGGGCTGTTAAAAAACAGGAAATACCCTCGCAACGTCACCGAATCGAGCGCGTCCAATTAATCCGCAAAAAAAGGTACAACAAATTGGAAGCGGAGAAATCGAAAGAATCCGCGATAAGAGACCTCTCGAACGCGCATCGCGTATTCTGTGCGCGTTGGATCGGCAATGGGTAGGCGAAAAAAAAACGGGGAAGATACGCGAAACACGAGAACGAGCGCGGAAAACACAGCGCGAGATACGTTCTCGATATCGAAGGGTTGGAGAGGGTGGTTGCAAGCGCGAGGGGGCGAGGCGAGGTCCTAGGAAGTTCGTAAAACTAATTCCGCGCGAGGCGTGCCAAATAATCTGGACCGCGTCATAACTCAAAAGCGGCGTGCTAGTCAGTGAGTTACGGCTTGTCCGTGGTCGGGCAGCGGCGATTTTTTCCCCGTGAAAATTTTATTGCGCGCGTCCCATGCCCTCGCGGATGCGCCGCGAGGATTATACGTTTGAGTTATTGCCGCCAAGCTCTCTTCCCAAACTTTCATCGGGGATCCTTTCCTCTCTTTTCGATCTCGTTCGCAGCATTCAGCGGTAAATGTTGTTTTGGCTCCCCGAATGGTCGATCCTCGAGCAGTCAATTACGGTTTACAAGATTTTCGCGACACGGTGGAATGGAAGAAAATAAATTTGTACGGAGGGGATAGCTTTTCACAGAATCTAAATGGAATTTGATTAAACTCGCTGCTGTTAAAAATGTAGAATTACTTGGAAGTATTACGAATTAGTTGGAAGTAAACGAATTTATAGAGAATAAACGAGGTTCCTCCGAAGTTTAATTTCACGCGGATAGTTTCTATAAGACGCAACTTTCTTCACGTACAGTCATATAAAACCGCTTTTGCATACCACTCAGGTGTCAATAGAATGATCATTAATTTTAACACCTATCCTATCCTAGATCTATTCAGCCGATCTCTTCACTCTATAAAACAACTACTACATCGCTCTTCTCTGTAAAATTTTTTTATCTTTATACACTTCTCTTTCATTTGTATATTTTTACTTTTCTCTGTTACCATTATTATATTTTCATACCTCGCTGTAATTGTTTCTTCGTAATTTTCTAATAGATTATTCCGGTATAAATGAATAAATGAATAAATAAATAAGGTTTAAGTGAATAGAAAAATCGTACATTTTGATACGATTATTTTTATAACCGATAAGGGAACGTTCTTTCGTTACCTTTGGGGTAACTCGAAAATTTTGTAGAACGAGCGGGCTGAAGAACAGGGGCGGAAGTGGCCGTAGCACGATTCCTTCCGCGACCAGTGTCACCTTAATCGTAAACGGACTCGTGTGAAACGTCGAGACGAAGGCAGTGATTAGCACGAACCGATCTTCGTTTCACCTCTACGACTGGGAACGGTGATACGTTAAAATTGTGTTAACGGGACAACGATCTCGATTTCCTTTGTACAACTGAGAACGTGTTATCGAAGTGAGATTCTGTCGAGAATCACTCATAGTCATGTTAATAATTATTATTCGCTATTGTCAGAATTTCTACTGTTGACAAACACTAGGCCTTAAATCTCGACGAACCCTTCGCGAAATACCCGGATACCCTGTAAAACGTGGCTGAAACTCACTTATATGTATCTTTACTAGTCATCGAGGAATAAATCAAACAAATCATTCTCAAGCAATTCTCCGTTCAATTCTTCCATATAAAATAAACGATTTAATATGTATTACTCTGGAACAACATTTCAGTATGTCGGTAATAAAATTTGATATTATTTATTAAAGTATAATACGAAATAGAAGATTGTTTAACCCTTTGACTGCTATGAGCGCGTATATGGGTCTGTGGCGAAAGTTACTTAGGTGGATTATGGACGCGTATATGCGTTCGTCAATTTTCCTAAGCTCCCATTTAGAGCAACACAATTGCTAATTCGATCGGGAGTGTTTATCAGTCAAAGGGTTAATATAAGTAACCGAAATAACGAAATAATTCAAAACACGAACAATCGTTTCCCTTAACAAAATAACTAATCGAATAGAATGACAGGTGAAACCTTTTAATTTACCTCACAATGTTTCATTCGATTTACTTGCCCAACCCTGATCCCCACCGTGTGTCATGAATATGATTTGTACGTATGCGTGTCACGATTCGGGGATTCCCGCTGACCAGACGCGAGAGAACAGCGTCTTTCGAGGGAGAGAAACCTGTCGAACGAAGAATTCGAGGGGCCACACACGATTTGCCGTTCCGAACTCGGAAGGATGCGGAATTCGGGCTGACGTTTCACACCTCCTCAAATGTTTCACCCTACCGCTCCCACGAAAACGTTTGACGGTCCACTTTCGCGGGTCAAGCTCTTAATGGACGCGGCAGAGGTTCGATCCTCGGCAGACCGTAAAGCAAACACCGTTCGAATCGGTCGATGATCGACGACGCGAAATCGAGGGTAGCTGCGTTCGCGGTTCTCACAGTCAACTTTGACCATCCGCGAGTCCGAAGCCTCGCATCCTTCCGTCACATCGGCCACTTTCATCCACTTTACCGTAATTCGTTACCCTAACGCTAGATTAACGGGTCTTTTATTACACTCGGTTATCGCGACGGAGAAACGAAGTCCTCTCTCTCTCTCTCTCTCTTGAGGAGCGACGAGTACGCAGCATCCTCCGGGTTACCGTAACGCATTTCGCCCCTCGTAAACTGATAACGGTTGCGTCCTCGTGGCGTTCTTATCTTTTTGTCGCCGGCGAAACTAATCGATGTTTCATCTTGCTTCCTCTCGTAGGGTAGCGCTCGTAAATTTCGCTAAAGGAGGCGACGACAAGGTTCTCTTGCCTATACGTAGCGTCGCTTTATAACCTCGAATGCCGTTAGGTTAATCCAAAGAACGCTGCGTTTAGTACCTAGGTGAATTGGCCTCCATGGATGACCAACTTGCAGCACGCTTCGCGGAACACGGTGCCTTGGGATAAATTAGCTGCGCCGTTTAACACTTTGCCGACCGCACATTTATCGAATCGCCGTTACCCTTCCACCGACGAGATTCGCAAAGGTTCTACTGCACGCCAACGGTGATGTTTACGCAATTGTTCGTAACATAAGTAGTTGCAATACAATTACTATTAAAGAAGACATTAAGATAACTATTACATCATTTTTATTGCATATTATTTCCACAATGCAGAGCATTTTGAGGGATATTTTGTAACTTGTAACAGATCTAACGTAAGCTTCCAATATTCGAAGGCAGCGAAAAATAGTCTCAAATTAACAGAACAAGCGTACGCTTAAAAGATTTCAACAACAAATAATCTGGTAAATTGTGAGGGTAAAACAGTTGAAGCCACTGCTCCTTGTTCGTCAAATATTGCTCTGCAACAACATGTCTACCTATACAAACATCGAAATGAGGCATCGCCGATGGCGAAAAGAAGTCACGCGCACGTAACAGCGGCCGGCAAAGTGTTAAGAAGCGGTTCCCGTCGGAAGGGTTAAACTTCATTCCGACTAGGTCCCGCGAAGCGGCTGAAACTCGATTACACCAACGATTACGCGCACTCGATAAACGAATACAGAACGAGGAGACGTCAACGACCGGCGGTTGGTCGCCCGTCCTAGGCTCGATGACACCCCTGAAAAATATCTACTTTCACCTTACCAAAGTGTTTCTTCGATCGACCCTCGTTCTCGAGTACCTATGTTTACACGTACGTTTATATTTATACTATATATATATATAATATGTATATACCGTTCTCGTGTGGTGTGCGTGTGTGTCCGTGTTTCGTTTGCGTGTCTGCGAGAGTTTGGTGTACGAATTTATACATATACATGTATGTATGTACAGTCGATGACAGAAGTCTCTCTGTGTTAGCTGAATATCGAATGAGGTCGCTGTAATCATAATTATTAAGAAATATGAAAAGCTTCGTCGCTTTTTTCAGAATATCTTTGATTTCGTCCAGTAAACTTATTAATGTACACGAAATGTTTGAACGCCGAGGTTTTCTCGTTTCAAATGTATGAAATTTGGCAGCTTCGCGGAGACTTTTGCGAGCGACTGTACGATATATTCAACGGTTCTGTACATCGGGCTAGGCACAGCGCCCGGGCAAGCTGGCTGTCGTAATCTTCGCACAGTTCACCAGTCTTAAACACCGAGTTAACGTTATTACAGCTACGGCAGAATTGCTACAACCTTCCGTCGGAACTTTCCAGACGCGATAGAGAGTCCGTTTCTGCTGAAATCAACGAGCAGTAAACCTTAATAACGATATAATTGGTTAGCCTAGAAGGTAAGTGATCAAGGGAACGACGGTGGCTGGGAGGGTTGCGGATGGGGCAAAGGGGTTGGGATGAAGGACGCGTATGAGCTTGAGCAGATATCGAACGAGCCGACTGGCGACTCTGTGAACAGGGTGTATTCTCGTTATCCCTCTTCTTTTTCCTCTTCCTTTTACTGATTTTTGCAAACTCCTGTCGCTCGCCATTACAGCCTCTTCAGCGACAGGAAACGAGTCAGTAATTCTAGGCATTTGCACTTCTTACTTGTATTGGTATCGAGTACGATGAAAGACGCACGGTTCACCAAGCAAACGATCCATCTCTCTGTTGACTCTAAAAAGAATATTCTCACGATTCCGAGCGGATCGCGCACCATACGCTACTTTACTCCACTTTTACACTTCGTTCCACGCTTCATGCCTTTTTCACACTTTGACACGAACTAATTGCTGTCGAAATTATGCCCTATATTATGTACACACGCGCGACAGTTTTCCCGAAATTATTCCATGAAGAATTCCACCTACAGAACTCGTAACCGCGATAAAGTTGAGCACTGTCACCAACGGGTCCGAACAACGTTACCCAGTCAATCCCAGGAATGTTTCCGATTTCCGGTCGCGGTCGGAGTGACAGATGGTAATAATGCGAGCGGAATCGGCACGTTCTTCGCTCCGCAAACAGATCAGCTCTTCGATATTCGATCACGGTTTCAGATTTTTCAAAATTCCTACTACGCTCGCTCGTTTGCGTTCGTTGGTTTCCGTAAGCTCTTCAAAAATTCGATTCCTCCGGCAGGCGCACCGTTCACGTGTTCCTCGTTCCAGTGAATTCCATCACGAAAGCATGTCCATGAAGCACGCTGAAATTCTCCGCCGCGGTCACACGGTTGAGCGTGGACCTCGACTGGACCAAAAATTGGCCCGCTCCTTCTTCCGTTTCGCGCTGCCGCTCGAATTTGTGTCATTTCAGCGCAGAGTTTTGCGACCTTTCAGTTATTGAACGATTTGTTAAACAAACGATTCCGATTTTCCGTGGAGCTTGTTGAGCGGAAATTGTTTAATCGATGAAGAACGCGTTTCCGCACGCGAGCGTTCTCCTTCCCCTTTTTACGAGCAGCAGAATTTGATTAGCGACGGCTGTCCGTCCCTCGAACACGGAGCCTTGGCGCTGACAAGAAATTATTATCCTTAGACACCATGGTTCAGGATGTCCGGGAAACCTCGCACCTGATTAATTCATTACGTACACCCCATCGCTGCGACTCCTTTTGTTCCTGCTCTACCGGCACTTTGGCCGCACGACGTCTGATATCCATTCTCCGGGACAACGTCGTTGTCGTCGTCGTCGTCGTCGCTGCTCCGTCCCGAGCTTCTTGTTCCGCCAATCGTGTTCGAGCCCTGTTTTCCTTGGATTAATTTGTCCGGACGTATAACCCGACAGTTTCCTCGTTTCGCGCACGCGATCGATCGTCTTCTCTTTTCCCAGTATCTCCAGAGAGTCGAGGCGAACCCGTTCGAGCTTCCGAAAGAGAATCACCACGATGAAATTCCGAATTTCCTCGAACCGTCGAGATCAAACGATCCGAGCCACTTTTCTTCTTCTCTTCGAAACCATAGAAACGATCCGCCTTCGATCTAGCCACCATTCCTCGAGGTTCTCCGTGATCGTCGACCGACGATCTCCAAAGTTTTCCCAGTTCTCGACTCTGGATACACCTTAGACGTCCATCGCGTCGCCGACGTAGCCCTCGTCGGGACTCTCAGGATGATGAGGTGGCTGCAGATCCTCCACCCTGGCTGCGGCCGCCGCTGCAGCCTCCCGAGCAGTTTTACTCAGCAACGACCTAGGCGAAAGGGGTGTCGTTTCACCCCTGTACGCGGCTGGGGGGGAAGGAATGAACGGCACCTCAGGGAACACGGCGACCGGCGACACAGGTGAAAGTGGCATCTGCTGCTGAAGCGGTTGCTCGACCGGCTGGATCGGTTGGATCGTCTGCGGCTGTTGAGCGGGGTACGGGTAGCCCTCCGCGGTGTACCTGGTGTCGGTCCTAGGCAGCACGGGGTCGTATCCGGGCGATCTCGCGAGGAACTCTGCCTCTCGGGAGTACCTGAACAGCGGCGAAACGTACGCGTGGAAATTTCTAATCGCGGACAACAGGTTTAATCCCTTGAGCACCAGAAAGCTGTATAGGAAGTTTCGCGACTATTTCAATCGACTCACAAATTGATCGTAATTAAGAAGATGAAGCTACTTTAGCAGTATTTAGTGTCTGAATGTAGAGTAAAGTAGCGATACTCAGTAGTTGCCCGTACGAGCAATTCTTGGTTTAACTCAGCGCGCAGCGTTCAACAGGTATTATGTCGCGCTTATTTAGGTAACGATCATGTGGCAAACCTTCCACTACATTGTCAACATTATTGTCCATAGCAGTGCTCGTAGCATTGACTATGAACGAAATTAAATGCCGAACGAGCTGAGCTCTAGACACGGGTCTAAATAAAAGCTGTTCCTATATCACTTGATGCTCAAAGGACTAACAATAACACCTTTACAAAACCAAATCATTGAACCTACACTTATGCGCAATGTAAATGTATATTACGTACAGATTCGTAACCCTTTATCATTATTATGATTATTATTATTACCTGGCAGGAGGCGCGACCGCGGACCCTTCCACAGGCATCCTTTGCCTAAGTCGCGGCAGCGTGCTCGCTGCGCTGAACGGGATCTTGGGTAGGCCAAAGTTCAACGGATATCCGTCCTGATCCAGATAGCTCAGCTGCGGGATGTTCGACGGGCGTAGGTCAGGTTGCAACGGATATCCGGAGTCGTATTCCAGGATCTGTCTCTCGCCCGGCTGATGCCGGTACAGTTGACCGTAACCCACGTCCGTCGTTTCCGGGACCTCGTTGATCAGATCGGGTTCCGTTAGGTACTTCGACACCGGACTGCAGTACGGCTCTTCCAGATTCCTGTGCTCCCTGCTACGCTCGAGGGTCGCGGCTCTGTTCAGCTCTCGCTCGGTATACGACACCACTTGCTGGTGCTCGATGCCGATCAGGCTGCCGTTGCCCTTTCTGCATGGCAGGCTGGTGGTGGTGTCCTTGGTGATGGGCATCACGGACTTATTTTGCGACACGAGTACTTTGGAGTTCCTCTTGCGGTCCCGGCGACGTTTGCGCATGCAGAACACTATGCTGCCGATCAGAGAGCCCAGAGCGAACAACGTGCCCACCAGAGCACCCGCGGCAACGGCCACCACGTAGCCCGACCTCGAGTGATCGTTCGGCGGCTCCACGGTTATTTTCTCCTGGAACAGCACTCGCAGAGACAGATTCGCCCCTGCGGAGCCTGCACCGTTCTCGGCCACGCAGGTGTAGGTGCCCTCGTTTAAGGATTCCACGGAGTACAGCAGCAGAGTGCTGCTCATGTTGGTTCCTCCGCGCTGCCTGTGGACGTACCTGGTAACATATTTGTGAACTTGTGTCGATTTCGGTCTGATACAATTGCGCGGCAGAGTTTTTATCGTACAGTCGCCGGTCAAAAGCATCACGCTACCCGATATTTATTCCAACGACTGCGATGTAGATCAGATTTGCGACTTCGTTTCTGCTTATTAAACAGTAAAGGGTAGCTTCGTACCTTTGATCGGTAGTAGACTGTAGCGGATACGAGTACAATAGCAAAGAAAGTTTCGTAACAGTCCATGCATTCGATTCTGTTATCAACGTGAAAATGATTGCGTTCACCATATTATTCGCATAAACTAAGTAATTAAACCTTTGTCCGTCGCACTGGGTGTGTTCCAAACAGTTGCGAATGCACGGACAAGTTTGAACAGCGCGATCGTGGGAAGGGGAGGTAACCTTTCGCCATAATTAAACTTCGTTTCAAAAAGCAGGTAGCGCGACTGCGATTGAAAATCTTGTTCCCGTTAATAACGGCTTCTTCGTTTCCACCGTTACAACAGCGACGTGTTTCAAGAAACGAAACTTTTCATCCACCCTGAACGACGTCTACCCGCTGCGACGTGAAATTTCCACGAAGTCAGTCATCAGCTTGCGCTCGATTCAGGCGGGCTTTTAGAAAACGCGACGCGGTGCAGCGGTGAAAAACAAACGCGACCGCGATACATTCCGAGCTTCGAACGGTCTGGCCACGCTTTAACGAGGGTAACGCGCGTTAACGACGTTCGACTGCGCGTTTCAACGAGAAATTACGTTCGACCGCCCCTCGCCCCGCAGAGGCGCCCAGCGCAATTTAAATTATTAACGAGGCAGAAGTTTCGTTAACGGCCGGGTGAAAGTCATTTGTGCGCCTTGCCCCTCTGACGGACCGTTAATGGCCGTTGAAAAATTCACACGAGGGAGCCTTTGAAATTTCGCGGAGACGTCGTTAAAAGAAAAAACGATCGTCGAACGTGCACGATCCCCTTGACATTCGGTAATTAGAACGCTTTGGTGATTGACGAGCATCTTTCGGAGGAAAAAAGGACAAGCGTGGCGCATTTCTCGGCACTGCTCGAAACGCAGCTTTCGCGTTCACGGTTTCAGAGAAGTAAGGAGGAGGAGGAAAGAACGGATTTTCCTTACAAATTACGCGAGAGATCGATCATTCGAGTTACGGTAGGAACAACGAAAACTCTGCGAAAGAATATTCGAATGCAATCGAAACTTTATATCCCTCGCGATACGATATTCTATGGGCAGCGAGAAACAGCCGGAATTTTTTATGCTGGACATGGTTGACCGATCCGACAATTGTTATTCCATTCAACGAAACTAACGTGAATTCTGAATCCATCACAGTACCAAAAAAAGGAATACTCACCGAGGAAAAGTCGTGGAGGAAACAGACAGCGAGGCGTTCTCGTTCTGCAATTCACAAGGTTCCCCGTTGAACCACCAGGTGAGTTTGGCAGCGGGCACAGCGTACACATCGCACTTGAGCGTGACATTGTCCCCCTCGTAAACCTCGACTCGGTTCTGCAGTTCGATCTGCGGTAGACAGGCCAGCTCGTTCACTTTCACCGCCTTGATCTGCTTGCCGCGAAGCCTGGGGGGCGCGTCGCAAACAGGCTCCGACTCCTGGGGGGCGGCTGGCGCGGAATTGTTCAGCCAGGCCTGCGTGGCCCGCAGTCGACAATCGCAGAGCCAAGGATTGTTGTGCAGCGTGAGCCCCCGCAGGCTACCGCCGAGGGGCAACGTGAGTTCCGGCACCCGGGTCAGTCGATTGCCATCGAGCCTCAGCCACTCCAGCAGGTGCAGGCCATCAAAAGCGCCCTGCTCGATGCTCTCCAGCCGGCACTGGCTCAGCTCCAGGTTCGTAAGATGTTGCAGCTTCCTAAACGCCCCTTGACGGACCTCCCGTATGGGGTTTCCGTTCAGCAGCAGCTTCATCAGGTTCGGGTAGAACGGGAAGGTTTCGCTGGGCACCTCCTCGATCAGGTTCTCCGACAGGTCCAGTTCCACCAACCCGACCAGGCCCACGAACGCTCTGGCAGCTACGCGACTGATGTGCGATCTGGCCAGGTACAGTCGCTGCAGATTGATCAGACCGAGCGCGTGAAAGCACTCCGGCGGTAGGCTGACCAGATGATTGTTCGACAGATCCAACACCTGCGTCTCCTCCCGGGCGCCCTGCGGGAGACCCTTCAGGTCCCGATTCGCGCACTCCACCCACTCCTTGCCGCTTTTCCATTTGCACGTGCACATGCTCGGACAACCCTCCACGGCCGAGGACGTCCACGATAACAGCATCATCGTGCCGAGAAGTGCCCCTCTCCACCACCAGGCTCGCGCGCTCGAGCACATGGTGTCTCGTTCCCCAAGTTCTCCTCCCCGAGTCCTTCTTTCTATCTCATGTTCTCTTCCCGATCTCGTTTCACGCTTTTATCTCTACTCCGACCGGCCGCGGGAGTTCCCTTTCGCCGCGAGCATCCCGGCGAGCGTGTCTGGCTACACGGGCCCTTGAGAAGACGGTTGCTTCGGCGACCTCCGATTACCCACCCTGGAACAGCAACGGGTAAGAGAGGTCGGTTAGGATTACCCACAGAAGTTTAACTGTATCTGAAAAATCATGAGCAAATCGAATATAAATTGTGTTGTTGACGCGAGATCGCGTTCGACATGCGTTCGTTTCGATGAAACTGCGTTTGATCGCGAGGGTCTCCTTGCACGCGTGAGCGCGACCGCCGCGGTCAATCGATCACACAGTTATTCACAGTCTACCTAACTTAAACTCAATCAGAGTATTAATTCATAGTATAGCTAATGATACAGTCAACGAATTCACACGAATGAAAGACGCAGCTATGTTTAAAGATAAACTACTTGGTCTATCTTAATGTATTTGAAAATATACATATATAACCACGTACTCGGTACTTGAATTTTAATAGCAATCAAAATCTGTTCTACTTTCTAAGGTTACGTTTAGGAAATACGAGAGCCTGTGCAAGAGAATCCAAGCAATGTCGGAGTGCTCAAAAATTCTACGTCGGGTCGGTAGCTGTTCTTTTATGGACGTTTTCGGCCCTTCGAGCTATACAACTCGGCCCTCGACAAGATTTCCGTATCTTCATAACCAGCGGCGTTCCCTTTTAGGCAGCTCGTTCTCTGTGCACATGCTGCTCGTAAATGAACGCTCGTATTCCTCGCGCGTTCACGTGTACGCTCCCTAAAGCGATGAGGTTAGCGCGTTCATCACCGTGCAAAATTTATAGTTCGCAACGAGTGCCGTAAAAACAGGTCAGAAGGTTCCATTAGTGCCTTATTTTCTGGAAATGATCTAATCTCACCCGCCGTTTCCGTAATTCCACATGGAAGCCCATAATCTTATCGAACAAATAAAATAATATCATAATTTATACATCGTATACCTTTCGCTAGCTAAGTAATCTTTCTCACCCTACTTTCGATATCGCATGCAAAGTTTGATTCTTCGCATCTCGGGTTAGAGTCTAGATGAAGGTCGTATGAAATTCATTCCTTATTTTGCCCCCTTAGTGGTGGAATATCAAAAAATTCTTCCATAGTGAGTGCCTACATCATAAAAGGAATGCATTGTCCAAATTTCATGTTTCTAGCTTGGGTAGTTTGAGCTCTGCGATGATGAATCAATCAGTCAATCAAGGGCATGTCTTTTTATATTTATAGATTGCAAAAAATATCCCTAGCACAAAGATGAAACAACATCTAACATTGCCCTAATAACGTTACAAATTCACCTTAAACATTGCACTCACACTAGTGCTAACGAACAAAAACGAAAATCACTTAGTTGCTCTTCAACATATTCGATCGCCTCGACGATAATTAATACAGGATAAGAGCAAAAAACGTCGAGCTTGTTTCACAGCGTGTCTGTTCGAGAGTTCAGGGTTTACCGCGGTCGTAAAACAACCACCGTTGACGTCCCCCTGTGTCGGCGTTGATACTGTTCCCGAATCGACGTACTGCTTGCATTAATAATTAATCGGCCGATCCCGCGACACATTTTGAACGAGGCGTTGGAGCGCATACTAATCGGCGCCTCGCATCGCGCCGCCTCTCCCGTGTATCGCGAGATCGGTGCACTTAGAAATTACTGCACGGCAGTCGAGTCGTTAATTCCGGATCGCTCCTTCGAAGGTGGATCGCGACGATGAAACGTTGGAAGGCGGTCGTAAAGTTGGCGAGGGGCGCCTATAATCGATTCATCTCGCAGCGAACGCTCGCAGAGGCCATTCTCGCGCGCGCAGGCTGATCTGTCCTCCGACTGCGAGAGTCCTATCCCGTTTCACGCTAAATGTTTTATTAGCCATCGACCCGGCCACGTTCGACAGGGGGATCTGTCGTGATGAAACTCTCGCCCGAAACGCCGATCAAGCTTCGCGATAGCGCGCCGAGAAATGGACGGATTAACCGTTTCGGCTGACAGAGATTGAGATTTGAGATTGTCGAGCTGAGAAATGTCGGGAAAGATAGTCGCGAGATAGGTGTACTTACGCGATCCCGATGTGCTATTTGTTAAAGAGTTGTAAATACTACTGGTTGAAATGCTTCGCGTGGACGGCGCTCTATTAGCAATCGTGTTGCTCTAAATGAGTGCTCGGAAAAATCGATAAACGCGTATAGACGTCCATAATCCACGCGAGTAACTTTCGCCAGGGACGCATATACCCGCTCATAGTTCACACGAGCAGCTTTCCCATAGCAATCAAAGGGTAAAATATCTACTTAGTAAATTTTGTACTTAGTTGCGGTTACTATCCGAACGATTGGTAGAAATCACCCGATTTCGACTAGCATTTGAAACAGATCGAAAGAGGTGATAATCTTATTTCCATTTAAAAAAAAACGGCGGGAACTTAATTGCCTACCCAATAGAACAAATACGCAAAGCAATGTAATCGAAAGTCTGATCTCTATTCGACGTATCTTTATCCCACAAAACTCCTCCTCACCGCTTTCATATCTGCAACAACAATCTCTACACGCGACTCACGAATTCACCACGTTCCGGGCTGCTATTCAGCCGCACAAATCGTCCGCGTAACCGAACGATGAAAACGGCACAGCGCGCTTCGAGCCGCAGCTCCTTACTTCGAAACAGCGTCGTTGCGCGTTGCCACGGATTCAATCTCCGCCCTGAGAGGAGGCTCGCAACCTGGATACCCCGGGACGAGGCCGGATTATCCGCTCGAATTCGCAAAACAGCAATCCGCTCTCCGCCCTTCCCCTCTCGTAAAAGTACGATCGGGAATCCGCGAGGAGGACCGAGTTTCAGGCTGTGTTTTATGGAAAAATCTGACCCGCATTGGCCGCGGGAAACTTCGGAAATCTCACGGAGATGGGTTCGCAGGAGGGGTGGTGGCGACGGGAAAAGAAAAGGCTCTGCGAGAGTAGGAAAGTGTGTAGCCAAAGGACTTTGAAAGTGGAAAACGTGGAAGCGAATGGAACGGGTAAAAAGAGCACAGAGTGTATCGCGTTGCGGGGAAACTTGTCGCATAAACGAGAAGTTAATCCTTTTAGGAACTGTTTTCGAGCTTTGATATGCTCGCGCCATCGTGCTGCCGTTCTCTGTTCCACGCGAACGAGTCTTCTCCTTCGGCGGATATTACGGAGGAAACAGGGAGGGATGGGGGAGTTCCAGAAACGGTCGTTTCGTTAATGCACGGTAAATGGAAATTATTTCTTCGTAAGCAGCGATAAACTTTTCGTTCTCTGAAAATCCTCTTTACCATGATTATTGTGCGTTAAGATCGTGTGACATTTGCAAGAAATTTGAGCTTCGGTTATCATTAATGAAAATGATGTCGTTTTCTCTACCGACAATTATAGTGAATTATAGTGGAATTCATGTATGCGTAGACGGAGTATAGGTCCAACAAAAATCGAGCAAAAACGTCGACGGTTCGATGCTGGGTTCGTCGAATAACTGTGGAAACACGTCGAACCACCAGGCGGGACGGTAAAGGAAAGTGTGGGGAAGTTGACAAGGAACGGCCGTAGCCTGGCGTTCGTCGGCAGGAATCGCAGAAGACGGCAGACGAGGGGGGAGCAAAAGGATCTCTGGGAGGGATAATAAATTCCATAGAGAGGCGAGCGCGTGCATCTCGGAAGACGAAGACGTGGGCCTTGGGAAGAAACACTCCTCGCGGCATAGCATCGGCCGATGTCAGGATATCGGAATATCGAACGGTTCGCCGTGCAAACCCCACGGTTTTTCATGGCTTTATTCCAGCACACCCCCCATCCGTGCCCTCGGCCATCCCCTTCGAACGAGGTTTTTCAACGGCACCGGTGCAAAGGGAGGCCTCGAGGATATTGCCTGCTCGATATTTCGAATCCAATATCTACTATCGCCACTTCTCCCTCGCAATTCTGATCTTTCGACGTTCCATCTAACCTGCTAAACTCCGCTTCTTTTCTGCCTCCGTCCGGCAAACGAGCGTTCCTGCTCGTCGAGCCGAGCGGCCGAGAAGGGTTAGAAGTAGCGAGCACGAAGACGGTATATTTTTACGCCCAGCTCTATCACGAACATGCGAGGGTAATTTATAGAAGCAATTATTTTTGTGGGTCATTTCGCACTAGTAACCTTATGATACTGTAGACGGGTAAATAGATAGATGCATGGGTTAATGGTAGCAATTTAAGGAACGATAAATCTTCACACGTTATGGTAACAAAATTGGAAATTTACAAATTTACGAATAAAATAATTAAGCTTGTGATTTGTATAAAATTTAATAAGAATTGATTTTATTTTATTTCATTTCATTTTCTACGAGCAAAGGCTATTTTAGATAGGTAGGAATAACAAAAAAATGAACAGTGATCGAGCACAAATAACTTAATCTAATAAGAAGCTATAAAGTTTAGACTTAAATAAATTAATATTTTTAAAGAAAAAGTCAGTATTTTGGCTATCATGATTAGGCAAAATAAATTTATATTGGAAGAGCAGAGGAAAGGCTTGAACAGCAATGGGTGCTTCGTGAGCATTAAGATTAACAAACGAGGCAACAAGTGGATTGTTAACAAGACCATAAATAACCTTGTAAAGGAAACATAGATCCTCTTAAACTCTAAAGAGTGAGGTAACTTATGAAGTGTAGCAGCGACCTCCCCGTCTAAAAATATATAACAGATCTTACGTGCTTTTGCTAAAGCAACGTTCAAACACAAAAGATTAAGCCGCCACGCTCATCAATCTCGTTTCTCGAGACAATTCATAAATTCTTTCCGTATCTCCCCTCCCAAGATCCCTAATTGGAATGTGATAGCCACTTTCGCGAAACGATCCAAAAGATTCTCCGTTATCCTGATTAAAATAACCCATGGAGTTCTTGTTCCCCGTATCAGCCTGCCGCGCGTGAGGATTTCTCGATAAGGGAGAAAGGTTTCTTGTAGATTTCAACCTTGAACGAGGCAAAGCGAAACGCGCGCCGAGGGAAAGCTTCCATTGTCAGGACTTCTATCTCCATGGGTCGTTTGGGTCGAATAAACAAATGGGGAGGCGTTCGAGAGAGACACCTCGTAGAATTCGCAAAGCCGACCAGCAGAGAGGAGTCGTTCAGACCCGGTGCTGCTGGGATTCGAGCGAGTAAATGCGTAATAATAATAAATACAATTTATTTATACAACTATTAACATTAAAACACGACGAAATATAACATAAACATTAAACACACACTGAAGATCGCTTCGTTCTGCGACATACTCTCACTTTCTTTCTCTGTCTATCTCTATATCAATATCTCTCATTTCTATGATTGCTTTTATCACACTGATGTCTTTTTATCCCTACTCTCTCTCTCTCTCTCTATCTATGCAATGCATATACAAATCGCATAGATCACATTTCGCTACACTCATTCCCCAACACGAACTCCTCATTGTCTACTCATAGTTTGCCATATGCACTCTCCACATTCATCCTTCTATACAAACATTGTTTCTCATATCCCATGCTCTATGATAACCATACCACAACATAAACCAGCCTTCAAAACGTCTGAAACACCTCGAAACTCTCGCTTGTCTTCTCTGATTCTTTCCAAGTCTTCCACTCTTATTTATTCATTGAATCCAGCTACTTCGCCGCTAACGAAACAGCGTTTATTATGGTAATAATTCCCGTGGGAAAGCTTCTTCGCTGAGACCCACGGAGCATAAGAGGAGTTGGAATAATGGCTGTAACATTATTGCGCGTTATTCGTTTAACTGGCAGCAGCGTCCATAAATGAGAACAAAGACAAAGGTTAACGGCGCAAAGAATAATAAACGCGATTCAAGAAATCTTCACGGCTGAGGTAAGGACCGGTGCACAATGGCCACTGGAGTGCCAAACGGTTTCCTTATTGAGATCAAGAAGAGGCTTATTAACGCTGCCATATTTTTCCCTTGACAAAGCGCTACCATTGATTCCGTTTACTTTTGTCATCGATTGGTTTTAAGCTAGTATTGAATTTATTAAACATTGCACTTTGGAAAAGCAGAAAATGCATTCGATGAAGTGTGAACAATACCAGTTCAAGACTAATTAATAACAAAAGTGTTGGTAGAAAGAAGAAAAAGTTTGTTTGTAACCATGTGTTGCGATCAGATACACGTCGACCAATGGTATACAATCGTGAGGACGCGGTTTAACGCTTGCCTAAGCTGTGTGACATCTTAGCCCATTTTCTCTTCCTGTAGAGTTTCAAAGGCAGCCATAAGCGGTCGTGTGCCAAAAAGTGCAATTGTTTAAATCTCCTTTTATTTCTTGTCATTAAATCAAAGACTATTATGTTAATTAAATTATGATAATTAAGCCTGTACATTAATTTCTAAAATAATAACAAAAAGTAAATAGAATCGATGGTAGTGCTTTGTCGAGGAAAAAATGGGAGGTCTCCCCATTCGGTCGGCTAAGTGTTAACTGAAGGACCACAGTCGCGAAATATTCAGCGGAAGACGGTGAACCATCGTCGTGTATAGCGTCGGATTGCTCGTTCAGCGATCGCCGGTTACTGTCGGACCAGAATCTCATGGAATCTCGCCGACGTTTCCATTAATTCCCCAGACAGACCGCGTTGGGATCCCTCGGTTTTCAAACGACGCCCACGGTCGTCCATTCTGCGAATTACTTTCACCGTCTCGCTTCGATTTCCACGGGTTTAAACGACCGCTCTTAAAAGCGCGCAAGAAATTGCGAGACATAAAACGCGCGGCGTCGCGCGACTCCTTTCTCTCCGCCTACCACCGCACCCCGCCCCACTTGGTTCGCGCGAAAATGAAAGAGGAGACGAAAAATGGGAATTCGATGTATTCTCGATAGCATCCGCGATAAACTCGGCGCCGAGCCGCACCTTCGAGAATACGGCCTCGAGTTTTTCTGCGCGCCGTAGAAAAGGTAATGGCCGTCCCAACGCGACGACGAGTATTTCGTCGGAACGAGGAAAAACGCTGACGCGGGAATATTCGCGGAGCCTTTGGGGTGCGAGAGTTGTTCGGGGATTGGAAATGGTATTCGATCGAAGAAAAGGGTTGTACTATCAACAGCTTTAAATTCAAGCGGTGTACGAGTTGAAAAAGATCGTCTAGACTTCCGAGAAAGAGATTAAAAATGTAAATATCGCACCGTTATCGCTACTTCGCGACATTTATTAACATCTTTAATCCTTGATTGTCACTTAACCCTTCGACTGCTAAATACTCCTAGTTCAAGTTGTACGCGTGAACAGCGCTCTATTGGCAATTGTGTTGCTCTAAATGGGATCAAGGAAAAATTGACAAATTCATATACGCGTCCATAAGCATGGTAACATATAAACCTGAAGAATAAAATTGAGAATGCAAATATGTAAACAAAAAGAATATTCGAAGAGGTTTAAAGCAATCGCTGCAAAAATCGCCTCGATCGTTCTGGTAATTCCATGAAATCGTCGAACAAGAATAAGGCTGACCCAGAAAGGAAGATTTCAAGCGTGTCTCGAGAAACGAACCGATAAGCGGGAATACGAACGAATACGAACAAATTTAATTAACATCAGCCAGTTATGAGCCGCATTAAGCGTCGCTGGACAAAGGGTGCAGCCGGTGACAAAGGTTTTCGAACAGAGAAAGGGAGGCGGCAGAATATTCGTTAAAGTTGCTTGAATCCGATCGGAGCTGTTGTTCGTAGCCCGTCCGCCGAGAAAAAAGGCCATCAGAATCTTCGTCCTCGACTTACAATGCCCTGGACGAACAAGAGGACAGCCTACGAGGCCTCTCATCGATCCGACCGAGTGGACCAAATCCACCCTTATTTCCCCCACCCCGCCGATAGAGGTTCCCAAACTTTCGAATATCCTTTCCTTTCCCTTTCAAAATATGTATCTATCCGCGCCTCATCCTTCATTGACTGATCTAGGTGAAATAGATACGCGTAAAGTAGATGGAGCTGGATGTAAAAATATTTGGATACTCAATACAGATCGATCTTGATTTTAATGCACTTTATCGTAAATCAATGTGCAGTGATTATTAAGATTTTATGGTTAAATTAACAGTTGAAATTTTCATTCCGTGCCATTGGAATATTTTTAATACGGACTATACTTATTTCAATCGCCTATTCTATCCAGCTCTGCTTCGTGAGGTTTCCCTGAAAGAAAAATGTACGGCTAGAGTTAAACGAGTAAATTAACTCGTCGTGGAAGACAATACTAATTGGTGGACGATTATTTTTATAATTCATGATTTGCTAGAGCGCGGCAGTTTGTTTAATTTGAGAACCCCTCTTCTTCGAATCCTACCACCTCCTCTTTCTCCTCGCACTTCCGCTGGAATCTTCTACCTTTTCAATCTTTTCCTCGACGGTTCTCCTTGGGTTTGCTCGGATTCTTTTTGTCTGCGGAAGCTCAGAAGCGTAAACAGCAACGACGGCGGGTCGAAATCACTTCGACGCCGATGCCGAAAGCCGCTGGTACTAATCTCGACGAGGAAAACTGGCTTCTCTTTCTCCGCCCGCGTCAGACCTGTGTTTCCAATCCCCCTTGCTCCTCCCTGCATTCAATTCGTAACTTCCTTCGTCTTCGTAGCTGAAGCTTTATTTATAGGTTTCAACCCTTCCAATACCAACAGACAGGGTAGCTTAAGCATATGTTACTTTTCTTATTTTAAACTAATTAATGGTGTCATTAACTGCTCCACACTATTTTTCTCGATGAACTTTTATTCGTCTGCTAGATCACCCGAGGTCGTCACGGACATTGCTGTCATGCAAATATACTACCAGATACGCCAACACCGACCCTGTAAACTGTATCTGCACACTTGCAAAAAAGACCAGTTTTGAGTTAGATATCTTTACTGGATCGGTCAATTCTTTTTTGTAAATTGTTATCTAAATTACTATATTATTGCGCTGTGCGCTTTATTTTATTTTATTTTGTGGTATAAATACTGTTATTATTTGTTCTTATTTTATATGTAATGTTCTCCGTTTTGAAATAGTACACTCTACATATGTACACCAATGGGTCTTACTCGTAAATTATTTAAATGAATAAATAAATACCTCTCGTTACTCTTTTCGTAATAAAAACAATCACTCCCGATAAAATCAATTATCCCAAAGAAACTTTTTTCGATGCAATCTCCTACGAAATGAACACTTCGTCCAACATTTTTATAAAACGACAAAGGTTCTTTCGTCGATACGTAAAAGCATTAAAGCAAGGTTCGTCCATTCCCTAATTCAATTACGAGCGCGGCTATCCTCGATCGCCAGTATAAATCCTAAGGAATAGCGGATGAACGCGTGAGTCAGTTACAAATTTTCCCTTAAGGGTAAAATCTCAAGTCCTCCCTATGGCCAGTCGTAAATCTCGCCCTTTCCCAGTAAAAAGGGGTTTACCTCGCGTGACAAATTTTTTCCATCACGGAGCAACGCCTTCTCTCAGTTTGTGTTTCAAAGATTTCTGGTCACGCGATCGGGTTCGATGAAAATGGCGGACCAGAACCGGAGAACGGAGTTAAAGATCAAAAGTCCTCGTTCGATTCGTGACGGATCGATCCGGGGAATTCGGCAATTTCGCGCTCCGCTGGAGCGGATTCTATTTAGAAAAGGTAAACGGAGACGACGGGGCTGCATGCGAGCCCGTGGCCTTTTTTTTTCTCGCTGGATCACCGTCATTGGCGGCTCGTTAAAGGGAGGAGCGATGCCGGCGATGACTTCGAAAGAGCGTGTGACACGACGAAAGAAAAGAGGGAAGGAAAAACGGGGAACGTAAAATGGCACGAGTGATGGTTCGTGCAAATGGTACCCGAAAGTTACCATTTACATATTTTTAGCCAAATAAACTTGTTTAATATCTTGTAAACTATATTTAATAATTGTAAACATAATCATTGTTTAAAGCAATAATTTAATAATCATAAACAAGCTTTATTTGTCTAAAATTCTTTTATAATTTAAAATATATAAAAATTTCTAATATTATTAATGCAATTATTTTCTATTTTCGTTTTCCGAATTATGTTCAATAACTTTGTATATTCACTTTGTATGTGACACCAAATAGCGTCTTTAAAGAATTCAATGCCGTAGATCGTTAAACCTTCCTTCAAAGTGACCTATCTGTCTGCTAACCATTTTCGCAAGCACGAGAGCAATTTTAATTGTAACCAGAGATACATCACGCGGTAAGGTTAAGCAAAACACCCTGCATAATTTCTCGTTGACAACAACGTCGCTCGCGCCTTTGAGAATCGCCTGTTCTTCAATTTTTAAACGAGCCAGCGAGGGTAGGCTCCTCCTTGTTGTTGTTGTTGCTCGCGAAATCCGATTTGGCGATAATAACTTCCGCTTCTTTGGCGAGTGACGCGGCTACGGCGAGAGCGACTTACGGAAACCGACTCTTTTTTGCCTCCGTTCAACCGCTTCTGCTTTGCTCGCTGAAAAACTTTGAAATTGTTACGTTTAACGCTCCTTTGTAAATTTCAAGCACCCCTTCGACTCGTACAAGACTCTTTTAACATTGTGTAACGCACCGCCGTTTCTGCTTTTGATGGCTCATTACATTTCCACGGAACATCGAGTACTGGCTTGTATACTCGTATTAAAAAGTCCAGCTTACAGAGTGACTTCAGGAATTCTTGGTTCTATAGAGGTTACGGTGGCCAGCAGTGGATTGCTGTATTGATTTCAGCGAGAAATTTAAAATATTGAATTGGTATTAGTTTGCATGCTTACATCAACTTACATAGGTAACGTTAATTACTGATTCTCAATAAATGTGAAAATTATTCTATACAGTTTCTTCAAAATGGCAAACACTATTTTATACATGTACGTTAACCCCTTGACATACAAATAAAACGGAATTTGATACGTCCGAAAAATACTATTTAATTTGGCCTCAAACTGAATTGTTATGTGCAAGCTTAAAAACATTTTATTTTGAAATTTACGTTGTATAATATTTAATCAGGTTGATATATTAAGTAACATTATAAAATAATAAATTAGTAGTTCTGTAAAGTTTGAAACATTTCAAAACATTCTGGAATATGTACAATAGCACATGAAATGAATGACGTCTCCCAGATGTATTATACTGAAATAAATAAATTCGTTCCTGCGTCATGGTTAAAATAAAATTCGCCTCGACGTTTCGATAATGTATCACAACTGTATCTCCAACTGGGTTTCCTATTTGGTGATCTTATCAGTAGAACTACTCCCGCTGGACTTCTACTTCAGACACGAAGACATTCGATGTTAGGTCTAAGAGTCCGTGTATAGGTATCGATGTCTGGACTAGCGAAAATAAGAGTTTCTCGGACGCCTTCGGACGGTGATCGAAAAAGGTATTGCCAAGGATATATCTCGGTGATAAAGATAGAACAGGGTACGGCTTTGTCGCTGAATTTTTCCACCGAAATACTCTCGATTTTTCGCGCTGGCAAAATTCGTTACGAGGAAGGTTCTTTTGCTTATGCCTTAAATACTAAAAACTTCGAAACTCTAAGCTCTTAACACGCTTACTTTCTTGACTTTAAAGTGGCACCTTTCGCGCTTTCCGAGGAACTTTCGCGACTACTTTCTACCTTTTTTCCCTTAAATTTTTAATATCGCACGCCTATGGCTGCTGCCTTCTTCGATCCAAACTCTCGTGTGCATTTTAGAAAATCCTTTTATTTACAACAAGGCGAACGATAGGAAAGACCGAAAGTAGTTTAAAAAGAAGAACACGTGCTCGCAATTTCCCCGTCATATATTCTTTCTTTCTATTTATCAACCTTTCTTACTCCATGCGTTGGGTCAGGTTCACCTAAAATTCCTCAGTCGCTCAGTTTTCTCAAGTGCTCATCTTTGGCACCTTAGGAACGCTCAAGCCCAAACAGTCAACGTTCACACGACTATCGCTCAACTCAAGCACTCTTCAGATTTTCCTAAACTCGCCTCCACTCGATCGCATTCCTACATTATCAGTCCCTAACAAGGGATGAGACCCAGGGTGTACCCTGCGTTTCCCGCATAATTATTCCGTAATTCGGGTCATCCCGATGGATCCTACCGAGTCTAACCCAGTTCCCGGCGCGACGCAGCTCCCGGCAGCGTTCGTTTCAGCCTACGGCTTCCGTATTGGCCGTTATCGTCCCCTTTCGTCCTCCTCGCGCTCCGGAAAGCTTCCTGCACGCGCGAGCCCGCTTTCGGGGCCACGGATCGATCCGCTTCAGGGGGGGAACGGGTGTGGGATGCGATAATTTCTGGCTGCTACACGGAAAAGCCATCTTCGCGCCGCTCTTCCCCGAGAATTATTCACGATAGACTTCGAATACGTGTGTACACACAGGCTGGGATGTTGAAGGACACTTCGAGAGATTACGGATGTATCGCGGTCGTGAAACGAAATGAGACGACCGTGAACGATGCTCAATGACACCTCGGCATTATGCATTAGGTTGGCCGGAAGATTCATTGCCGGGTTTTTTAGGACAACTAGGGAAACGTGATGGAACAAAATATATATACAGAAAGTCTTACTTTTATTTTGTGAGAGATGGTAGGATTCAGGTGTAGGTAAAACAAAGTAAAGTTAGATAATATATATATTTAAAATAGTAACAACTTTAATAGTATAAACAGCTTTTCGACGTTCTTATTCCTGTCACAATTACACTCTTTCTACCACGCGCTCACATTCTCAGCGTCATATATTCTTCCAAACACCCGTTTCTTTTCTTTCTAATTGTAAACCTTTCACCTTTCACGTTCATCTAAAATTCCTTAGTCGCAATGTTGTCTCAAGTACTCATCTTTCACGGTTTAGAAACACTCTAGTACAAATATTCTACGTTTACACGGCTATCGCTCAACTCAACCACTCGTCACACTTCCCCAGAATCGTACCCACTCAATCGCATTCCTACAGATATGCAATTTGTTAGAATTTGAATACAGGAATATTATGAAGCAAAAAATTTTACATTGCCATCAAACTTCGTACACCTTAAAATTGGAGAATAATATTAATTCTATATTATTGTACTGTGTAGGTATTCTCGTTTTCCTTTTACTATCGTAGTACTTGAAAACACGTTTGTATTTAATAGAAAGGTTAAACAAGAATATTCAATTTCGCGGCGAAATTGCCTGTTTAATTTTCAGCGAAGAAAACAGAACAGATGTTGAAAATACGTTTCACCGGAGGGTATGTGGAAGGAGAAAGAGGCAGAACAGGAATAACGTTAAATTGGAGGATATGTTCTAGGTAACGAGAGATACGTTCAGGATTTCGAGTGGCTTCAATAAACGTAGGAAGATGTTTATGCTACTCAGGCTCCTTTAAACCATTCTTATTGTGGAATCCTTGGGAGCCCTGGGAAAACTTCGCGAAGTTATTGTGCAGCCAGTGTCCTACCAGGTTACCGAAGGCCCCATGACCGAACTTCCGGCGAAGTTTTCGAAACGGAATCGCATTATTTCGTAAGAAGTCGCGGCGTTTCGTTTGCAAATAAATTTGCTAACCATGACCTAATCTCATTACAATTTAAGCGCTGTTGAGAAGCTACATCTCTAAACGGTTTAAAGAATGCTTTCAGACATTGACTGAACTTTAATGTTAAACATCGATGTTGACACTTTAATGACCGCACGTCTACGCAGTTAAACTTCGTCAGGGGTTGGCAATATTTTTAAAGAATTAATTAAAAAAAACTTTATATAAATTCACGAAATAATTCAACATGTGCGAACATTTTCTAATTTTATTCGCATAGCAAACACGACAATCTCTTCGTACACCCTTTTTTATCGCTGATATTTTAACTAATTGATGTTTTATTCCTCCGGCTAATATGAATTTAAATGCTGCCAAAAAGCACTCTGATTCTGTTTAACAGGTACCAGTTTCGAGTTCAATTCTCGGGTGCAAAACTTCAATAATTCTAACATTTCAAACTTAAGAGTCATGTATAAAAATCTGCTAATAAAATCTAATGGAAACCACCCTTATGCGTTCCTCCACCTTGACTTTTATCGACTTTCACGATGTCCTTCGACACAACCTTCTCCTTTTCTTCCACTAGATTAGCAAAGAATCAGAGATAAACTCGGTTCGCTAGATTGAACCAGAGCTCGTAATCCTTCTCCATAAAACCAAAATTCTTTTTTCTCATCCAACATCAACAAAGCGACATCTCCGCAGGAATCGCGCGGCTGCTGGAGTAACAAACAACGCCTCGTCGTTTAGCGTGAAGTCAATTTCACGGTTCGGAAACAAGACTTCAATTACAGCAGAGGAGGACCGCTAATCCCGACCGAGATAACGGGTCACCGACTCAGCTGGTGGTGTTCGAACGGGAAAAACGCGGTGATAATTCCTGCGGATAAGGTGAAAGGGGGTGGGGGATCGGTATCCAGTTGGATTTGTAGAAAAATTCAACTCAGAAACGATAACAACGACGCTAACCGACGTAAACCAGTACATGACAAAGTTCGCGAGATTCGGACAAAGTTGCACCTTCTTCGTGCTATATAGTATAATAAAGTATTATAGTATTTCAAAAAAGAGTGTATTTTATTTAGTAATATAAAATCCCATTTCTAACAGTTGACTTTTATTGATAGACTGATACAAATACACCCTAAACATCCGAAGCTCTGCAATTTAAAATTCTGTATGATGTATAGCTATTTCTTAATATACGTATATTACAAATAGATATACAGAAACGTCCGTAAGTCTAGCGTTAACAGGATCTGAGAACGTCGATGAGGAACACCAGGTCGTCGTGGTCAACACCTGACGTCGCGCAATCTTTTAACGGAGCCCGCTCCACCGTACCATAAAATTACCGAATTCCGGGATCGATCGGCGGCCGTTCCCGCGGGACGAACTGGCCTCGTCCTGTCCGACCGCGAAAAGGGTCTCGAAGCCTTCCAGGGTGAATTCGGTGAAGCATCGCCCCTATTACCAGCGCCGTACGACCCTCCTGCGAGCTGAATTACCAAGCAGCCCGCTTTTTCGCCGATGGAACGCTCTGGCATTCTCGTTAGACGAGTGGGATGATGCTGGAAAGTGTTCGATTTTCGAGACGCCAGGGTTTTTTCCCGCGCTACTCGGATTTCTCAAGAGAAAGTTCATCGGTTCGAGAGAGTGATACCTTTTATTCCGTCCCCACCCTTGGACTTCTGCTAAAGCTTCAGCGATAGACCGCCTTCCCATTCCTTCTATTTTACTCCTTTTCAATTCACAACAATCACAACAGTATTAAACGTTGATATACGCGACGCTTTTTGTAATCTACGCGATCGTGTCGATAGATTTGTTGCTCATAGATTTCGAACCGATTCAGCTGAATGCTCTTACATACATAGCCGCGTTTTCCCGCCTTCCAACTGTTTTCCAGCGAATAAAATCTTTTTGCTCAACGCGATAATAGAAATAAAAGGAAAATTCATGGCTCGTTCGCTCGAAAATCTCGGATCGAGAGGTTCCTTGGGCGGTACCGGGTCGCGGTGTTTGCGAAGCGTCAGCGAAACCTCGCCCCGAAGACGTTGCGCTCGAGAAGTCCCTGCTAGCTCCCTCCGGAATACCTCCGTCGTCCATAATTTTATTAGGTTTGGGTTACCTCTGCAGGCCTGCAGCCATATAGCCGGGACGTTCTATTGCTCGCAGTCCGGCAGGATTAATTTGCGTGCTGTCCTCGGCTCTCTCTAACCCAAGGTGACCGGCGGCAATATCCGCCTCGGGAAGCATCCAGGCGAATATCAAGCGAATATCGGGCCGAGCGAGCGAGACTCTCTAGTTCCGTGACCGCATAGCATCTGCGATCCATTAGGAATATCGAGGAACTCGGGTGGAGATTCGGGGTAAAAAACGCGCGTTTTATACGCCACAGAGCCGAACCGTCCCCTCGCGGAGAACCCTCACCGATCGGTTGACGCTGATTAATTGATTAGCCGTCTCCGGTACGGTCCGCGAGATCCGTTTTGCAGCTCGGCCACACTCGAGCGAGCCTGCGCGAGAAGAATCGTTTAATCGAGCGTTCCCGATGATCGGATTAATCGGTTAATTGGACTCTTAACTGGTTCGCGCGCGAGCGATGATTCTATTTGCTCGGCGAATCGATATCCTCGCGGCCCTTCGCGTCGACGAGGGACGTCTGACGGAACAAAAGGAAGAAGGGGGGCTGGCTCTACGAGCAATTAAACAACAGCCTGGCTGATTAAAAACAAGAGGTTCCCTTAAATAGCTCGGCTCGTTTCTCTTACGAGGGCTCGAAATCATTTTCTATCGACGGGACCAAGACCAAACAATACGAACTTCGGACCGCTTCGGATGATTGAGCTTTATCCGTGGTACTCGTTCGATACGATTCGTAGGAATTGTACTTTCTTTGCGCTTATAACGTGTAGGATATATGTGTGCGAGAATGACACGATTGTTAAGGTCTTTGACACGAGGAAAGAAGCGTTCTCGCTTTTCTGAGGGTCCATAAGCGGATATTTAAGATAAAGCGAGTTTAAGCGCGTTTAAGATAAAGCGCGTTAAAGGATCGGTTGCCATCGAAGTATCGATGATCGCTTTGTTAGTTTTAAGTCGAAATGCGTTCAAAATTAAACCATGTCTAAAACTGTTCGAATCCTGATTCGCGCTAGCTAGCCATCCCTAGCGCACCTTACAAACGACGCTGTTCTCTTACCTTCGACGTACCTATATCAATCGTTTCAGAAAGCTGTTGCCCGTAAATAAAATTATTATCGCTATTCAAAATAGCAACACGATATTTATTTATACCAAAAGGTTATATCGAAAATGGTATCAAGTTGCAACAGATCACCCGTTGGGTTTGCAACACGCTTTCCTTTCCCCGCCTTCTCTCTGTTCAGCTTCTTTACGAAGTCGCAGCCCGTTCGCAAAGGCGTCGAATAAATCGCAGCGGTCTGGTTGAAACGGGACCCAACATAAACCACGGTGGCACAAAAGGATCGACCGGGCAGGAATTCCTTAGGCGACGCCCATTCGATTGTGCTGGAACGGACGCTCGACGCTTGGCGCGTGTCGTTACGACGCTCTCCTCCGGTCTCTTCGGCGTTTCTGGCAAAAGCGTCGCGACGCGGAAACGGATGCTTCCCGCGCGAATACATGGCACTGTTTTTTCACGCTCCCTTCCTCGATACACCGGAACAGAGAGCCGGGATACTGCGTCTGGCATCGTCGTCGTCCGCGGCGCTTTACGACCACGGTCCAGCCCCATAATCCCCCGGGCAGCCTCGCCTCGTTTTGGCCAACGACTAACGACAATCCTGCTCCCCGGTTAACCGACCCGCGATAAACCGTCCGCCGTTTTAACGACCCGCTTCCGCGAGCCCATCCACGAACACGAGCGCAGGGGCATCGCAACGCTGAGAGGCGGCCGGCGCCTGTGCTCCTCGTCCGCTTTGCTCCCTTTTTCCATGGCCGAGATTCATCGGTTGGAGGCGGTAAACGAAGATTCAGGGGAAAGAAAATTATTTTAAATAAACGAATGGCATGTACAGAATGAACAGCGGTTGAAGGGAACGGTTTGATTGCCGATAAATGAAATTTATGGCAGTTCCAGAGGTGTATGGTGGATATGTTTCTTCCGAGGCATCGGTGCTAACTGGGCTGACTTTTACACTCTCTGTGCTTTCAACGGAGAAAAATGTCACAGATGGTAAGAGAGATGCAATTTCATGTGGACATCTGATTAGTTTGTATGGTTAATTTATTACGCGGAAAATGTGTAGACTAGAGGTGTGCGGATACCCGACATATTATTGGGTTTGGGTCGGACTCGACAAATGTCGGGCGGATTTGGGTTTGTTTCCGCCACATCCGAATATTCGAACAGTTCGACATTGTTGGACAGCTCGATACTCTTGAACACTCGGACTGTCCGACCTTTTCAAGTAGAGAAAGAAGAAGTTCGGCAGAATCGATCGAAAATGTCCCAAAATTTCGATATTCGACAGTATAATGTGATTTTATAGTTCATTATTGGGGTAATAAAAATGAGATTAGAATTCTAAAACTGTACATTTAATTTGTGTTCAGACATGAATGTGTGTGTACATGTATGCGTGTAAAGAACCGCAAATAGCGTAGGGCTAAACGTTTATCCTTTGGGGCGCCACTCGATCGAGCGGAGAGCAGCGGCAGAATGTTTGCAGCTAGCGTAGCACAAGTGTAGTTGCCGTTTTGTGCGTTTGCTTTTATTATTCATTTTTATTCTAATTTTATTTTACAACTCTTTTTTCGTCGGGATTAATCTCGCGCAAGTGTTGGACGAATAAGCGTAGCGGTATTCGCGATGACCTGAGCGACTTCATTAACTCGAGAGCTTTAACGATCTCCTTCCGCGATACCGTCAATTTTACGACCGCGCCACTTGCAACGTCCATGAACCAGTCAAGTCAGAGTTGCTATCGGCTGCAACATCCTCGCGTTTCGAGTCAGAAGGCTTTCTCGAAGCATTAACGGACGACTTAATATAAGTGCAGCGTAACTCAAATGATTGCAAGTACCGCACTTTGCAAATACAAAACCTATGCATACTGCGAACTAAAAATTTGAGTCTTTTTCCGAATAACATTTGTATCGAAGTTCCAGTTAATTATTAGAAGGCTATTGGAAATGGGGTTTGAAATTACTAAATAAAATAAACCCTTATTTAAAATACTTTAATTCTTTATTATATGACACGAGGAAGGTAAAACTATAACTTAACTTCACGAGCTTTGTCATGAGACTTGCAAACGCAGTGATAATATATACAAAGAAAAGTTCTTAGATATATTTAAAATAATTTAATAGTAATGTAAAAAACAATTTTCCAACTTAACAGCTTCGACGTTCTTGCTCTTCTCACAATTACATTCTTTCTGCCTAGTGCTCGCATTCTCTCCGTCATATATTCTTCCAAACACTCGTTTTCTTTCTAATTGTAAATCTTTCACCTATCACGTTCACCTAAAATTCCTTAGTCGCGATGTTGTCTCAAGTACTCATCTTTTGCACTTCAGAAACACTCTAGTCTAAATATTCTACGTTCACACGGCTATCACTCAACTGAGGCACTCTTCACACTTTTCCAGAACCGTATCCACTCAATCGCATTCCTACAATTATTTTCTAAATCTTTCAGGAATATGGAAATCTCTAAAATGAAAATTAGTCACGTTCTCGTGACGTTTCAGGTTTCGACAGCGCATGCAAAGTTCTAGCACTCGTAGGCCCTCGTTGTGTGCGCGAGCATTTAGATAATTGTGTTCCGCGCGGCTATGACGGCCATGTCATAAAATAACGCCGCTGTGATATTTACAGTGACTCGTTAACATAATGGTATAATGGAATCCACTTTGTAAACACTCAGCGAGATCCATTTTGATAATTACGTTCGTTCGGCCGGCTTGTTTTCTTTGTTTGCATGGAGACTGCTGTGTTATTACACAGCTCGCTATCCTACGCGCTTTAAAGCGCCTGCGAATCGTGGACGGAAATTTGTTCTGTGCGACCTTTTGATTCGTCGATAAAATGCAAAGCGAATTCTGTATAAAAGCATTGCGGTGCATACGCTTATGCAGCTCGCCGAATAAATATTTAAAATAAAACTGTTAATTTTGGTACAGAATTGCTGAAAAGTTGCGATAACTGTATTCTAGAAAATTTTCATTAATTTTGTACTTTTATCATTACGGTAACGCTTCATTTTAGTTGTCCTACGTTGATATACGAACAAATATTTAGGAAATATCTAATACTAGATATTTAATATTTAATACTACAGAAATTCTTAATACTATAAAAAAACCATAAAAATCCTTAATACCATAAAAATACTATAAAAATTCAGTGGATATATCTAAACTTGTTAGTTATTTTCGGTAAGCGTTGAAGGTAACGAGCTCTCAATTATGTTTACAGTAGCTACCGGAGTACCTTATACTTCTCCAATGTCATTAAACGTTCACTCAGTCTGACACGCTTAAAGCAAGCGTCCCGACGCTTTCGAAGGGAACTGTATTTACATAATTTATCGCTCGAAGCGTTAACCAGGCGTGTGTACCCGATTCGTTCTCCACTCTTCCCCGTGTTAACCGAGTTCATTCGTCATGACACGGGGCTCACCTCGACCGGAACAGCCGTGGCGGGCGAAATTTAAGTGGGCGCACTCGCCGCGAGCATTAAAAGCACTATCGCGTCAGGTAGACGTAATTGCGGCCGCGATGAGGATCACTGCGGCACGTCGAACGATACCGGTGCAGGATAAGCGGGGCCAGGCTGCGATAGCGAGGACTTAATGCACTAGAGATAACCGTAATAGCGAGAGGTTTACAGCGAGCACGGTCGAGGGGAGTTCCCGAAAATAATGGCGGCGGCTTACCGCTGCACCGTGTTTCAGCTTTATTCATTTTTGCCTCGGTTACATCGCGAGGCCAACCAACGTTTCCGCCTGGGATACCAGCGGCGTTCCAGGTTGGCGGGGTATAGAACAGAGAACGGATATTAATATTTTATTCGAAACGGCTCGTCTCCCGTTGGTAACGCGACGCAATTTTCAGAGCAGCTCGATCGTCGTGGCGTTTCCGGTGCTTCTGTTTTGCGCAGCGCTGTGGAACGTTGGTATGTGGAAGGAATGCGGGACGGATTGACGATAATCTTTTACAGGCTCACGTTTTTTAACACGCTGACTGTCACGGGTATTCGTTGGAAAATGGTCCCCAGGCCACGCTATTTTTTTCAATCCATTGGAAATTGCAGACAATAAGCTTCGTCGACTAACAAATAATTTACTCGAAAAAGAAATTATATTCTCAATAAATTTCGGAGATTCTTTTGAAAAGGGATGAAGCAATTGTTCCGTCGTTGTTACTCTTTTGACTGATATGTATTTTTCTCTTGTACTCTCAAGGGTTTTCATCCGTTAACTAAACTAAATAAATGAATGAATGAATGAACAAATAATTTCCGATTTCCAACTATTAGAAATGAGGTTTTAATATTGCTAAATAAAATACACTCTTATTTGAGATGCTTTAATATTTATTATACTATAACACGAGGAACGTGTAAGGTCGCGCTCCACGAGAATCAACGCACAGAAGTTCGATAAGGATATGGAATTCTCGATAAGGTTGACTTCGAGCCAGCCTGCATTGACCTTGGCACTGTTCGACCTCATCTTTCGAGTTTCCTCTTGGAACTTCTGCTTTACGACACCACTTAGGCTATCGAGGGCGAGCAAAATGAATGAGTTCTTGGTGGCTCTAAAGTAATCAACTTTCACCCTAACAAGAAGCCGAGTTGTCGAGTATAATTGTTAAGAGAAATCATTAAAATTGAATAAATACTCAAAGAAAATTAATGTCTGTCCAAAAATTAATTCCACTGAAAAGCATTAAAATCAATGTTATTTAAATTTTTACAATATATGCGTATGTATAATAATTAAAATTGTTTAAAATTTATTCTGTATTCTACTGTTTTCGTACTAAATGCTATAATTTTATTTTTCTTATTTTCTTCGATATGTGCTTTATTTTCCCAGAAAGATGTGGTCACCATACCGACGATCACTATGGCGTCACAGAAGAAACCGCAGCCTGTCATATATAACCAACGTGGCAGTCAAAATGTGAAAATTGATTAAAATAATTTATGATGATTTCAAAGGCGAAATATTCTTTACAGTAAAAGGCTGTTTGCGATCATGCTCGTTGCATCGATGAAACCTTCGGCTTCTGTTGGTTTGCTAACGGTGTTTCCATCGCTAATTCCACTTTCCTCGATGATAAACTAAATCCAACGCAAAAATAACATCGCATCGAGTTCCCCTGTTATAAATTCGTCGGTCCGTTCGAGCAAGCGAGAAACGTTGGCAGAAAATATTCGCGCACCGGCGAGCGCACGGGTTAACGAAATTAGGCTGGCAATCTGCGCTAAAAGCGTAACCGACCGCGCTCGTTATTGCTGTTTCGGCCGCTACTTTAATCGCCGCCATTAATACCCACCAATTATCCCGCCATCGAGTCGATAATTATTGTTTAGATCCGCGAAACGATGCAGGAGAAAGTGACGCTGTTACTCGCGCACTAAATGGCGACTGTTCGCTTCGGGGAGCAATATTGCAATGTGATCATGGTGATATTCTGTCTCTGCTGTTAGAAGAAAGAACGTGAAAGAGAATCTATATAATAATAACAATAATAATTGTTTCCTCTAACGGTAACAAAAATCAGTAACACGTTAGCTGTGAAAGAAATTCCAATCATTCCAAATTGCTGTAAGATCAAATGTTTAGCACGAACGTTAAGGGGTTGTAACTGCTTAATCTTGCTTTCAATTTAAATGATGTTAATCAGCGAATTAATTTTGTGTATAAATTAAAACATTTTTTACGAAAAATTATGAGCCGAACGCTTCGAATTTCGATTTAAAATCCTTAAAAAAAAATAGCAATTACGTTAACATACGTGGGATCGCTCAGGCACGCGTTTCAATATCGCTGAACGTTTTCCACTGCACGTTCCCCGAATCTCACAATATTTACAGAGCGGACTAGCTGGGATATTTCACGGTCCCGTAAGTTCCGACAATACGAAAAAATATGCCATTGGGCACGTATTCCATGGGCGTACAGTGGAACCGAACAAGCGAAGTAAGTGGAAAAAGTTGCTGACGTCAACGCCGGGCATCGATGGCAAGGTGGAAGGCGTTCTTACCACTCGCAAAAATGGCCTGGCTTCCGGTCCCAACGGGATCCCTCCCCCTCTCCCTCTTTGCTCTTCCACTGTCCCACCGTCGCGAAATTTACACAAAGATTTTCGAGCTCTGCGGAACGGTGCAAGAGGAGAAGAAGAAAGATTATATAAATATGATATTTCATATAAAATTAGATTTCCGTTTGAAATCGATACTTTCAAATCAAATCAATGTACGGTGAATTTCCAACGAACCGGTGATTTTTTGATACAGAAAAGTGTCGTATTAATTATATTCAATTTCACGTGTATTTTATTGTATTTATAGTGTCATTATAATGCACTAAATCTATTTCTCATACGTAATTGCATTATACAGCGTGTCTCTAAAATCTAGGACAATTTTATCCGAAACAAAGAAGTAATCATCTCTCTCTTTACCCCCTTAACCTCTTCGTAGCGTTCTCTCTGAAGATTTCTCCACAAACGAGAGATGCTTTTCGTAAACGGCATCAAATTCCATCAAACACCGCAGTATTCTCAAATCAATCGCAACATCACGAGTTCTGTGTATCGGCTAAGAAAATTTCAGAATATCCAACGGCCCAGTCTGGTTCAGAGAAACAGGATCGGTCTGCATTCTCCGCGGAATCCTCCATTCAAATTCTATCAAACTTCCGCAAGGATGCGGCGAGCAAAGCCCGACGATGGACGATAAAAGGAGGGCAGGTCTGTTCGCCGCGATTCTATCGGACGCTAACGTTCTTTCGGACGGAAACCAGTTATTTCGGCCGCGAGGATGCTCGATTCCTCGGTATCGCCGATAAAAGAAGGCTTTGCGTTCCACCGACAAAGCCGAAGGGCGCGAGGAACGACGAGCTTTCTCCTTCGACACGCCAGAAACTGTGTTTCTCCTCTGTGTCTCCTCCCTGGGGACCCGTTCGCGACAGGGCACTTCCGCTTCCGGACGCCTTAAGTGGTTCCTTGTTTAATTCAAGATAGAGGAGAAACGATCTGCCACGAATCTCTGTGACCCTCGTGCTCGTTTGCTCGTAAGAACGCCAAACGAGAATTTGATAACGGATTATCCGTTTGATCGTGTGGATTCGTTGAAAAAGTGTATATAAGTAGAGGTAGGAAAATGCCACCGCGCTGTTTATCTTCTCGTTAAAAAATGCTTCTTGCTTGAAACGTACTGGAAACCTAGGAATACTTTGTTAAGAGAGCAGATATTGGGTCTCGATGTCGCAATAATAATCGAAACGCTTTTCAGTTCACACAGTTTAACCTTTTGCACTCTGAATTATTTTTCAATTTTGTTGCCAATAACCACCTAGTATTGTAGGTACTTTATTTGAAATTTACTTAAAAAGACAATTCCTTAAGTGGTATTTATTCTTTTTATTAATTATATTAAACATAGCTCTCAAGCTTCGTTGTAACTTATATTCGTTTAATTTCGTTGACTCTTTGGTCTAAAACTTGTGTCCGTTCGCAGTATTTAAAATGGCACTTTAAAACTGTCAAGTGTAAGGATTAAAGATTACTGTATTTACTACTATTACATTGACTATTATTAACATTACTAGAAAAGTGTTTCAATTTTAAAGGACTCATCGGAGGCTTCTTCCTTCGCGTAGTTGTACGCCTAGCTAAGCTATGAAAAATAGATGTTGAAAAATTAATACTGCCGGGTGTAACACTGTCAAAATTGTATCCTCGATCAGATATTGAGATGTTCTCGTTCCACAGACGTAACTTTTGCAGTTACTATGTAAATATTTTCGTGATCGAATACATACGTTCAGATTTCACAGCAATTGATAACCCTGATCAAATTGCATATAAATATAGTCGTTTCCATCACAGGGAGGACACCGGTGTCGTCGCTATCGTTCCATCGACTCGTCCTTTGCTCCGTTGACACCATCTCAAATCGACTGGTTCGCGACAGCTGCCACGATAGGCCGTCCTCGGGAAAAATACAGCGCACAGGCGACGGCCAACAATGTTCTACATCGCGACCGCGAATTTAAATATAAATGGAAAAGCTCCGGCGACGTTAGATATTTTTAACCGTGCCCGGCTAGTTTACGGGTCGCGGTACCATTCTGCAATTTCTGACGGCACAAATGGAGGTCGAACGCGAAACGGTTTACCTCGCCCGCGGCCGGTTTCCAGTTTCGCCGGAGCCTCGAGCTCCGCCATTTTAACGGCAGGTTCCACAGACAGGAGGGTGAAAGAAATTCTTTTGCGTACCTATAGTATGTAAAACGCTGCTGCGAAAGGATTTCTCGAACCTAACCCGAACGAGGGAAATAAAACGGAAATATCTAAAATTGTTCAGGAAGGGAAAATCCAATTTTTATAGTAACAAATAAAGATACAGTTGAATGCTGTGAAAGCTGACTATTGAAAAACCACTTACAGAGTTTAGAAATAGTGTTTATTGAACAGATCCTTATAAAATAGGCACACTAAATAATAACAATCTTTACGCTTCGCGTTATTTGTAGTCAAATGTTTAATGATAAAGAACGAAGAAGAGAGAGCACGTATCTCATTCGCGGGAGCACACCACACTGAACAGGGAACGGAAGAAGGAACCTTTCAGAAAAAAAAAAGAAAATACTACGTAACGTAGGGCTAGAAAATTCAAGCTTCCTGCCTGCGCGAACCAGGATTTGGCCACAAAGCTGTCGAGGGAGCGAACGAACCCAACGAAGCGACAACTGCGAGCGAAACGCGTCTAATCACGTTCAGGTTTTCGGGCTTCAATTTTTAAGGAGGTCTCCGTCGCCGAAATTCCCGTCACGTCCAACGTCACGCGTGTTCTCCGGGAATATTTTCTCCACTCGATATTCGCGAGCGGTCCTCCGAGCGGGCTTTCCCGATAATCGAACTCGTAACGGCGCCAGTCATGCTCCATGGGCAGCTGGTGGTCGGCCAGACGAAATTAGAGCTTTCAAACATTCGCGTAATCGAGCCACGTTCACGGAACAAGAATGTCCCGACACGATGCTCGGTGAAAGGATCCCACGGGCGCGCGACACCCTCGTTCCCGTAGCTTCCACCCCCTCTACCAGCCACTGAATTACGACGCTCAAATGGGACAATTATCTCGCAATCGCGGCCTCGATCGCCTCGACCTGAAATTAAGACGAAGAGGGTGATTTCGTCCTCGGTTTACGACGTCTATCTCGCACGCTGCTCGTGTTCCAGCCACCGACGAACGTCGATTAATAAGAACCGAAGGATGTAATTTGTGCATCTATCGTTTAGCGACAGGAAATTCGTTTCTGCAATAGTGTAAGCCAAATCTTTATAAGGAAACCACTAAACATCTTCGTGGTAAGTAAACAACGGATGTCTAACGAGGTACAGTCGAGCGATCTAACTTTAACGCGATCCAACGATATCGAATCGAGGCCTTCGACAAAACTGCCGTCGGTCACAGCCACGAAACAGAAGAACGTTTTTGTTAATATGAATCATAAAGAAGTATTTCGATTCGAAGTGCCGGGAGTGGCCGCCGTGACACGTATATCACGGATGTCGTTCGATTCGAAGTGAATCAAATTATTGGCCAGCCCCGATACGTGTCACGTGCCTTCGAGATTGTGGAGAAAACCGGTCTCCTGAAACTCAAGACACGGCGTGCGTCTAATGGGTGAACTCTCGGGAAGCCTGAATTTACGACGTGACTCCACGAACGAAGCCAAGAACAATGGCTTTTATTTTGCCTCTTTACTCGCCCGGAGAGTTGTGAATCATGCCGCAAAGGAAACGATGTCGTTTCTCGATATATACTTTCCCCGCCGCGTGTCGCACTCTATACGGCCGGTCGGAAAACTCCCAAGTATTCTTTATTCAAACGTCGTTCACAGAGTTTTCGGTTCATGTTAAAGAGGGTAGCAAAGTGTACCCGCAGCCGGTGACAGAATATACAGTAGCGGACGAAAGTTTAAGACGACAGGACAATGCAAAACATATAATAGTTTTATGGAATACAAAAATATTGTTCATATACTTTTTTTTATCGTCATTATGGTAGGCCACCATTTATCGATTAGCATAGAATACGAATTTTATTTATAGCGCTATTTCTTATTAATCAATTTTCTTTTTTCTTTGACCCCTTTGGTCTTAAACTTTTGTCCGCTACTGTACCTATCCATGATCGCGTATTTTCTTCAAGCAGTACTGCATGTTCCTGGCACAAGATTCTATGGAAAGAATGCTGATTGGTTGTAATCTCGAAGAGCTTACTTTCTTTGTCGTTATATACTATAAAAACTTGTACCATACATGAGATATCTGAATATGATACTCCGCCATTCTCTTTGTCTCTCGCGTTCTTCTCACGACTGTTTAGTCGCTACATGCTAGCAAACAATGTAGAATTGTTCCTCGAAAGTTTCAAAATGCTTCTCCCACGTAAGTTTAAAATAAATCGCAATGCCAGCAACGCGTACCCTAATTAGATAAAAGTTACCGTTCCGTAAGTACCTAAATCGAGTGAAATTATTTCACATGGTAGCGCAACCTAACAAAAAGCTTAAGCTGACTTTTCTTCGTTTGTATTTCGTCATTAGCAGCGTACTCGGCGGTACAACCGTGTTACATCGCGTAGATTTTCGCGAAATTTAAAGTAGCGCTCTCCGGCTACGAGTCGCGGTAAAAAAAAGAATCTCGCGAGAACAGCGGCATGTCGCGCGTACATGCACAGTTTCCATTGGAGTACGCGAAAACGCACTTTTCGCGCGCAATTTTTTACCCGGCCAGCTGCTAACACACCGTACCCAAACAAATCCGTAAACCTGAAATTACCACCGTTGTATCTCTGTTCCCCGGGACGAGAGACTCGACCTTCGCCAGGAAATTTATTCGCCCCCCAATATCTATCCGCCATCTGCCACCGCTTAACGTCGCAAATCCTCCGGAACGAGCGTAGACGCGACGCAGCAATTCGCAGGGAATACAATTACGCCCGTTCCCTGCGCGCCGATTGTAATCCTGCTGATAACCAGACCTTCCAGATCTGCCTTATCGCGCAACAATTAATCGCGCCGCCAGACAACGCGACACACCCCTGACCCGCGCGGAGACTTCATAAAATTAGAAATCGTTGGACGAGCCGTCGCTTAATTAACACTGAATCAATTTTTAGCAGGTATATTCGTAGTCTAGTGTATCATAATTACATTTCTTGTAAGATTTACAAACAACGATGAACCCTTTGACTACTATGGGCGCGTATATGCGTTTGTCAATTTTTCCTCGCTCTCAATTTAGAGCAATACAATTGCTAATAGACCGACGTCCACGCGAAGCACAAAAAATTATGGGATTGTGAAATAATTATGAAATGTTCGAAAATCAAAGAGACTGAAGAAAAAAAAGAAACATCTAGCAGCGCTACAGAGGGGATCTAAAAGGCGCTATCATCGGTATCACCGATTCGTGAACCTTCCGCAGAAGGGGGCGCGACGGCAATTGGGCCACGATAATGCGGTCCACTCGCGTTACACGGAATTAAGACGAAGCGATGGAATGGACGGAGGGCCGGGATGGGTTGGCGGTCGGTCGATCGACCGGTGGTCGCTTTACGACACCGATTTCAGGGCCGTGTCACCGGCGATAGGCAGCAGGGCGGGCGATTATCTTCGGGGCCGATCGCGGAGCGCGCCCTTAACACCCCCCTGCGAGGGCTGTAGCTCGGTCGAACGTCGAACCGCAGGGTCTGCAGGCGAGCCGATAACACGCAGCCAGATGCATTCGACCGAGCGGGCGCTCGTTCGACCGTGCCGCCTTTATCGGAACGTTCCCGTTGCTCGGACATTTTTCTGTTTCCTTTGTAAGCTGGAATCGAACCGACGTCGATACCCTACCGCGCGCGCCCGCCCACCTTTGTTTCCCTCGTACCACTCTTTTCCCTACTTTTTCTCCCGTTCCTAGTTCTCTGGCCCGTCTCTCTCTCCTCTCTTTCTCTCCTCTCTCCCTCTCTCTCTCTCTCCTCTCCTCTCCCTTGCTTCGACTCGCTTTTGTTCCCCTGTCGATACGTACGCGCGTGTACGTGTGTGTGTACTTCTTTCTGTTTCTTGCTCGGCGACCTGTCTCGGACGTTCGATTTAAATTCACTTTGCTGTAATGTGTATTTACGAAGGGATTAGCTGGGTCGCGCGGGCACCCCCGCTATTGAAAGGCGAGCTTCGAGGCACGACGAACGATCGGGGATTTCTGGTTTGTTCGGTGAAACGGCGTGCAGCTGGACGGAAACGGGAACGCAGCTGGGAATCGATTAGCGTGCACCGCGAAGAAACGACGCTCGGAGGTGAACGTGGATGATGATGGATTTTGTCTATGGGCTTGCATCGGAGAAACGTAACGCGTTAACACTTTGACTGCCAGGTTGGTCATATACGGTAACGGACAAAAGCTTAAGACGAGAGGACAATGTAAAACATAGATTTATGGTTTGCAAATATTGTCTATATATTTATTTTTATCGTTATTATGGTAGAACACTGTTTATTGATTAGCATAGAATACAAATTTTGTTCATCGTACTATTTCTAGTAAAGTAATTTATTTTTTTTTTTTTGACTCTTTGGTCTTAAACTTTTGTCCGCTACTGTATAACTAGCCACGGTGGTCATTGGTGACCGGAACGCTTCAACTGTTTACAATTGTAAGAGCTAAATAAAAACTGACAGTTAGCGCATTTTGAACATTACCGTTAATTAGAGGATACTTTGAAGTAAAAAGTGCCCTATTGGACAATTAAACATTTTTATAAAAACGACAAAAATAAAACATTGATTTCTACGGAATATTGCATCCAGCGGTGTACTTCCGTGGTGTTCTGAACGAAACAAGTGATTTCGATGTGGCACTTAAAGGGTTAATATTTGTTTGTTTTTGCGGTGAGAAGAAACAACAGTCTGGAGAAAAAAGGATCGCGTTTGTACTTCATCGTTTAGGATTTCAAGCCTCCAAGTGTCTCGAAAGTACATTCGTCGAGTCAACAATGGAGAATGCAAACTGATACGTCCTTATCGCGTCCAGTAGTTAACTTTCTTAATTAATGTTACCGTTTACGGTACTTTCGCGCGTGCTTTGACCAACGCGAGGAACGTTTCGCATATCCCTCCGTCTCATAATCCCCGAGGTTTTCCTGGCGTTCTCGCATGCATCCCCGATTTCATGAACTTCCGTCGACGACTTCGTCGCGCGAGAACTCATAACGAAAATTGCCGTTGCAGCGTTCTTTTGTTCCCCGCGGCTTGGAGGCGAGCGTCGCGGCCGTTAGTCATGGAAACGCAACCTAATATGTTTACCGGCGGACGATTTTGGATCGCGGCCAAATTAATTTCGAACGAGCCCAGCTCGAAATTGTAATCGACTGTTTAATCTCGGGATTGAATTGTCCGGTCGCAATCGACGGCCACGGAGCTTTACGACGGTTATTTTGGTTCCCGATTTCGTGGCCGCGCGATTGCCTGTCCGCACGCCACTTCGATACCGTCCAACGAAATTACCAACCCGTTCGCGCGCGCATCGTTCACCATTCCATCCTACCTTCTACGACCAATAATTTTCAACTATGCATTATACGTATTCAGGAAAACATTTTACAATTTACATCTGCTATATTTTCATTATATTCTGCTACTTCTCTCGCATATTATATTGTAGTACTATACATATATTCTCATTGTACTCGTGTCACGACAATGTTTAATAATTCTGTTTTTGTATCCTTTTATTATATTTATAGCTGTTGAATTTAATGAATCGTAATTATTAATTATTATTGCAAATGTTGAGTTTTGATATATATTCCTATCACACGACACTGTATTTTTCACTCATCGCCCACTCGTACCAACACGCACCTTCGAAAAACTCAGCGAAATTACTTCGATCACTTTTATTGGTTCAACAATAACTGGTACAGTGTTCTCCACTCGAATCGTGTTCCATCCCTCAAAATAACCAACAAAGCGCTAGAAGTTTCCCCGCCAGTTTTTCCAAGAGACCAGCCAATCATTTCTGCCGTGTTGTTTCTACTTATCTTCGCGAGCGTGTGCCAATCATTTCCAAACTCCGGGATCCTCGTTGTTTCCGGGGAACGGGACGCGCGTTATCTGTGCTCGCTCACAGGAAAGGGGGATAGGAAACGACAAAAGCAGCGCGAGCTCGCGCAAATTACTCGCCCCGGAAACGCTAAATGCGCCTTAAATTGCAGCCACGTCGGTTGCCGCATTTGTCTTCGCGGAACATTCTTTCCATTACCTGGACCAGGGCTTCTTAGCTTTTCTGGGTCGCGGAACATTTTAAAAATCCGATGGAACCCAAACGGTTCCCCTCGGAATGGAAGCGTCCGCGAATAATCTTTGATATTCTTTTTCTTTACAAAGTGCTCAATGGTCGTATAAATTCTTCTGAAATCTTAGAAAAATTCACAATTAATATTTCAGCTTTTCATATAAGGCGATACAACTTTCTTTATATACAGCCACATGAAACCGCTTTTGCGTACCATTCAAGGTATCAATAGAATGATCATTAACGTTAACAACACCTATCCTACCCTAGATCTATTGAGCTAATCTCTTCACTCTATAAAACAGCTACTACACAGCTTTTCTCTGTCAAATTTTCTTATCTTTATTTTCTCTTCCTTTTGTATATTTTTATTTTCTCTGTTGCCATTATTATATTTTCATACCTCCCTGTAATAATTTCCTTGTAGTTCTCTAATGAGTTAATCACGTATAAATAAATAAATAAATAAATTCGACGTGGACGACTTCCTACGAATTAATTTGCCCCACCGCGACGTTTCTAGATCGATAGAGCTTATCGTTTGTCATGCCCATGGCGAATATCTGTTATCGTGTGAAACATTTGAAATATTACAGAGCACGTAAGAAATTTCTATGAAATACACGCAATCTGGTTTTCTGGAGAGTCGCTGAAAGGGTAGAACGATTGCGTTCACAATTTACCCCTTCAAAATTAATTCTCGTTCCGTCGATGAAACTGGTTCGATCGTCCGTCGGCGACTTCGCTTAAAAGTTTCATAATTTCGCGCGAGAAGCGAAGCTGGCCCTGGTCGAGGACCGGATGAAGGAAGTCTCTCGATCTGGAGCGAATTATGGAATACGGTTCGGACTCGCAGCCGGCTCGGGTTTAATCTCGCGACGGGAACGAAAAAGGTTCCGGCGGCAGAGAAAGGATTAATTCGTTCACCGAATCCGGTTTCCGGAAATTTGCAACGGGGCTCCCGAGAGCGCACGATTAGACGATTTTTGAATGCTGAATCGGGACCAAGCGGACGCGAGGGGACGGTGAAAATCGACGTCACTCCGGAGACTGGCAGGCGTTCATCCGTGATACGTTGAAGTAATGGAGCGGGCGAGCGTAAAGGGAAAACGAGCGTAACACATCGAGTTACTTTCAGCCGGGCGTTATGATCTACGTAACTTGGTCATTTCTCCCGAGTCATTACCGGGCTCGTAAAAGTCGCGCCGGAAACGACGGATCCGCTGCTCGAGCTAATGCCTTAATTACCGCGAGGGTAACGTCGCATCGAGCTCGTTTACGGGTGCGCGTTTTTCCATCGCCGATGTAACGCTCGAGAGATTTTAATTAGACTAACCGATTGCACTCGGGAGACGAGTCTTGGTGAAAGTCCCGTTTGTCGGAATTGTTTTATTTTTCAAAGTAAAGTTCCATAATCAAAATATTATCTTTATCTTTCCTTTATCACCCTATTCTCTTTATTAAACTTATTACAATTTCACTCAGATCCGTGATCCGGCAGTTCAAATTTCACCTTAATTACAAACAACTCGCGATGTCGCTATCTCTGCTGTTACTCGCAGATGCGCGCAAGATAGCCCACGTTGCGTCGCGCTGCTGTGTCAATTACATATTCGCGATAAACCGCAGCAGCCACGTTTACAGGGCACGCTCTGGCGCGCGAAATTTATTTATTTATTTGTTCACCGACCACAATCCTAGAGGCCACTAATGAGTCCGTGGTATTTGCGTAATTAACACACCGCCGACCGAACGGTCAACCCTTTTTGCACCCGGCCACGCCGCACGATTACCCCCCGATTAAATATAATATGAGATTTCCCTTTAACATTTACCGTGCACGCGTAAACTCCGTGCCGCGCCGACTGCGATTTCGATCCCGACGTATTACGCATTATTTTCGCCCCCGCGAACACCGAAATGATTTAGGCGTCCGGTTTTTTATCCGCATTAACGTCGGTCGCGTACATTTTTCAGCGTGTACAAAAATTCGCCGGCGGCCCGGGATAAATGATAACGAGAATTATAAGCGATAAATCCCATAAACATACATACCGGCGCATAAAAGCAGATTACTCTTCCGCCCGCGGACACCGCTCGTCCGGCCATATTTTGCGTTTCAGCATTTCCAGCGAGCAACACTTTTTCGGCGACTCGTTCATTCGCGTCCGGCAGAATGCAGCTTTCCGGTTCTGTTCTGCTTAATAATTTCGAACGCGTTGTTCCGTGTGATAAATTTTTCTGTAACATCGCGGTGTCGCGGTATTTTCTAGAGTATCCGTGGAAGAATAAAATTTGCATTTTTACCGAAATGTAAACAGCAGGTGGAGTCCTGCACGTTCGATTTTCTGGTCGATTACTGAGACGAAGCGGATCTGTTTGATCCCGTCAAAATACTTAAGCCCCATTCAGTTGGTTTGTTCGTTCAACTTTTTAGATACTATGCGTTCATCAATTTCGACGCCACAAACTTAGAGAGAGTACGACGTAAATTTGCGGCGACCTTCCTGCACTCGCAATTAGGAGGGATCAACCAACGACTTTTCTCGCGAATGCTCGAATCCGCCACGGTTTCTATGTATACGAGTTTGGGACATGTCCCTTCCTACCCCTGTGTCTAAGGTATGGGTCTGCTAGGTAGGCCTTGCTGATGAGTCCACTAGCAGACCTACCGCTATCTCCATTTCCTTTTCTCCTTCGCTCTCCTTTCTCTTTCGCAACAGCCGCAGGTTTAACGCTTTTTTCTTTTTTAATACCGTTGTCGAGTGCACAGTACTATGCGTCCGCGAAAAAATGGCTAACGACTTCTAGAGTAAAAAAATCAACCAAACATTCCTACAATATTGATTAGAAAAGGTGGGCTTACAAAGACTACAACCAATCAGACTCGCGTTCCTTTCGCGAGCCAACTTTCCTCGGACGCACAATACATTCGCTGGTGGTTCGACTGTCCATTTCCCCACAGAAGGGCTGTGTTTCGCTTCGACGCGATTTCCTGGCTTTTCTCGGCGAGCACCAGAGGCAACGGCTGATGTGATTATGAGTTAGGCGACGCGGCGACTCCTCCACTTTGCCTTTTTCACCCCGCGCTTGTCGCCGACCCTCCAGGCAGCGCACTCGGCTGTGTTTCACCGGTGTATCGCGAAGCGAGCGTGACAAACGCCGTTCCGCGAGCCCTTCCTCGAGCACGCCCGTTCTGTTCGCTCTCTGCGCGCTCTTTGTGCTCGCCCATCGGACCAGACTGCCTGAGAGCCTTCGACTTTGCGGCAGCGGAGACAAAAGCCGCGTCGCGACGCCTCGAATCGGACGCTTCGACTCGAAGCTTCGAATATACCAGTGTGAACGAACGCGAAATCTGTTTCCACGAGTTTTAGATGCTTTTCTTGAGTGCACAGGGGTAGAAATGATTTTAATGGGAATTTGAGGTTCGATGGTGATACCTGTAGAGATGTTAGGATTTAAGGATGTGTTTTGTGAACTGGCATTAAAACTCTAGTACTAACAGAAGATAAACTATATGTTTATTACTAGTTGGAAAAACAAAACTTCTCTTAGAAATGATTCCGATTACTCGATGAGAACCGCAGAAGTGCGCGTTGAGGCGGCTAGCTACTAACTACCTTTGAGTATTTGCTTTTTGGCTATCGCCGAAAAGGGACACGACATAAAAATTATAAAATAAGGAAACTGGGGGAAATCAGGAAAAAACCCTGGGGCAACTTTGATTTGCCGGTCCGACGACTTAGTACGGTGTCGGCAATAAATGGTCGGTACAGAGATGACTATCCTAATCTTTAGGATTACCCTACACGATGTTTTAAGCTTTAAAAGAAGTTAAGCTTGTTATATAACGTTTGCTTTGAGCCGTGCTTTTGCTTCTGTAATTATCTCAACTAGAGTTTACGCGAAAGGTTAAATTGACATCAACTCGGTCAAAGTTGGTGCAAATTTTAGGCGTTACGCTTCTATTCCATCGCTATAATACATAAAAAGCAAACATGTAATTAATAATCGCTTGTAATCCGTGTGGTAAGTCGGTAATTTGACTCGAGAGCCCGATTTTGGAGTTTTCAACTCAATTATTTACGGCGAAAACACGGGATTCTAATTAGAACTTGAAGTCCTCGAAGTTCTATCCTGTTTCCCAATAGCGATTGATGTACCGGGACCCAGGGGAACGAGAAACTTCAAACAGGCCCTGCTTCGGGATTGTAAACCGGTTTCCAAACTTCAGAGCGCGTACATCATGGCCGCATTACGTTTATGCATGTTCCATGCGCCGGCTTTGTGCAAACCGCATGAAAATTCGGGCGCCCGCCCAAAAATCTCCCTTTCATCTTTATCAAGCATTCTCTGAAGGCGTTTCAGACTGCGATACATTCACGCTAATCAATTTACATAGCCCGGAGCATTCGAGGAATGTAATTAGACGCGTAACAAGGTGTTCCATTACGTTAGAATATCACTAGCAAGCGACAGAGTAACATAATTAATCATACTGCATTATGAGCTGGTGTAGGAATCGGACCAATGAAACTAAATGGCTAAAATTATTTTAATTAACGAATTACATTATCGACTTAAACTCTTTCAACTACGGCTGAACTTTCCGCAGAGCTGTATCTCTGTGCAACAAAGTTTGATGCGGAATTATATAATGTGAACACATACAAATTAATAATTAATAATACAAGTGAGTGTGATATATTTTAAAACACAACAACGCTAACGACAAATTAAGCCACTGCAACGATGTACACTAGCTAAAAAGTTAAAAATGTGTAGAACACGCGATCTTGATGCATGCTGCTTACGAACACGTTATTCATAGAATTATCTTTCATTTGCATAAACACTCCCTTTCTTCTGCCACTTGCCACTCGCACCCCATCCGAAGCTTCCTCCCCCTCGACGACGTCGTCTATTATACATCCTAATCCACTGCCCTGCTGCCGCACCTTAGTTCAACCTTACCCCTTAGATCGCTGCGGGAAGAGTAATTCCGTCGAGCAGCATGCCCGACAAGATGGCGTTCGTTTAATTATCGCGGACAGCGGTGACGACCGGGGGAGCGCGATTAAGAAAATCAAGTGCTCGTTAGCGTCCTCCCAGAGGCATTAAGGGCGAGCAAAAGAGCGAACCGACATTGGGAGGCTGTTGAAAATCAATAAATAATTATATAATTGCGGCATCTATGACGGTTCTGTGACATTAGGACTATCGTGTTACATTTTAATAGATTGTATATAATGTGCTCGTGTTCTCTTTTCTTTGTTATTATCATCATTAGTTACCATTTATTGTGCTCCGTTTTATGTGGATCGTCCCCAAGCTCTTTTATTAAATATATTTGTGTTTCGTATTTATTATTGGAATTTACCTCTGTCCTTTCACCTCAATATTCCATCAGAGGCATTCCCAGTCGGTCCTCGTTCTTATTTATTTATCCTCGCGAAAAGCAGGCGGACATGGCTCGAGAACTCGAAAACAGGACGCGAATTGCCGTAAAACGTCGAAATTCGGCCGCGAGGAAACGCGTTTCGGCCGGCAAACAAGGGGAGACTGGGGGGTTGGGGGTTGGAAAAATTGGAGCGTCGACACAGTTTCGGGCCAATAAGCGGCCACCGTAATTCACGGACCTTCCGAGGTCTTGGCTTCCGGCCGCGAGGTCCACGACTCTGCGACGCTCGAGCCCGATACCTTTGCCCGCTCGACCGTGCTACCCCCGTTTTCGAGGTCCCAGCAACCTTCCCGGGGACCCGCCTGGAGCGAGACTGCACGACCTTCGGAGTAAAAATTAGTTCACGAATGCGGGACTTCGGGAACTGGGTTTCTTGGACGACGACCGCGTCGCTGGGTCGAGATTGACCGGAACGAAGTTAGTTTCCTTTGCAAGGTGTACCTGCTGCTTTGCAACTAAGGGGTGTTCTATGTTTCGAGTCGATTAGGCTGTTGTAGATGGGGAATTGAACCGTATAAACTGTTTCTGAATTTAGGTAATGGCCTGCTAACGGTATATTGAGGTTAAAGGAGCTGTACGAGAGCTGTGCAAGCTCTTCCACCGTATGTTTCGCTCAGATTTTGCGATGCACAGAGTGCAGTATCAGCTATGGGGTTGGTTAGAAAATAAATGAACTTCGGTAGGAAAAGTTGAGTTCAAACATAATGACGCATTGATGTGCCAATAATTAAAGCGTGTTTATGTTTTACAGGTCATGAACAGTGCTCATTATTGGTGTAGAAAAAAGATTCTTAAGATTATTATTATTATTGTTATTATTAATGATGACTGACAGCAAAATTTACCGAGCACAAATCCACGTGTTCAACCTGCTCCAGGTACGTGCTTCCGTTCACAGAGAATGGTAATTCTTGATGGCGAAGACAAAAGGGAAGAAAAAGTTGTTGAAACCGGCGTCCACGGAAGAAAAAAAATTCCCCGTCCTCTTTTGGAAGTTGAAGAGAAAACTTGTTCTCGTTTGAGGACGAACGTCGCCGGCCGGAAGTCGTTCCCGTCTCGCGTTGAACCCGTTTCACCAACTTCCCCCGGCGAATTGTATCCCGAACGAACTACTCGCTCTTTGTGCGCGTCCGCGAATCAATTTTACAGCGAGGGAAGTTTGCGATGCTGCCGAAAACCGACGCTTCGCTCGGAGGGAGGGACGAGCCTCGAGCTCGCTTTGACGCCGCGTTTCCGCCTCGCGCTAAACGAAACACGGCATTATGGTAATTTAAAATTATTCGCTGGTTCGACGATTATGCGTGCGAGATATGACGCGGCTATGCCTTCGGGACTCGAAACGAGCATATCCTGATCGCGAATGAACGACGAAGCTCTCGCGAAGGCAGGATATTTGGATTTCATTGAGGCGCACGTGAATTGTGGTAAAAGTTAATTTTACTTCACAGTGAAGCAAGAGAAGCGTAGCAATGGTAACTCGCTGATAATATTTAAATGGGATATTAAACATGCGCGAACTAAAAATAGAGGAACAACCTTTTCTTCCTCTTCTATTTCCTTTTCTTTTTTATTAAAATCCTGAATAGTACGAAATAGCACCAGCTTTAAGCACAATGTCCTTACAGTTGTGCCTAATAATATCTAATTGTACTACACGATTCCTAACAAACCTATTCTATATTTTTATGTGCCAAAGGGTTCCATACCTATAAAATAAAAAATTCGAAACTATTCACGCAATGATGTACGTATGTTCGATGGTAAACATCAATAAGTTACCCAGCATTTGTTAGTCAATAGCTAGGATCTACCATCTATCTATATTTATATCTGTATCTGTATCTATCTATATCCATATCTGTATCTATATGCTTAGCACATAGATGTTTGGTTTGTTTGCAGTAACTCAATTCGTTGTACGAGCTACACGTTGCGTTTTGCTTGGCCATGGGAAATGGCAGTTCATATATACCTACATATATTTCTTGTCCCGACGAGCATAAATCACCGATGAAATATTTCGTTCAAAAAAAAAAAAAAATTGTTTGGAGAGAGGTAGAAGCAGAAAATTAAAAATTCCGCAATATTTCAAACGAAGCGTACCATTGAAATGCTCGACAGCGAATGATAGAAGCGACTTCGATAAAGTGGAAGGGACCCGCTGAACAAAAGTTAGGAATTTGAATTTCATTTGGCGAACAGCGTAAATTCGCAAGCTCGTTTGTATCGCCCATCCCCGGTTCGTATGCTCGAAGCGGATGTCGCAGTTTCGCTTTGTAATGGAGTCCGGTTATTATCCGCGAAATGTTCCTTGCCCGGACACGCCCCACGGTTACACTCTACTTATTTCCCCGAAACCTTTCGACAACGCAGCCGGAAACGGCGGATAACACGCGTAAATGAATAAAACAAGCAGGCACTCACGCGCGCGCGTACGCGTACACGTGCATGCATTACGCAAATGAATATCTATGCAAATGAATACGTGTGCAGGACGTCTCTTTTATGCGTGCTAGCGCGTGCTTCGAACGTGACGCGTTTCGTGCACGGTACATTCGCTATATTTGCGCGTTGTATTCGAGAAGCACGGGTTCGAATCGTCGATGACTAAATCCAGCGTTCACTCTACCCTAAATTTAATTATGCTTGAAATTGTGCGTTCATTTTCGAAGAGTGCCTCTTCTTACCGTCGTCGGACATTCCTTGAATGCGAATCATTCGTTTTGCTCTGTTCAATATTCTAGCGACTGATTTTTTATGTGCTTTTCAGATTTTCTCAATATGTGATCTACTATCGATTGAAACGAAAAATAGCTTCATTAATTTCCTTTACATTCTTAGTAAAAAGTAATAACAATATTTCTCGTAATTGTTATATTTATTATGTTGAATTTTATTCCACAAATTAAATAAACGTTAATGACTTAGAAATTTTTCATAAGATTTTTCAATCAATATAATAACTATTATTATTATTATTACCAATTTATTCCCCAATGCAAGAAAATTACGTAAGCTTAGAAGCAGTCACATTAAGGCTATCCCCATATTACAAAACGTTACGTAAAAGACACAAGAATCTCGCTGTGTCGATACCCAGTTTCTTTTACCAGGGGTTTCATTGACTTATAAAATGGCTTCCCATTGCACGGAACGTTCTTCACCGCATTCTTCGACCGATAAACAGTGTCTCTCGTTTCTTCGAGCAACAGTGTTTTTCCTATTCATCGATACCCGTCGACGAGAAAAAGACGTCAGGAGGAAATTTTATTACCGTTAAAAAGACATTCCGTTTATTCCACACGCTACCCCTTCGCAGGAATATTTATGGAACTCTGCTTTGAGAGCAAACGACGAAGCAAGGTGAAAGGACGAAGGGAACATGAATGTTAAGCTGATCCAAGGATGACTGCACTTACTATGTATCAAGGTCCACGCAGAACCTCCCATCGTTCTTTTCTCAAATCATCCCATTTATAAAACACCACACTTTCCCTCGAATCAATGGTGTTGCTTGAAGTGTAACGAAAAAAATTAACATGTAGCGTTCTCTCTAGTGTTATTCAGCAATTCGTAAATGTATACTTAAATTAAAGAATGCGCGATCGTATATGCGAAAACCTACTCTTAACAGATATACAGTGGCTTCAAAAAGTATTTATATACTATATTACAAGAAAGTTCATCTGATTATAGAATTTTGGTTTCAATGAAAATTTACAGTAGGAGACAAAAGTTTAAGACGACAGGACAATGTAAAACATAATTGTATGGTTCGCAAATACAGTGCACGAATACTTTTTGGAGCCACTGTACCACATACGCAACAATCACTGTCTCTCCGTTCTCGGTAACCAAGGTTCGCTGGTGCATCATGGCCCCTCCATGCGAATTTGCTCGCGTGCAGCGTACCCAGAGGCAGCGAGCCGCGTCGAGGCGCTGCGGCTGTTTCAACGAGAACTCGTTCCCGGGCTAGCGAATCCCGGTCCGTGGGCCGCGAGACACAGCAAGTTCGAGCGATCGCTCGGATTCTAATTTCGCTGAGTAGCTGGCAGCAACCGGCGCGCTTGTTAAGACGCCAGCGCAAGCCTCGCCGCAGAACTTGCCGAAACTCTCGAGAATTCTCGTCTCCGTGGCCTCCACCGCCGAAAGGATCACCCTGCTGCCACTCGGCTGCTTACTCGTTTCCTCCCAAACGCTAATTGCTTTCGGCTAATTCCTTTGATGAGCCGGATGCTCCTCTGTTTAACGATTCGTTTGCTCGCCCTGTCGTCGCTCGCGGTGCGTCGACGGTTTCCTCCTCGATGCAACAGCTTCGTTCGCAACGAGTCGCCTAGATCCGTCGTACGAATCTAAATTTGTCTCGACGTTAAAGCCCGAACGTTAGAGCCTGTCTAATGCATGGATTTTTAACCCTTTGAGTGATAAATACTTGTGGTCAAGATGATCCGCGTGAACAGCGCTCTATTAGCAATTGTGTTGCTCTAAATGGGATCGAAGAAAAATTGACAAACGCATATACGCATCCATAATTCATTCGAGTAACTTTTGCCAGAGACGCATATATGCATCCACAATCCACGCGAGTAACTTTCACCACAGACGCATATACGCGCCAATAGTTTACACGAGTAGCTTTCGTCAAACATATATGCGCGCCCATAGCAATCAAAGGGTTAATGGCACGCGTTAGTATGGACAGCGAATGGCGGAAGCTTGAGGAAGCAGAATCAAAGGATGGCAGATAGAGGAATTTATAAGAGGTGATCGGGTCAAAGGATGAAAGCAAAGGGAAAGCTAACTAATAATACTACACGAAATCGTAGTATTTATATAGGCTTAAAGTAAAGTTATACTAGTACATTTGATGCTTGTATGGATACAAGCAAACAGCGTAGCGGGAGTAAACCGAAAGGGTTCGAAATATCCAACTTATTTATCAAGTTTGAACGGGAGCAAACTGCTGCTTCCTGGTATCTGGTCGTTGATTTTACACCGTTCGCTCAACCAATCAATCGGTTTAATGTCCCAGAAGTTGAGTTAGCCAGGTACATAGCGCTTCTGCTTCTTCCAGCCGAACGTTGCAAGAGCAGAGGGGCGAAAACACGAGCGGGAACAGTCTTCGACAAAAGTTGAAAAGTTGCCCGTCTAAGCGATGATTCAGCAGCCTTGGGGAAGAACGATGAGTCCTGGCTTCCTGAAAAAGAACTCGTCACCGAGGAATCCCTTCGTCACGGCGATATTTCAGCGAGCGTGGCGTGCCACGGTTGGATGATTCGAGTGTTTAAACCGAAAGCAACATAGGCGGTTGATCCTCAAACGTGCTCGGCCGCTGTTTCAAAGCGGCGTTTCGAACCTGACGATAATAACGGCCGGTTTACACGGGGATGATGTGCACGCGTGCCGGCGAAACATTTCGCTTCGTAACTTCGCCGAACTGCCTGCTATCAAGCTATGCATTACCATGCCTCGGTTCGATTAGCCAGTTTCGCGGGAGCACCGACTTCGATAACTATCCTTGTTCCAGTCGATCTTGACGAACCCTTCGAGAACACGCGTGAAAGTCGGCAAGCTTTGTTGATAGACGTTCCAACGTTTGGAATTGAAAGTTACGCTAAACGGACTCTGATACGTATGGTATGACGTGTTTCGAATTGGAAGGGGATCTAAAATTAGCAAGGCATTTCGAAATAGCGGAACAGCTGTTCTAACTTTCGAATCAAAGTGTAAGGCGTATAAAAGGTCGAAGGTGTACGAAGGTAATAAGGATCGTTGAGATCCTGACGCTGAAGATCGAGCTCATCTGGAGGTCGCTAAGGGTAATCCAGGATAACCCAAATGGTACCGTTGAGCCGCAACATTATCTAGGGGTCACGTGATTCATCGAGGTCGAGACAATGAACTCTGGAATCATTTAAAGGTTATGGTATATATTTAATTGCGCTTGATTAAAAATAATATTTTTTAATACTCGTCTCATTAGACTCAACAAACAGAATTTGTAACTTAACAAATAATTATTCCATGAAGGTTGACTTTTTCTCTGGCAGTACGAATTCATTTAAAACAAACTTAATTAAAATATTCAAGACCGCCTAGGATATCGTTCCGTTCATTTATGATTGCCTACGCTTCGTGTATGCATTTTCTCATTACAGAGCTCGACCATTATTCTGTACGAATTTAAAAAAAATTTCTTTTTTCTCTTTAGTTGTGTATATATGTATATATAAAGGGCTATGCCCGTTAAGTATTAAATAAACAAATATTTTGTTCTGACATATAAATAAATGGAAAATAATATAATCCTATAATAGTAGGACGTTAAGGTCGCGTTATTCGGTTTCCAGGTCATCCATCAAAGTTACTTGAGTCACAAGCAGCATATATTGCTGTACACATTACTGTATTCAAAGTCAGCCGAAAGTGACGAAGCGTATCAAGAGCATGTTATCGATTCTCAACGTCATTTGAACGCGATAAAGTAAATAATAATGACTCTTCGTGCAGTCCAAAACTCTAAATTCGTACGAACCGAATTCAATAATTTTACAATAAAAATTATACGTAAAACAGAATCATCATCGCCAAACTTCTTAGTGCACAAAACCGTTTCTATACGAACCAAGATTTTGATCATTTCTACCCTTCTACCAAACCTTCTTTCGACATTCCGCTATAACCGATCGAACCTCGCGAGTCGCGTCACAGGTCCTTCACAGTTGTAAAACAAGCTTACGAGCGTACAACATCGCGAACAGGCTGAGGTACACGCGAAATTCTTGCCGTGGAACGGTGATACCGTAATCCGGTTAAAATACTACAACGGACGGTCGGGGTCCGCGTCGAAATTCGAGGCGACATACGCGTTGAAGGCGGCGCATAAAGTTTGCCCAGGAAAAATATGCAACTCGGGTTACGTACGAGTTCGACGTTACGCGTGAAGGAGCTTACACGCCCGGCAGACGTGTACACACGGTTTGCATAACGTCGACGACGAACGGCGGCGGTCGCCGCATACCAACCAGCCTGCGCGACACCGCTTCCAAAATCGATGAACTCCGGTTGGGGTACAGGATGGGGGGAGGGGAGCGTCGCGGAAATTCGCCAAGTCGAGAAGAAACCCTCTCTTCCCTTCAAATTGTTTTTCGCGAGAACACTGGAAACACGATATACCCCTTTTGGCGGAACTAATAAATTGTCTATCGAACCGCTACACTGGCACTGGAAAGTTTCAATGTACCCGTAGAGAGGTTTGGTTAACGTTGCACTTCTGTTATTGGACAATTTTTAACCCTTTGACTACGGCAGTCTTTGAGACGCACCGGTCGTGCCATACGGTAGGAATTCAGTTATGACTCGGGTGAAATTTTGGATGGGGATGCATTTTTGTAAAAACAGTTATTTCAGTAATGAAAAAATTGAATTTCACTATATTAAAACAATATTATTATGTTTTTGTATTTTGAACCGAATTGCTACTGTAAATATCAAGGCGCTTATAGGAGCTTTTCGTGTCAGAAAAATAAACTGTGTCGAGCGCCTTTAGGCACCCACAGTAGCTCAGGGGTTAATAGTTCTTTTAATTTATTTATAAATAGGTAAAACCCGTTAAAATACATAGGAAACCGATCATGCAAGAAAGTTACAATATTCTGGAAATTGATATATGAAACACATCTATGGGGACATCAAATAGCTCGATTATTTGACAGTTATTTGCAGAAGCGATGATGGATTGGGTGGAGATTTGAAGCGGATGGGGCGAAATACACGCGAAAACGGAGTATACGAATTTCAAGTGTAATTTCTACTTGAACATAGAATACAAATTCAGCAGATGTATCGAACTTCCAAACGACTACTAAACTATTTTACCAGTTTGTTTTCAGTTCAGGAATTGCCGAATTCGCGGCGCAGTGAAAAATTCCTTGGAATTTGCTTTCGACCGAGAAGAAGTTGGGAAAATTCTCAGGGAAAAAAGTTCGAAAACCATCTGTCCAGCAAAAAAACGAGTCGGAGATACGTTTCTCGGGAGGAAGAACGCCATAAAGCAGCGCCCACGATATCCATTTGCACCTAGCGATGGATCTCGTTCACCCACGAGACCAAGCATCCCTCCCCCTCCTTGCTCCTTCCTCTAGGAACCCTGGGAACCAGCTCCCCTCCCTCGCTCTCCCTTTATTGCACAGTAAAACCGCGGTGTAAACCGAAGGAAAAACAATTTCACGAGCCGGCCGGCTGATCGTAACGGGTACGGAAGCGCGGGATTGCGCCCGACATCCGGCGGACTCTGTCTCAAGAGCACTTCGCGAAGTTACGGCGACATTTGCGTCCGTGCTTCAGCTCCAGTTACCGGAACGAGTGCCTCGAGACGGAGGGGAATTTGTCTTGGGCCAACGATGCCGAGCGATCTATTCGTCTCGAACAGGTTGAAGGAAAATAGACGTTGATATTCGCGAAGTCGTTCTTTTTAACGCTTGGCCAACCGAACGGGCAGATACCCCATTTTTTCTTGAACAAAGCGTTGCCATTGATTTTATTTACTTTTGTTATTAGTTAGTCTTGAACTAGCGTTGTTCACGGTTCGTCAAATGCATTTTCTGTTTTTCCAAAGTACAATTTTTAATCAATTCTTGATACGCGATGGAGAGTTTTCGGTTAAGTGTGGGACTGTGCGATTGGCTAAGTGTTAACCGTAAAAAGTAGGAAAAAGCGTTTTAGAAACCGGTAAAAAGGTTTGGAGACAACAAAAGACTTCAGATGTTACCGCTCTAGCGGCCACAAATGCTATTTGCGTTACTAATTAATTCGGTAGAACTTTACCTTTATGTTGTTCAAACGAAATGCAGCATCGTGGAAATGAGGAAGCAGAGCTGATCAAAGAAGGTCTTGTTTAAAAATATGGGTGTATGTGAATACCTTCTGTAGCCTTCTGTAGTATGAATATGGTTCCTGAAGGACGTGGCCACGGGGGGTGGGGAAAAGGGGACGGGGGCAACGTTTATGCTTTCGAGTAAGGGAACTGTGAGCGACAGCACTTAGCCCAGAAACCTCTGCGAGCGAGGTTCTCGAATAAATTTCTCAGGGCATCCCTGAGCATTTTCTATGCCGTACAAAATACTATTTATTTCAGCTGGTCGATTCTTAAACCCTAATTCCATGAATACGTAAAATATACATGATCCGTTGTAGAAGCCACGTTTTTCTTCCTACTTCTATTTATATTTTTCCATAAACATTGAAGCTTATTATGAAGATCATTAAACATTATTAAATAAACTATGAAGATTATTGTAATGCTTTCGAAGATTAACTGAAACAATTTTGAGGGATCCTTCTTTTATTGTTAATAACACGGTAGCCCCTTCAGCGTCCAGGGGCTAAGTCAAGATTAGAAATGCAAATCGAAGGCTATCTCCATTTTTCTCGCAAAGAAATTTCATACTTCTTCTAAAGAACAGAGAAAGGGCAGGATGTAATACGTTGTCTAATAAAGAGCCGGATTATTCCGGTATGCAAAGCGTTGGACCGTGGCTAACATGCAAAACACGCGTGCACGTCCATAAGTAACGGGAGTAAAATTTATCAGGGCCCTATTCTTTGCGCCTTTCACGCAATAAGCATCCCCACGTGGCAATTAACTCCTTGTTTTCCGGGGAATAAATTCTTTCGCAACCGTGGTACACGCGAGGCGATGCTAGTTAAGCAACGTTACCATTCTCCTTTCGCTGCTCGACCATCTAAACGTCCGAGCAACGAGCACGTTCTCGGATTCATGTTTCAATCCTACCCAAACTTCACCTACAAATAAACGCCTACCTATGTACCGCGAAATGTAAATTTAAAAACTGCACAATTAATAACGCATGTACGAAATTAATTTACGCGAATCATACCGCGAACAAAATTCATGCGAAGATTTCCCTGTTAAGAATAAGAGTGAACGCATAAATTTACAGATCGCAGAATTACGTTTTATAAAAATTAAAGATACAAAAATTGCTTTCCACTGAATAGGTCCTACAATAATATTAGGCTGATCAAAATACTACGAAAGGCTGTAAGTCCTAGGTAAATTCTATTGGAATTATATAGGTGGAAGCAAGAAACAAATCTTGCTGTCTCACAATTGAATATATTTCGATTCACAATTAGATGTATAAAAATTACACGTCCGCTGCGTTAGATAAATGAAATTTTCAGCAACAGCGTACGTATCTCGGGCACTCGAAGGATTAAGTCAAGTCCCGTACAGGCGACAAATAAATAGTTGACCGGAAGTGAAAACGAACGTGGAATCCCGTGGATTCGTCCGGGCAGGCCGGCAACTTTTTCAATTAAACGCAGAAGGGGTTAACGGGGCATCGAGGACGAGAAGCGTGGGAACAGCGAAGGCAGGACAGAAGAAACGGGCCGCCTTCTCCGGGGTTAATAAACGTGCCGAGTAATCGAGCAATTTTCGGCCAGGGGAATTGCATCGGCCGGATCAGGCGGAATTTTCATTTCGGTGGCCGGAGGAAAATCTGCTTGGAAAAAGCCGCTGGGATCAAGGGACCGAGCGAGGGGATGAAGCCGCTGAAAATGCGATCTCCGAGCGAGCGAGCGGAACGCTCGTTTCCCGCGATTTGCCACGGCCATGAATGTTTCAGTCGTGGCTGGATTCTGCTCTGAATTGACGCGGGAACCGTGTCAAATCTGCGCCGTAACGCAATACCGTTTCTCTGGTCCCAATAATACTTAACCTTTCGCTACGGTTCGTCCGCCGTAGCGCCACCTCTGAACGGAACTCTCCGCTGAAAGTGTACACATTGCGCGTGGACAGTGTATTTCGGAAGAGAAGGGATTTTTTTTTTAAATCAGCATCGCAACCCAAAAGCTAGGTCACAATGTTGTCAGTTTTCGCATGTCGTTGTGGGTCACATCGTACACGTCGGATATAAATGGTATTCGGAGCAAAAGAGTTAAGGCGCGTCTCGTCCGATTGAGGTGTCTCGTTCGAATTGGCGAACGCCAATTTTAAACACGTATTAAAATTAAGAAAAAGTAAAGGAACCATACACCACGACCCTCCCCATTGTTTTATAAAATTGATCGTCTTCTCGTTACAACCCTTGACTGAACTCTGGCTCTTTTATTATAATTTTCTTCGTTGATAGCAGTCCAAAAAAAGCTTAATGCATGGTATTGTATGAGTCGTCTCGCCTCGCAGATGCATTAAACGATTATCCGCTAACACGCGCGTCAACGCGCTCGAGGTTGATCTTTCGGAATAAACGAGATTCTCGATCACGTTAACTGCCTTGGATGTGGATTTTACATTACTCGTTACATCTTCCTTTTTCGAATCTTTCATCGACGCTCGATCACGGATACATGTTTATTTAAATACACGCGAGACAGAGATCCGTAATATTGCCGTTCAATTATGGACGACGGTATAACGCGCGCTCCAGGTTCGTGAGCGTCTGTGTAAGCAAACGCTTTCAAGTAATAAGGTAACGCGGCGCTCTCTTGATCGAAGCTGCGACTATAGGAGGTAACGCTGATAGACCGATGAAATTTGTATGGGGAGCCCGGGACTGGAAGGTTACAAAAGGATTAAACTTTCAGCGCTTTCCCTCTCCGGAGATTGCCTTCTTGGAAGGGGTTACCTTTTCGATGAGGGGAAAAAAATCGGTCCCCCGGGAGAGAGTCGTTCGAAGCCACGTTGAATATCGGCTATAGGTAATTGCTTGAAGAGGGCAGAGCAAGGGGTAAGCAATTTTACCCTCCGTATTGCAGGATTTCTAGAGGAAATCGAGGATGCTCGTCGAAGGCGAAAAAATGAACGTGCAAATTCTCCGTTATATACGTCCAATAGTGTTTCCACTCGATCATACAACTACCCGTCTAAACTCTAAACAATCAATACATCAATCTGCTGATTCAAAAACAGTGTAAAACGTCGGCCAATGCTTTCTGCTCGAAAACGTCTACAGCGACACGCGTGATCAATCGAATGATTGGGTTACATTATTTCTGAAAATCAATTCCAAGTTTAATGTCCGGTGCCGAACAGGAAGTTCGATCATAAATTAAATAAAATATACATATTAGTCTTAAGCTTAGGGAATTAGGTTCAGACGCGTAACTAGTTGCAATAAGCACATAAGATCAACCGACTTTTAACTTCCTTGTAAATTATGTAGGTACTACTTTTTTTGCCTCTCAATACTCAGTTTCACCATTCTCAGTTTGTTTTTCATCTATTTATTTTTACCGTAGGTTGCAGTTGTTATTGAATTTAGTGTTTCATAAATAAATTATTACAACAAACTCTACACATTCTCTCCTTTGAACATTTACCATTTAACGATTCTCCTGAATTTTTCAACTAATCGCTGCAATCCACAGCTACCGATTACGCTACGATTAAACGAAAAACGTGTTCGATCGATTTCATAGTCGTCGTATCTTCGCGTTGAATCCAAAAATGTTCGAAACGTGCGATCATCGAGTCAACACGCCGCGGGGAAACCACCCCGAACAAAAACGGCTCTCGCAGTGGCACAGAGACAAAAAGGGCACACGAGGTGGAGAGAGACACAGGCTTTCGAGTTGCATCCGGCCCAAAAGCAGAGGGGTGGAAAAACTGGCACAAAGCCGAGCCACGAAAACGTAGCTGCAGCAGAAGTTTTATATGATTATTTGACCGAGCACGCGGTAACCAGCCGCTGGTCGCTTCGTTCCATTTAAATACATGATTGCGAGAGATTTTCCTGGCCGCGGTGCGTTCCAACCCCCGTCCCCTCCCGCGGGTGGCCTGTGCCACTGTTCCCTGCACCCAGAAGCCCAGGGATATCCCTTCCCCGTGGGCTCCCGCGCCGCGTACGCGCAGCCAGCTTCAAGTTTTCCATCCGGCTGCACCGGGATCTCGTTTCGTCGACGGCTCTAAGGAGAGAGCCTCGCGCGCTCGAGACTAATTACGAAAATAATGGGCATCAAAAATGAACGCTTCTAGTGCGGCTCGAGTGGCCCACTCGACGATCTGCTTCTTCCTCCCCGCGAGATTTTTCACGGTATTTATATATATATGTATTTTTCCTCGGTACGCTTTTCACCGACGCGACCCCCTCCCCCCTTCCCATCACCGCGAGATTTTTCACAGTATTTATATATATGTATTTTTCTCCGGTACGCTTTTCACCGACGCGACCCCTCCCCCCTTCCCATCTCCGCGAGATTTTTCACAGTATTTATATATATGTATTTTTCTTCGGTACGCTTTTCACCGACGAGACCCCCCTTCCCAACCCTGTCCCTGACGCGGGGGCTGGGGAGATGCTTGGTTTTTTTCTGTTTTTTTTTTGGTTGGCTTTTCGGCGACCGCTCGAGAACACAGTCGGAGCTTTCGACGCTCCGGTGCTTCCGGTGTGACTGAAACAGGGGCGCGCCGCCGCCGTTCCAGACGGGATCTCTGTTTGCCGAGGCGCGTTTGCGTTATTTAGGACGCTGTTGGTCTTCGGGGATTACATTTGCGGAGTAGGATTGCGTTGGTGCAGTTTGATTGGTTGCTTTGACTTGGTTCTGAAATCTGACTCGGTCATTCTTTGCTTTCGGTGACGCGGAATGGTTTATTAGCCGAGCGAAACGATACTTTTTTTCATCTGCGAATCAACGCTTTGATATCTTTGTCTATACGCATTGAACGATGATACTGTTTCTTCTGTGACGAATGATTCGGGTTCTTTTGATTTATTGATACACTTCCTTGTTTGTAGACATAAAAACAGAAAGCAGATACCAACTTTCTTCCCAGAGGAAATAGAATTTTCGCATTACATCAAATACAGCGACAAATCATAAAAAACTGTATGTACCTATACCTTATTGAACGAAAATATCAATCGGGTACTTCCTGAAAAATCGTCGCAAATTTCCTAAACAATTTAACGTTTGAACAATTTCTCGAGTTACAATATCTCCATACTAAACTGCGCGCCCAATTCTCCTTACCCCACCCCCCATCTCACCACCCGTTTATTGTTCAATCAAACAGTCCCTAGCCACAACAATTCGAAGTACTTTGAGCCGCAACCTAAAGCGTTCTATCTGCAAGTACGATGAGTCGGAAGCTCGCCATCGCCATGACGACCGGCGTGGAAACACCCGAAATTCGTCTAGACTACTAGCTCGGACGAATTAGCGAATTAAGTTCGCGGAGCAGACCAGCGGTTAATCGGCGTGGTTAATTTCCACGGGACTCCCGGTAACCGCAATTAAAATGGATCGATAGGCTCGCGAAGAAATCCCGCCGGGAAATTGGATTTTTATTCGGGAACGACGGATCCCGTCGACGAGTGGCAAATCTAATAACCGGGGCGTTTTCAGAGAATTTCGCTGGTCCCCGAGTCGACAAGCTGCGGCGCGCATCGTCAGCGAGTTCTTGCTCGTTGCGCCACACCAGGAAAACCGTCCGTGCGATTTTTCTTCTGTGTCACACCGTCGGAGGCTCGAATTTTCAGGTCATCGCGAGCGAGCCCGCTTTTGCGGTTCACATTTGTTATCGAGCTTCCGAGGATTGAATCGGTCATTCTGGAAGCCGCTCGAGCTCAGCTTTTCGCGAAACTCATTTTTTCTCGTTACGCGCAACCTCGCCGTACCGAAATAAAATTCAAACGAAAAGGCCGTCGAACAAAGGGAATTTAAAATTCAAGAATTTAATAATAAAAATGCCCGGGCTACTGCTTGTTTCACTTGGAGTGCATGGTGGAGTTTGAAAATTTTCGTTCGATGTATAAAGTTCACGTGTGGCGACATTCTTTCTTTTTATTATACGAATTTATTTATTTCAGAGAGACTGTAGGGTTCGGGTGTAGGCGTAACAAAGTAAAGTTCTTAGACATATTATTTAAAGCTAGCTGTTGCCCGCGTTTTTTTTTTTATACTGCTTGCTCCAAATCAGCGGATTTTCAAACAAACTTTCACCGCTTATTTTACCTCCTTGGGGATTGATTTTCCAAAAACGTTGACAGATCTGCTGTAAACCATATTACACGCGATAAAGTTTAACTACGCTACGCTGAGACTAGTATTAGTTTTACCGTAAGTCCTAGCTGCAGGGATTAGATTTATGGCAGGTTCGTACACAGCCGCTTCGGTCAACTCTGTATACAGCTTAGAACAACCCACGTCATGCGTAAGTTCAGTCTAACGCAAACTCGTGCTAAGCTTTCGGTACTTACCTTACGGTAACGTCCACGTTTATTTTAAAGAAATTAAATTTCTTAAGAATTCAACCTCGCCATTTCATTGCTAACACTTATCATCGTCAATTATTCGCGGAAACATCGTTCGAATGTTCCAAATTCGCGCCCATGAATATACACTAGCGGACAAAAGTTTAAGACCAAAGGGTTAAAGAAAATAAATAAATTAATTAATAAGAAATAAGAGCAAAAATAATTATTTATTGAATACAAATTTTATTTATACTCTTATTTCTTATTAAGTAGTTTATTTATTTTCTTTGATCTTTTGTCTTAAACTTTTGTCCGCTATTGTAAAATGGCCGATGTACGAGATGCTTCAGCGGCGCCCCGGTAATAATTACCGAAGTAACCGGAATAATTCACGTCGCGAGGTAATATATGCACGCTGAATGCTACTAAGAGCGGGATGAAACGAGGGTCGACAGGAATTTCGCGCGAAATATTCGTTTAATGAATTCAATTGCACGGCGATTAAGGCCGACGCGGCGCGGCTTCGACGATCGTCGGCGCGTAAAAATATCTCGCGCCGCTATTTACCGGCCGAACGAGCATGATCGATCGCTGGCTACGAGCGAGAGAAACAGCCAAGAATTCGAGACGCGGATTTCCTTTTGAAAATGCTCGGGAACCGCGCGGTGAAAGCCTCGCGTGCTCCTCTCCCATGCATCTTCGCGCTAATTAAATCTGCGAAGAATGCCTCCGAGCTTTTTTCACGCTTCTCCCCCCTTTTCTCCCGGCCGCGAATCCTTTCGAGAAATTGCAGAAAAAGGTATTCTCGATTATGGTCCCCGGAGAGGAGGGCAGGCGTTTAGCGGCGTTTCGCGTGTCGAGATTAATCGCTCGCATGGAAACATGCTGTGTATGCGATGAGCAATTTTTTGTCGTTGTAAACGTGATACCATGATGGAAAAAGGAAAATGTAACGACAGGAACTGGTTGAAACTGAGAAGAACAAGGATTATAAGGTAATAAAAGAAGAACTGAATGGTAACAATTGAAAACGTGGCAGAATTATTATTTAATTTATTGTGGTAATAGTAAATTACTCAAAAGATCTAATATGTACTGTAAACAATACGTTATCGAGGCCCGTTACAAGCAATAATTATATAACATAAAAGATTGTAACGTTAAATTGTCGTTATTAAAAAACGTATCAGTTTGACTCTAAGAAGATCCATACGATAAAGGTCAGACAGTCTAGAATGCGTTTCAAATTGCGTTTTAAATTGCAGGCATCAAAGGAAACGTAAAAAGCATTATTTATTTTTATTTCATTTATTTGTTTGACGGGTAAACATCCATTGTAAAGAAGTAATATAGTAAAAATAAAAATAAAACTAAAAGGAGCACAACTACATACAAACTTATAAAGGAGGATACATTGTTCTACATGATAAGAACGCAAAAGGAGACTGCGAAGTACTGCAGTGCTTATAACCGAGGATTTGTAGCCTCTAGCAGTCTGATTGCCTCGGTCTTAAAAAACTATCCGAGGATAAATTGAAAAAGTTTCAGTCAGCAAGTGAGTTGGCTAGATTACAAATTCTATTAAATGAATCGGAAAAATCAAAATTTGAAGTGTAACGGGTTTAAAAAATGAGTAGTATCTTGAAACTCTGACGGAAACGTTAAAATTCGTAACTTGAGGATTACCTGAACCGTTAACGGCTTTACGTAGAAAGCAGAGATCATGGATTATAAAAAATAAAGAAAATAGAAAAATCCCCGTAGAGGGAGGGGGTATTGTTCGAGGATCGAAGGTAATCTGTACGTTTCAAAATCGACAACGAATGCTCATGATGTATGTGTATTTTCATCGGGGACGGGTAAAAAGAATGGGGTCGAAATTGAAGCCCTATAGCTGGTTCGTGGAACGCGGAAATAAAGCTCTCAGCGATTTTTTACATCGCATATTTCATATTTCGAATATTGCACCCGAATAACATATGCGCCGGTATATCGGGTGTTTTGAAATCAGTTTTACTCTTTATTGAACTGCCGGAAGGTAAAAATTATCGCCGGTTCATGATTGCTTGGATCCCAATAACCAGCGAGATCCTTTTAAAAATAATCCCCGCTCGCGGCACACTTGTGAAATACCATAACGAATTAAGCGCATCTGCATTGCAAATGCTAGGACGAACGGATAGCTCGTTCGATCGAATCAATTATCGCCAAATTGTTTACATACTCTGTCCGCGTCAATCTCGTGTTTCCATTATAAACCGGTTAATAACCCAAAAAAATACCCCTCAAATTAATTGTCTTAAATCAATGTTTTTAGATAAAGCGACCTACAAAATTGATCAAACGGTTAAATCATATTTTTCATTAAATCTAACCGTTATACATGCTGCTTGATTTCTTTCTCATACTGTCTGAATCTTTTAATTTTATTTATTTATTTATAAACGGGAAGAACCATCAGTAGATACACATAGGTTATTAATAATGTACGGAAATTACAATAAGGAGATTAGAACCTGACACTTAAAAACTTGCAAGTCAAAATATGACGAGAATAAGTTGGAGTTGTTGGTTGATATTCAAACTTAAAAGTAGGAGTGTTAAGGATTAATCGTTGTTGTATGAATAAATTGTATTTACTATTATTACGCATTTACTCGCAGGTACTCTTTATCTACTTTCCCTAACTTATGTTTTGTGTGAAACACAAACTTCAAAGCAAACCACTCCAAATTCGAGGTATACATCAACAAGAAACCCACCCCGTTCATCAGCACGTCTTTTAAATCCTCCGGAGAAGCAGGTTTTTCCATTAGAAGTTCGGCGACCGTCTCATTATTCTCGATTGCCCAACCCCGAAACCTCTAATCCCGCCAGTGTCGTTCCCGAACATCGAAGGCTCGCCTCACGCCGATACCACTGGCTCCAGGCTTGGTGAGAAGGACTTTGAGATAACTTCCGGAATCAATTAGCGGGGAAAAACAGCGAGAGGCCGCAGGGGGTTGCGAATCGCTGGATCTCGAAGCGGGATCGATCGTGATGGAAGCGAATCGGTGATAGGGGGTTGGTTTACGAACGAAACTAAGAAACGCGTTCGGAGTACGTATCGGATCGCTCTGTGCGGTTTAATTAAACGCGACTGCCTCGTGGCTTATTCAGAAGAAAATGTCGCTGCGCGTAATTACTTCGTTGCTGGTGACTTTTTAATTGTATACAATTTCGTGTAATCCCATAATTAAGCACGTGCGATACACCCTTTTTTGAAACAATTCCACGGACTTTTAAACAGAGAGACAGAGAGCCTCGAAACAAATAAAAAGGTCGTTAAAAGTGACGGAGATGCGCGCGAATTAAATGAGTTTTCAAAAATTCAGTTGTTAGCCGTAACGAGTAAACGCCTTGCAAGCACACGCGTAATACGCGAAGGAACGACTGCTTAATATTCCAATTGAACCCGTCTGCGTAACTGAAGTATATACTGCGAGTATATATTCGACAGAGAAAGTACACGAAAACGCCTACACCAAGCACTCGGCTGCGGGAAAATTGGTGAAAGTGCGAGCGCAACCAGGAGGGTGAGAGAGAGAGAAGGAGAGCAACAGACGTGAAGGGATGGAGATAGGGGAAGGGGAAGAAAAGGTCGGCGAAACGAGGCGAATAATCTCATCGAATCGGGGCGAGTTCGGGCATGGATCGGTTTGCATATTAAACAAGCGGAATTGTCGCTGCTAAGGAGGGCAAATGAGGCACGTTTTACACATTAACTAAACACCCCGTGTTCGTGAGGTGGCGTCGAATAACCCGGTCCAAGGATCGACGGAAAGCCGGAAACTTTCCTTTAATTCAATTGCTTCCTCCTCGACGCTCTCGCGTTTCCGTTCCTTCGGTTCGCCGGAGAGCACGCGATCTTTGAGATCTCTCAGAAACTTCGCGTCGCGACGCTTTCCCGACGTATTTGTTCCCCTTCGACAATGCCTCCCGATTCCGCGGGATGCCTTCGACTTTCAACGAAGCTCTCGGCTGAAATTAATTGTCGGCTCACTTTCTTAACGCCCCCGCGACAACAAAAGCTGCAGTTCGACGACGAAATAGCGCGTGTTTCGACAGCCTAGAGCTGCGACGACCTTTCCCAGACGCATAATACTGGGTTGCTTGCTAAACGTCTGACGTTAGGGGTGAATACAGACAGGGTCTGTATTATTCGCGTTGCTCCCTCGGCGAACAATCGCTTTCGAGCGCTTCGACGAAACTGTGGCTAATGCAACGATTGCTGTAGCGATTTACCTATTCGCGGGAGTGCTGCCCTTTATATGTGTATACATAATATGTATAAATATATAAAGAATAATAGATAAACTGAGGCGAAGGAATAATAGATAATAATAAGAACTTTATAAACAGAAGCACGATCGATGCGGTTCGCTTCGTTCTGAATCGCTATAACCACTTCTTCACAGATTTACGGATATCCACTTTCCCTTTAAAAATTCTGTTCCGCCAGGTCCTACAAAATCTCATATAACGTTTTATAACTGGTGCTTCGTAAATTTGCAACCTCGTATTTGTTCCATCGATTATATCCATCGTCGTGCTCTTTTTCCAGCCACTTATTTCCTTGACGTTAATCTCGCCAAGTTTCCGCGAAACTTGCCGTCGCTCAAAAACAGGAAGCAAACGAGACCAAAAAAGAGAACCGAGAGTAGAGATAGAGAGAGAGAGAGAGAGAGAGAGAGAGAGAGGGAGAGAGTAGAAAAAGTGTACGCGGAGAAAAACGTCGGAAGGGACGACAAATATTGAGCGCTCGTTAAACGTGTCAGGTTCCCGGGTCGCCATTAATTAGATTTGAGGGGCCGAGAGCGCGCGCCGCGCGGCGAAATCAACGAATCAGCGATTTAATTCAATTTCTTCGGGGCGCGGCCGTCGTTCTTTCGTCGGCCCAAACTTTCGCCCGTGCAATCTCGAAAGTTTCGGCCGAGTTCGCGTCATGCCGCCGACGTATTTGTTCCCCTGCTGACAATGAAACGCGATCCGGAAAATTTCATCCGGGGAATTGGCCCCAGTCGCGACACTTCCGTCGCCATTGCGCTCTTCACGAAATTCGTTTCGGTGAACCCGCAAAAAGTTAGAATCGTGCTACAGCGTAACAATTACTGGCCATTGTGTTTTGTATCAAAAATAGATGATATCGTGTTCAGAATAAACAAAAACTGAAATAGGTTTGAGTTTGATCAATTTTAATAATAATAATAACAATCTTTATTTTGACGGGCCAGTAGCCCATTTTATACAAAAGTATACATAAAATGAAATTTTGTTTATCTAGGTGGTTGCTGCACGATGATTTAACCTTCGTGCTCTGTTTAGGTCTGTACGATTTTATCGTGTTCTCAAATTAGTATAAATTTTGATAATTTTTGTAAGGTTATCGACTTTTTCAATAGCTGTCTTACTTGTTTTAAAAACTCCGTTATTACAGCGTAACTCGTAACTCATAAAATTTCTTTTTCCTCCTTTTATTGTAACAAAGGATTTACCCCGTTGAAATAAATAAATAAATAAATAACTTTGTTGTTTCAAACTTCATTAGAAGTGGCGTCTTATAGAATAAGAAATTATAGAATAAGATAAGAATCCGCCTTTCTAAAAACGCGTTTTATCTAGCTGTCTAGAATTCGCATCTACACGCTCTTCAACGATGTAAAATTGATCCATTGACCTCGCCTCTGAACTATGGATCGTATGAATACGTAATGTCTAGCTCGTGTTATAAACACAGGAAATCACCGCATCTTACATTTACAACAGACGTGGGTAAAGCGTTGCTGTATTACCCGAATATAGTGTTAGGTAAATTTGATAGTCGGAGAATTACGATCAGCTTGGATTGTCGGGATTGCTTGTACAGCGCTATAAAGTCAATTTTATGGAGACGGATATGGGTCACGTTGATTTAACCAAGGATTTCCTTGAAATTGTTAACCATCATGGCTTCGTCTCTGAGCTGCTTCGCGTAACGTAAACGTTTTCCCTGCACGGGGCCCTGCGCTGCTGCGCTGAAAATAAGCAGAGAACGGTTTGTGCAATCAAAATGCTCGTGATTGCGAAACGCTTAGCCCACTAATCGAGAAAGGAGAATTAACTTGTCTCGTGAATCGCTCATACAGCTGCAACTGATAACGCAGCGGATGTAAATTAATAGATTAAGCAAGAGTAATTCCTGTTAGATATTGATAATCATTAATATTTATTGTGGAATCCGGCTTTGGTTTATAGCCACTGGATCTGGGTCTGACCATCGCAAATCCCCTGGGGCAGAGCCTAACCTACCCGGGTGACCATCACCCTTCTGCCAGTAAATTCCCTATCCCGAAATTTTCCCTCCACCTTCAAATTGTCCACTTCCCTCTCCCACCTCCCATTTTTCCGATCCCTTAACCCTTTCACGACGGCGCACCTGTATCATAGTTCGCCATTTTTTGAGACGGCGCGACTGACTATACTTCGCCATCATTTTTTTGCGTTGCCTAATGCCAATACGTAGCCTTGTGAATTAAGATACGTTGTTACTGACAATAACAATTCCTCTTTAACTAATTCTTTGTTCGATTGTTAAAAACGAAACAACCAAAAAGTTAATAGATTTGCGTTGTACAGAAATTCATCCATCAATGAAAAATGTATTCAATCCCGTAATTACCGATGGTTGTAATAACCTTCAGAATAATACAATGAAACCTACAGATTAGATAATTACTATTTAGCAACGTTTAGTGGCGAAAAGCTGACGTCAGAACAATTAACATTAATGTGACGCTACCGATTATTACACTGTCAATAGCAATTTCATCCATGGCGCATCAGAATCCGCTAAACAGTACAAAACAACAATGCGAACAAATTTGCTTATATTTAACCTGCGTGCAATAGGTATTTCGTGGCACTGATCTCGACAGTACTTTCTCATCGTGGTTTCGCACAGGAAATGGAACTATTTACAGAAGCTTCCTTTGACCCGTGCCATTTTCCCACGTACTCACAGGCAATGCAACCGGTCCGCGTTTTAATTAAACTGAACAACGACTCGGCTAATTAATTATTCCGTTCGATCGGAATAATCAAAATTTTCATAATCTGCACGGATATGAAACTAGACTCGGTTTCGTTAATTGGACCGGCAGAGAATCAAAGTAATGCTCTTTCAATGCCGATAGCATCGCATCGATGGAGTCATCGGATTTAGCACGGAACACGAAATAACTTTGATCGCGAATATTGGACTGCCAGTAAATGAATACCAACTGAAAATAGACAATATAAAGAACATTGAAAGAAGAAACAGCACTTCGTGTTTTGTAATTTAACTCTTTGAGGCATACGATTTTAAAGAAAATAAAAACCCAAGTTGGAGAGAATTTTTTATATATTTTATATAATATAAAAAAACGGAGAAGAATATTAATTTCAATTATAAAAATATTATATAATATTTTAATTATTAAAAAGCTACGCAAAAGGTGGGACCAATTTTAACCCATCTAACCTCGAAGAGTTAACAATTACAATTACGTATAATTTTGATGATCGTTCATTTCTATCACGTACAAGATAGACTTCTTTTATATTTCTATATTTTCCCGTGTACCTGCGACTTGCTATTATTATCAAAAGTATGTACTGAAGGGTATTCTTCCGTATGTAAATAAATAAATAAATAAATAAATAAATAAAAGTTTGTGCTGCTTTTCTTCTTTGAACAGAACCCCGTCATCGTATTTCATTGCGTATGAAAGAAATCCGTTCGAAGGCCAATCGAACTCGAACAAATTTCAACGAGAATCCGGAAGATCGACGGAAATTCCTCCCGCAACTTTCATTATTTCAATACGAAAGAGTACACCCTCGTGTGCCCTCCAATGGAACTGACTCGACGGTTAATTCTTTCGCCTCGAAATTTACTGCTCCGCCAACGGAAGCTGCGAACGGAAGGATCGGGTAATAAATAAGCGAATCGTCGAGCGGGGCGTAGGAAGATCGAAAGGGCTCCCTTCTCGCTCTCCTTCTCTCTCTTCCATCCCCGACAGCGTGTTTAAAGTGCACGCGGGAAGATTACGTAGACCAGACGCAAGGGGTGTGCGTTGCGGGGATGGCCGATGGAAAAAGTATTGCAGTCGGGCGTCGACGAGGCGAACAAAGACGAATTGCCCGCAGGTTCGTCGATAACCGCATTAACGGCTCGTCGACGGCTCCTCTCTCTCTCTCTCTCTCTCTCTGTCTCTCACTTACTCTCTTACACACTTTCTCTCTCTCTCTCTCTCTCTGACTCTCATTCACTGTTTCTCCCTAGTTCTCTTCATTTTCTTTATTTTCCACCCGCAGAAAAGGGACGAGGAGCAAACTATCTCTGAAGTGGGCTGAGAATTTTTAACTCGGCCCTTTCTCTCTCGGCGACGTCCTGTTTTTTGTAACCGCGACAACGGCGCTGAAAGAAGGCAGCACAATGAACGCGGACAACTCTGTCCGTCATCCGAAGAATGGAGGAGACGGTCGAGGGACGCCTAGGGAGGAAGAGTTCTGGAGAGAGAGAGAGAGAAAAGACAACGAGGGAGCTTTCTGGTAAGGAGAGAAAAATGGACCGCCTGGAATATCTTCTCGGATGTCCACGTTTTGCTGGGAAACAGGGATTATGTTTCTGAAACGATCATTATTTTTTCCCGATCATGTCCTGCCACGGATTGCTTGTGTCGGAAAACGGTGATTTTGTATGCCATAGATATTCCTAGACGCAATTAGTTATTTAATTTCACCGACTTACAGAAGTATGCAGTATTATCCTTGCGAAATACTGAAAGGTGACACAATATGGTTACAAAAGATATTTATCCACGATACATGCATCGAATAAGCTCTTTGGCGGCACTTTTTCAGTATCATCTTTATTTTTGTTTATTTTTATTTAATCCTTGCCCATTGGTTTAGGATACTTCCAGTTTACAGTTTTACAATTTTACATTCTATAATCCATCTTAGTTTTTAAATTTCTAATTGCACTTTCTATTTCCTATTTGCTTCCCTATTTGACACTAATTGCGCCTTTCGGAAAAACTATTTCTTATTCTTCTCAATTATTTATTTATGTATTCTTTTGCTTCTAACTTGGCCTATTCCGTGCACTTTTTCTGTACTATTCGATCGAAGAATATTTAATAGACGGAGCGATGCGCAAGTACCTTTTGTGTAATCGTGATCGTTGAAAATTTAATTCTTCCACGGTTAAGAGCGAAATACGGGTACTTCAATTAATTCCTGGCGTTCTGAAAATATCCGGTCATCCTTAAAAACAGTAAAGCACCATAAATACGAATAACAGGCTACTCTAAGCTTCCTTTGTTACCGCTAACGGTATCCTTTCTACGAAAATGACTAGCGGGGATGAAAACACCGTTTTTGCTCGATATTCCAAGGACCCGAGCTCCTTAACAGTCCGCCGGCCGTACTAGCTGTGGATTGTTACTCATTTCCCCAGCACTCGACTGAATTATTCATGCACTTCCGGCGACGCCACTCGTCGCTGTATTTTTATAACATTATACCCGGAGGACAGGGGCCGTTGGGATTGCGACGACGAAGGCAACCCGGGTTCGGTGTTCCCGAAGTTGAACTCGCCCAAGCAAATTCTCCCGGACAACGTTTCTTAATCCTTCCGTACGTGACGCGCCTCGCGATGTCCCGATGACTTCGACCTGTGTTCCGTTGTTGTGTACGGAGGCAAGGACCAGCCGCGTTAAACGAGGCGCGAAAGAGAACAAATTCATCGACCCCCTGCGATCGATATTTTCCTTTTCGATTCTTCGCCAGCCGCTAAACTGTCGATTGTTGGGTCTATTCGAAAGTTTAGGCCACCGTGAAGAATCGTATACGGTCATCCTCTTGCTTAACCCTTTCGCATCCATACGGCATCCAAAAGTATTTTATATTTCAATAATTTTCTAAGCCTTTCTATATTAAAAATTCAATTATACTTGAACTAGAACAATGACTTAGAAAAACGTATACACAGAAACCACGAGCACTGTGCTGTATTTCTGACGCGAGTTTCCGTTCGGTGACGGTACTTCAGCGGATTGGACTGTCGCAGCGAAAGGGTTAAATTTTCACAAATTAGTTTTATCTAAACGATGACGATGAATAGTATTAAACGATTACAAATATAGTATCTGACAAGAAAATATTGGTTCTCCATGAAGAAACAGCTGGAACTTTTACATACACTCAATTTGTTTAAAGTTACGTTCAATTTTGGTATGTAAAATTAGTTCGAACCTCGAACAAATACGAAGGAAGAACACTTCCCACGTCTGAGGTTTCAAGATTTTACTTTTATTGCTCCTAGATATTCCTACGATCGGATAGTAAGTGTAGAGAACGTGTACTCGACAGACTTACGCCCGATCTGTATTCCAAAAGAAGAGAACGCGTTCCCCTTCGGGGATGTTTGTGTGCGATCGAAAATAAATGGGTCCTTTAAGACGTCGGAATCGTACGGCGACTCGGCGTCGTATTTGCCCCGTCGTTTATAGACGCCAACAGGGGTGCGGGGACGCAGGGTGTTTCATCCGGTTTAGATTCTCCGCTACTGTGCACGAGAGACAGCCTCTGTTTACTCCGTCTCGAAGCCCAATATCTCTGACGTGTATTACATAAAAATTCCAATATCCACTTCTTTGAGCCCGGCCGACTCAGCTTCAATAACGGAAGAGCGGAGGGGCTGGTTGTGGCGAAGAAAAAAAAAAGAAGGAAAAAAGAAAGAAATCGAGGCCATCAGTTTTTAAGTGTGCCGTCCACAAAGTGACGGACGCCTCGTGCGAAACTCTGGCTGTCGCCTGTGTGACCCAGTAACGCTGTCACAAAAACGCGAGCTGTCGATCGAGTTTTAATGTAAAACCGGCCGCCGATACCGAACTTTCCTCCGTGAAAAATTAACATAAGCCGTTATTGGAGATTATGGTTAAAAAGCATGAAGTAACGATAACTTTCTTTGCATGACTAAACTAGTTTATTTCTAAAAGAAGGTATATCTGTTTGTACTCGATCTTTACGCAATGAAAAGCAAAACTTGAATGAATAGAAGAGGCTAAAAGAGACAGTTCGTTCGGGCCCTCTAATTCTTATATACAGCGCGATGTAAGCACTTGACCCGTCCCTGGAACCTCCACAGCGCATAGCTCGACCTCATATATATTTCTTCTAAGAGATTAATTGGTTAGGAATTGTTAAGCATCGCAAAATACGTAGAATAAACGCATTAAAATAACAGCTGCTTCGGACAAATATTTCTACTTATGTGTATTTTATAAACTGAGCTTTTCAAATTGAAGGATAAAGGGAAACAGCAGAGGATGTTCATCTCTACCAATTTACATGAAACAATTATTTTTTAAAGCCGTCATAGTTAAATTTACGGAATCTTGTTTCTCTATTAGTGGATTAATAGAGTATTGGTACTTTTGAATAAAACCGTTTTGCATCGGATATTCCTTCGATCGAAAGTTAAGATTTGCTATGGTTATTTCATATTTGGAATACGTTTGAAGCGAAGTTACGGGAGTTAGAGAAACGCTAGGGGAAGAATTTTTGAACAGCGTGTTACGTGATCCCCTTGAGGTCCATAGATTCTCTTGGAGTCTGAACAAACTTTCGCTAAGATCAATGTTTGCCCAGTTATCCGAGTGATTTCGGTTGCCGCCGATGGCTCCCTGGTCGCGGAATTATCGGGAAAGATGATTGGATTAATAGATCCATTTATGAAATGGTAAGCCATAACTGGTAATTCGTGACTATAATTCCATGAAGGTTAAAAAAGAAAATAGGATAACAGAATAAAGTACGAGACACTTGTTAACATATGTATACGATTCACATACACAGGTTATGATTATTAACGAACGCACAAGATGTACGAATAACATATACGAAACATGCATTATGTAAAACAGAAAGTATATTTCCGCGATCCCTTAACAACGCCTGGAATTTGTTTAAGAAATCCTGCAACCTCTAAATCACTCAATCGTTACATTAATATTCATAAGCTAATTGCACTAATTTTATAAGAAAAATTAGTTGTTGTCCACATTCTTTTTTAGTGCTTGCTTCAAAATCGGCAGAATTTCAAACAAGCTTTTATGCCTTATTTCACCCCCTTGTGGGTTGATTTTTCAAAAACGTCCATTGTCCAAATTTCATGTTTCTATAGTTTCAGTAGTTTAGACTCTGCGATGATGAATCGGTCAGTCAGTCAGTACATGTCTTTTTATACGTATAGATAGATATACATAAAACCGACTGCATCAGCGCCATTTTAACGCGAGGAATCGTTCGCGCATTGGCGTTAACTTTCGTATTGGTTAGAGAGAATCTCGGTAGGCAGAAACAGAGAAACCGTGCACGCTCGCTCCTACACACATATATTGTGCAAACAACTATTCCAGGTCCGACCAAGGCAAATGGGAATTCTCTTCTTTGTCTTGGCCCTCCCGGTCGGCTGCTATCCGTCTTTTCCGCTCGAACTCAAATATCTTTGTCCTCGAAAGTTCTGTGGTTATGAATAACGACACCCGTCCAACCGCGCGACATGGTAGCCGAGTCCAAGATATGTTTTCCGTGGAGCAGACAAATTATAACTTTCCGGTCTCTCCCGATCCTGATCGCACCGATGTTTGTCCTCTTCCGGTGATTTCTTCGCGACACGTGCGCCGTACCTTTGCTTACAGTAGCGGACAAAAGTTTAAGACCAGAGAACAATGTAGAACATATTAGGTTGGCAACTAAGTTCCCGACATTTTTTAAAAAGAAAGACGATTTCGACCTCTTGCGAATTAAGAGACTTGGTTGGAGTCGAAACCGGGTGATTTCTATCAATGAGGTATTAAAAATCTTGATCGTTTGAAAGAATAAGTAAACAACAAGGGAAATACATTATTCATTAATTGTTTTTTTATTTTTATTGAAAAATTAAAAAAACGGCAGGAATTATTTGTCAACCAATCAGTTTTACGGTCTGCAAATATTGTCTGTACATTCATTTTTATTGTTATTACGATAGAACGCTATTTATTGATTAGCACAGGATGCAAATTTTGTTTATCATGCTATTCCTTATAAATTAGCTAGTTTAATTTCGTTGACTCTTTGATCTTAAACTTTTGTCCGCTACTGCACTTTAACGTTATGCATAAAACAGAGCTCTGTCAAGATGGCCGCGGTACACATACAGCGGCCATTTTGAACGAAGAGGTTGTAAGAGAAAAACATTAACGACATAATAGGTTCGCAGTGTACTTTAACGTGCAATCGCTATGAAGTTAAAATATACATTCTATTAAGATTTTTAAAAAACATTCGTTGAGCTCGTCCCCTTAATATTGCAAGGATTAATTATGAATATTCATCGGTTGCTCCGTTACATAGGAAAAATGTGTTCTTACCTACACCTTCGCACAAAGTTCGTAGGATGGTTTCTACCTCTGCTACATACCTGGACAAAAACAAATAACAGTTAAACCAACATAGTCTGACACTCCCTGTTGCATAGAAAGTATTACTATACGTAGAGTTAATAAACTGACAATTTTATTAAAAAAGTAATGAAGTTTCAAAGTTTACTTTAAACGTTAAAACTTTATTCAAAAGAGCACCCTATCTTGTGCTTAGAGCTGCGAGCACGTACGCGTAAATTTGTGCGGACTAACCTAAAGTAAGTGTTCAAAAATATGAAACCACGTGCGTCTGACAAACGTTCGCCGTTGGCAATTGTTTCGTGTACCGCGAATAATTCACGCGGATGATTTACATTGCATACGTAAGAAAACCTGGATACCAAGGTGGGGACATTTTCAGTGGTACGTCTAGAATGCATGTAGTCAGACCGTTGTACGCGCGACGTATGGCAGCGTTTGCGGTCCGAGGTTGGCGGGTGAAATTTCTAGAGCAGAAAATTATGTTTACGGCGTAAAACCTGGCGGTTGCCAGGCGCACGCCGGATTCTCGCAGCTCATCGGCTCGCAGTTTCCCAACGATATCCCTGTCCTGGAAAATTCTTCAGACTCGCTAAACAATCACTGGCGCGCGCTTCGGTGACCGATTTCACGCGACATCGAACGAAAGGACGAGCCGTCACAGGATTCGTTCCCGCGGGACCTCTCCGATTGCTGTCCTACCGACAACTTTGAATAACGTCTCCGTTAAGACACTCGAGACCATTGAAATCCAACTCTGTTGACGGAGGGAGGGGTGAGAGGGGCGCCTTTGTAAACTGCGACTCCTACGATGTCTCGAGTCCTTCGAACGTCCTCGAGAATCGTGGAAATGAAGGTGTAATGAGCGCTCTGACTTTGAACGGTGAACAAAGTCTGCCTCCGCCATCCACTCATTAACCGTACAATTTCGAGGCAGAAGCGAACACGAAGTTTTCGCATTCATCGAGTAAATTCGTCCCGAACAAAGGGGGCAGGAAGATACGGTTTATGAAATTCGACGGATCCTGGATCGGTTGAGACAGTGAAAACGTGCCAAGGGAACGCAAAGAAGCCTGTTTCGCTATTAAAGTCAAAATTTACAGACTGTTCGAGGTTAATTATTCGATTCCATCCTCTTACTCAGGAATTAACAGGATTTCTCTCGAAAGATTGGAGTATGTTTCGAAATAAACGTCCAAGTCAGCGACAAACATCTCCCTGTTAAATCCCCTAGAGCTCTGATGCGCAATGAGTCCTTTTCAGCTAGACGAGACGATCGCTCCGCATGAGTAACGACACGCGTCCTAGTAAATACAGTAGCGGACAAAAGTTTAAGACCAAAGGGTCAAAGAAAACAAATTAATTAATTCATAAGAAATAGCACGATAAATAAAGTTCGTATTCTATGCTAAGCAATAAATGATGTTCTACCATAATGATAATAAAAACAAGTATATGAACAATATTTGCATACCATAAAGCTATGTTTTACATTGTCCTCTCGTCTTAAACTTTTGTCCGCTACTGTAGTCGAGAGAAGTCTGAAACATCCCTTCGCGTCGTTCACTATCCAGTTCTAAAACATTGCGCCACCCACTCTTTTCACAGATTGAATTATACGCTTCATCATTCGGGTGTTCTTCGTCACTGTTCCCCGTGACTCGTTTTTATCGATCCCTCTCCGCCCTCCTATCAATCTCTGTTCTAGCCGCTTCAACAGGACAAACAGGACGAATCCTTCAATCCCCTCCTTCCTCGGGAACGCGAAGATTTCTCCTGCTGCGCCGGAGCAAAAACCAACACGATTCGACGCGAGTTTTTCCGGCTTCCCTTTCACGGGTAACGACACCTGTCCACCGGTGTAAAACATCCGGAACGAGCGGATAGATTGCTGATCCTCTTTGTACAATACTTCGATTGTTCCGTGTAACGTTATCCTAGGTGTAGCTCCCCCGAACAAAAACAAGAATTTTCACTGAGCCTGTTTTACACGGAGCTATTCTCTCGCTAGATTACGCAAAGACAGGGTGTTGCTTTTCGCTTGTAGCAACACCAATACGTGTGCATACACGTGCGATCATCGTGTTCGCCAGCAACGGGTAGCCTACGACAGAGAACCTGACATTTCGATGTCCAGTTCAGGACCTGTTTATCAATTAAGCTTCCACCATAATGCAGATTAGATTTCGATTGTGGATTTTTATTCTCAGAAACGGCAGAGAATTCAAACAACTCAATACAATTATGGGGTTTTATTTGTCGTACTGATGCTTCCGATAGACTACCTTCGTAAAACGTTGGTGGACTGAATCTGCTTGACCCCAGGGAAGTTCAGCCTTTTTAATTCCTTGGAAGTGTTGAGAAGGAGAAATTTGGAAACATGAGAAGGACACTGGGAACGTTTTCCGGATTCTACGAAGTTGCAACCAAGCATCCCACGATATATTTCCTGCAGCGATCCTTATGCTGGGCGATTGGCTGTTTAAACCAAAGGATGGGCCGACTATCATAAAATGTTTTGATCAGCCCATTCGAGCACTCACAGAGGTTATCATATCATCACGCGATCAATCCGTAGCGATATTAGCTTCGTGTATAGTGTATCGCTTGAGATTACAGAAAAGAGTGACACCGTCATTAAACGAAAATAACAAGAATATCATCCTGCAGAGCTTCTTGGTCCGGTACTCGATACACACCCGAAGACCGTGTCCCGGCTGCGAGTTCAGCGGAACCAGTTAGCCTCGTTTTTCCAGCCAGTTTTTATGCTTCGCCCAGTGGTATTTGATTTTTATGCGGCCGACCATTCCAGGCCGATCCTTACATTTTATTCCGCGCAGTTTCATTTCTGTCGGCCACCGCGTTTCCACAATTTCCTCGTTCCTCTCGCTTCTACCCTCTCACCCTCTCTCTCTCTCTCTCTTTCTCTGTCTCTCCCATTGCGAGTAGCTACAGTCGATCCAGTTTTTCCACCGATTGTTTTCGTTTTAGTCGAACGACCGGCGGTGGGCTATTCTCTTGCGCTGCCGCGGTTCTTCAATTTTTATTTCTCGTCCCGCTTCATGCCTCCAATCACCCCAGTCGGGAACGTTTTTCTCCTCTTCCCGTTTTTCCTTCCCCTTTTTTTCGGAAGGTTATCGCTTTTATTTTCCCTATCCGTGGCGTGTCCAGATCGATTCGTCCCTGGATGTTTACCTCCCACGGTAATTCCGTAAGCTCTTCGTGCTCTGTTTTTTCCCGGAGTATCAATGCTTCCCCCCTACGTCGATCACTGCGATACCACTCCCACGTGGCTCGGTTTTCTAAAATTTATTTCCAGCCGAGGGTTCTGCTCGTAAAAGATTTCCGTTCGCGACAGACGGTTCAAGTTATTCCGTTTTTCGGTCAAGTGGATGGTTCGACTGCTCTCGGGATAGCAGCTTCATCGCTGGGATGTCGACGATGAAACAGCGACATTTCTACCCAACTCTACCTATGCACGCTGCTATTTGAATATCGAAGCTCTGCTTTACGTTTCTTTTGTGCCTGTTTATGTTGGTGATTAAAGTGTGCAAGCGCAATTTGCATTCAATGGTCCTCGATGGTGTCAATTAAAATTATAATTTTTACGGAATAAAAAAGGTTACAACTGTAGACGTTCATGCAAATTAGTGTAAACGCGATTAAGGAAATCTGAACGTAAATGACACTAAATTCAGTGCAGATCGAACACAGAAAAGCACTATCGGGTGTGTTTAGTTTCCTTGCGTTTCGTTAAGAAAGGAATTATCAATTAAATTTTAAGAGACTGAGATAAAAAGTAAATACTAAATTTTATAACCTACGACGCGAGAACGATCTCGTGATTGCTAGGGGCAACGGCTGGAAAGGAGGTTAATGAAACGACATGTGCTATTTTCAAGTGCGATATCAGAACATGTTGGACCGCAAACTCCAATATGGTTTGATAAACTATCCGATACATGGACCTAATATGGATACTGGCGGGACGTGTAATGAATTCGCGGTTCGATTACAGTTCAATCCTGGTTTTCCCTTGGTTAATATGAGGAATTAGAGACCGTTTGAACGAGTGCATCCCCGCTACGCTAACAAGACTGGATAATTGGTTGGTTACACGACCTCCGATTCGGCAACGCTCAACTATTGCTTATGGAAACGACTGCACTCGAACGTTTATGCAATACACACACATATATATATATATATATATATGTATAAAGCATCGATCAGCTTCGCAAACGCGTAAGATGAAGTCACCCTCGCAAAGTTTCCACGTGAATGCTTCGGGAACACTACGTCGTGTCGTGTCGAATTAAAATTCGTGCTAACTCTATTTATTCCGCGCAGAGTGACTATACTCCAAGTTGACAAGCTGACGTGCCACTCGACGAGAAATAGAATATAAAAATGTAACCGATCTAGAAACTAACGTAGCGTTTAGAAAACAATACCGTAGTATCGGTTAACCAATTTCAATGAAAGCACGCATACTTCGCGACCCGTTGCTTTAACAATGAATAATACTCTTCGAATAAATTAAAATACACAAACGATAAAGGTACTGTTTAGATATAATAAAAAATAATTTGTTTTTACAATTTAACAAATTTCCATGTTAATTTCCATTCTTAGAGTTTGAAACTAACTAAAAATTAAACGTTAAATTTCTTTTAAATCTAAATTATTCACAGCTAAAGCAGTGAATAGTCAATAATATATCAATGTACGAAACTGTGGAAAGAACCGTAAAAAGAGGACGTGGAAATAGGAAACCGTCGCGTGCCGAAAGAAGCTCATCGGCCGAATTTCCGGTAGCCATCGTTGCAATCGTTGCCACCTCGAATCGTGTGCAACGACGGGTGCAACTCATGCGCATTCGCGGATAATCGAGTCGTTAATACGACGACGTCGCGCTTCGGTGGAAGTTACCCTCGGCTGAGCCTCGACTTGATCTCGGGCAGAGAGAAACTTTTCGCTGTTCCGTGGCTGCACGCGCGCACGCGCATGTACGCAGCTTAGCGCACGGCTGCACTTACGTGCAAGATGCATGACTAAAGTACTTTTCAAGTCTCCTCTTTCTGTCTCTCTCTCTCTCTCCTCTCACGTGGCCCATGTACACGAGTACACACGAAACTTTCGTGGGTGCTAGTTGGTTGTTCGCGTCCGTGTAAGACGACATAGGCCCAGCGCGGGTTGTAAATGCGGCTGCTTGCATTATTAATCCCCCAGAGATACCGTACACCGCGCTGTTATTACGGTTACATCATAATTCCCAACAACGTTGCACTTGGATGAACAAACTAAGGCGCACAGTTTCGTAGGTACCACCCACCACTGTTCTCTGGCTGCTTTCTCCCTCTGTCTTTCGCCGGTGAACTTGGAGAGAGAACTGCACGCGCTGTGTGTGACACGTTCGTAAATCGGATAATCCGTGCAATGAAGTCACATCCTGTGTTAATTAATGCCCAAGCATTCGAATGTCATTATTAATTATTCTCTTTAAGAGAATAAGCTATTGATTATAAACTTTTTTTGTTTTTTACACTAATTTCGAATCGAAACAGTATATACAGATTTTAGGATACACATAAATCCAAAGAAAATTGGATTTACATCAGTCATTAACAATAAATTGGAGGAATCGAACTCTGAATGGGGAGAAGCGAGAACTTTAGCCACTACGCCACTTTGATTCCTTATAATCATAGTCTTTCATCAGATACTTAAGCATTTGAATAATCAGTTATTAATATTATTAAAATGTTATGAATATTAAATTAAAAAATCTGACCACATAATTTGCAATATTCACCAACGCAACCATAGATACTTAATAAATAAATCTTAGTTAATTACCGAGCACGACTTTCGTGGAAATTAAATCATTCAGATGAAATCGTACACGATACTGTACACCGGAAGCGCACACTTTCGATCAGACTAATCTCCATCCCCATACTTCCGTTTTCACCCAGCGCACGAGCGATTGCGTTTCCGGATAAACGCGTGAAATGTTTATTCGAACTTTAGCTACCGTAACTAACGCAGCACGCGGTGTTGGTGTGCACGTGCGGTCGCTGGCATTACTATATAATTCACATTGTCCTGTACAATTAGGTTTCCATTGTGCTTGGATTGCTCTTCTTCGGCGACACGAATGCTTTTGTGCGCTATCGTCGACACGCCTAACCTCCAGACAAGCTACAATATCGCGAGTTAACAACGACAGTGGAGCTTTGTTTGGAATTAAGTGAATTTAGGAGTGTCATGATTTTCGCTCCATTGAGAACTCGCGTTACTTATAACATGATTTAACATTTATCTCCATTCTCTATAATTTTACAACGGATTTCTTACATACATTCCTATTTTCCTACTGACTCGTCAACTTCTCTGCTAATAATTATTTTTGCTTAATTTAAATATTCGCCTTGCTTACAGAACGATCCGATATAACAGTTGAAATTATAATGACATCAAGGTTGACCGGATATAAAAATAATTGCCACGATACTGAAGTATTCTAACAAAGGATTGGCAGTTTCATAAAGGTGATCGTTAATAATGTAACGACCGTGGTAACTAAAAACAAATATAAAAACGGGAAGCGTTTGGCAAGAAGCAGAAAATTGTACGGGTGATCGACTTTTACGAGATTTCATGGCGAAACGAAATTGGGTCGCTCGTTAATTACACCTCTTAGTGGGGAATAACATTAGAAGAGGGTGGTCGTTAAAGGTGTCACAAGGAAGTTTCCCAAGTTACGTATTTCTCTCCAGCGCTGAGACTCGAAAACTCAAAACCATTAATTACTTACGTTTTAGATGACGGTAAAAAAGTGTTTATCTAACGAAAACGATATCTCCGAGCAAGTAAATTATATACTGCGACGGGACTGAATTACTAGCGAAATATCTTAGCCCGGGAAAGCTGCTAAATCGAGAGCAAGATGCTCTGTAGAAAAATTCCGATAAATTCCTCCTTTGTCTTTGCTCTCCGAGATATATTATAGACACTCGCTATCGCGTGAAAGGATTTCAGCTTTAGCTTATCGAAAGGCGCCACGTGGCTTCAACTTCCACCAGCTTTGGCTTGCAGAAAACCGTAATACTGTATCAGCGGCAACCAAGTTTTCAAAACTGGGAAACGCGATCCTCTTCTAAGAGGAGCTGAAAGTATTGCATGAACGGTGCTAGTACATCCTGTTTGCCTAGAATTTTGAATCGCTACTTGCTTAACTCGCCTGGAAAAATTGCAATCCTGTATATCATCCTGTAATTCATAGTATCAAGGAAAGGACTCGAGAAAAAGGCGGTGATCAGGAAAATTAGGACAGTCTTTTCCTTTTCTCCTTTCACTTTCTAGAAACGATAAATCCAACAAATGAGCTGTCAAAAACTTTGATATCCCATGAGTATATTTTCATGAACTCTTTAAATTCTTATGAACTACTCGAATCAATATCTCGAGACAAATATTTTCAATAAAAGCGAAAGCATTGGCAATTCCTTACTGTTGGGAATTGATAATCATTTATATTTATTGTGGAAACAATACGTATCCTTGTGAATTAAGTTGCGTTATTGTGGTCGATAACGCTTATCAAGGAGAAACAACGGGGAAGAGAAAACAAGGTGACGTGATTACAGAACTCTGCGCGATTTCATAATTCGCGCGTTGCTTTCTGCATTCATTATTAATTTCTACGAAACGTCGCTACGGTCGCAACAAGACTCCTAGGAACAATATTCCCGGGCCAGAAACACGGAACCACTTTATCGCTTGAACCTCCATCCTCAAAAGGGATCAGGCCGCGTAATGATACGGCTAGGAAAGAACGAGTCGGCGGAAATTAGAAGTGCGTTTCCGCTTTATGCGCTCTCTCTGCCTGCCAGCCAACCAGCCGGCAAGCCCGCGGTGGGTCGAGGGGCGAAGGGGGGAAGTTACGGAGGTTCTTGGTAATTCGCATTCAGCTTTTTCAAGCATCATCGTGCCTGGCCGGGTTGCCTTCTGCAGGGGCCGCCGCTTCGTACGTTGCCCCTTTTGCCGGCGCATAGCGCGTTCGTATATTTTATTAAGCGGCAACAACAACAAAAAGGAAAAAAGGAGGAGGAGGAGAGAAAATTTTTCTTCCCTTTACGACCACCATGCTGAAAGCTCGTTGGACGTTATCACGCTCCCCCCCCTCCTCTTTCTCTCTCTCTCTCTCTCTCATTCACTCTCCTTTTGGCTGCTAGAGATCGTTGAAACGTTTGAGGTACGGCCGAAATTCCTCGAAACCAAGGTAAATATACTGCTGACGTTATTGTCAAGAAATTTTTCTGAAAGCGTGAAGCGCGTTAAGTAGCTCCGGTTGAAGTCGAAAGATTGTTGCCGTAGAGTTGGAAGCTGGATGAGATATCCGAAGGGAGTGCATTAAAATCACTCGAGATTCTTGCAAACTAGTTTTGCTCGACTTACGCGGTCCTCATGAATGCATAACAACGGGAAGATTCCGTGTTTTGTCGCGCGCTCCTCTCCCTTCCCCGTTTCAACGCCGCAGGAAACGACTTGCTTTGGATCCTTGGGAGTGCATTTCGCCGGCAGAAATTTAGTCTGTTTCGCGGCTCGGTCGGTGTACACAAGATTACGTAACAAACTTAATCGATAGCGGTGCCGATACCGGCAGGAAACACGCGGGACACGCGTCTCGAAATAGGTTTCAGAATTCCAAAGGAAGCGGTCGATCTAGGGAAATTGATCGTGTAAACTTTCAGGCCAGCCGTATACCGTATTTCGAAACTCAATTTTCCGGAAATTTACCTGAAAGTGGAGCAACGGAAATCCCACTTATTCCGCCCCTGGGAATAAATTTTCATTACGGTTCCACGCTCTCGAGAACTTTTTCGAGACAAACGATCGGGAAAGCGCAACGTGTTGGAGAAACGATACGGAGACCGTTTCGGGAAAGTGAAGGCGAAGGCGAAGACGGTGTGGACTTCGAGATAAATTCTACCCTCTTTCAGTAGTCTCTGCTCGCGAATTTGTTGAAGGCCGTTACTCTTGGGCGCGGGGATAATTGAAACGTTCAAGGTAGATCCCCGTCGAGGAAAGTTCCACCGGGCTATTTACCGATCGATCGCGAGAGGTTCTTCGAGCAAACGCCGCCGAAGAGAGGAACAGCAGCCCCTGTCTGTTACTTTGCGCGATTAAAATGATCCTCCGGAAGGCGTGCCTCCTTTCCTCCCCCAGCGTCGGAGGAATAATTATTATTTCGCGGTGTCCAAAGGGAAGGGGGAGCAGCCCTCTTTCTCGAGACGCGACGAGAGGATCTCCTCTCAAAGCGGTCTTCAAGATTGCCCGAGCGACGATAGAGCGAGACAGCCCCGTCGTTCTCCCACGGAAGTGGCAAGAGGAAGTGGTAGAAAGACGCAATAATCAAAGACATTCTTAAACGTCTTGTCGCGGGCTAATCTCGAAATTTTCCCTTCGTAGAACGTCGTCGCCGGGAGAAAGGTTCTCGCGGACGATCAAGGGAAACTCTCGCCGCCTGTAGAAACGTCTCGTTGCGCTTGGACGATCGTTAAAACGAGCTCCCCCGGATGTTCCCGGCGAATCTAAGAATCTCGGCACGAGGAGAATCTCGAACCGCCCACAGCTCGCTTTGGAATCTCGCTAACGGTAGGGGGAGGAGGATGGTCGGAATGGGGCGGCAAAAAGGAAGGGAAAGAAGCACGAAGGCCCGTGTGTTTGCAGCTCGCGCGCGTGTGAATGGAGAGACGCGATGGAAAGAGAGCAAAAGGTAACGGAAGCTGAAATATACACGCGTCCATTCATCCGGATGAAAAGGTTCGTTATAGGGGCAATTACTGTGGCGGAGCGGTGCGCTGACCTCTGCCAACCGACCCCCTGCCCCGCCCCTCAGCTGCTACACACCTTGCCCGACGAGCCTCACGGTTCTCTGCATTTCAGATTAGCTTAAAGTCGACCAGAGCGAGCGAAAGCAGCCGCCCGTTGCTCGATAAGAGGATTAACCGATAGGGTAATAAGGAGAGGCCACGCGAGCCTTCGTCCTTACCACTCTTCCGCCCTCCTGTCACACCCCCCCGTTCCTCTACCGCCCTTCCACTCCCTTTCTGCTCCTTCACCAGCGATGTTCCACGCCAACCCCTGAAATTGCCGTCCACCCCGTTCGAGCGATGTTCTTTCATCGATCTTTCGTTTCTTTCGTTCCTTTCGCGCGTGTTAGCAGAGAATCGTTCGAGGCATCTGCGAAGCGGGTCGACTCATAGAATGGCATGCATTAAGCCTTTTTTAAACCGCTGTCAACGAAGAAAAATTTGAATAACAGCGGCGGAGTTCTCTAAAAGGTAGTAACGAGGGGACGATTGATGTTATGAAACAAAGAACAGAAACAAATGTAGCAAGTGAAATTGCGTGCGTGAAAGAATGCGTGTGGAAGGAGAGGAATTCGTGTGTGATCAGCCCGAGAGTGTCGGGTATAATAAACAAAAGAGTGCCGCGATTCGAAAAAAGAGTAACATTATAATATAAATGTAACGTTGGAACAGTCGAACGTGGTGTTTTATTCCTCTATTTTATCTGTAATTTTAATACGTGCACCAGTTCGGTTTTTAGTTCGCCAACAAACTGGAAAAGCGATCGTATCATATTGAACACAGAGGATCAACTTCACAGTTCTGCAATATTGTGCACGTTTGTAATTTCGATTTAGGGTTTCTGGTAATTTTCGAGCTGAATCATTTCGGCTGTAATTATTAAAGGCAATTAACAAATTTGTGTCGAAGACGCGTTATTGGCGCAGCGTATTAAATATTACCTCGCATTATATTGGGTTATTACTGTGAAACACAAAATAATCTCCTGCCGCAAAAGCAACAGCCGATAAATTAAGCCGTTTAAATTAACGCTGGATCCGGTATCTAAATTTCAACGGTTTCGCGTATCGGATATGAATTCGTGGAGATGGAAAAACGGAAATCAGGTTATGTACGCGAATTAAAAATAAAGATGGGAAAATTAGCAGCGACGAACGTAAACACATTTAAGAACGAGCTGACAGACGTTTTCGTAATTAACACGTTGAATGCCACGCCAGTTTTACCGGGTTTGCCCGTGGCGTCACGATGAATTTTCTATTATACGATACATATACCGTTCAAATATTACCTGCAACAAATAAGTTACAGTGTATAACTATTTTTAGATGTTTTATACTGCATTAATTCCTTCACACCATTGCATCAACGATGATAGTAATGAAAAGTTGATAAGTATTGACATTTGACTAAATTATGTATTTCTATCAATCTGAGCGCACCTGTGACCCCCGTGGCATTCAACGTGTTAATGCGGCTTCCGGTCGCCGTCGATGGCGGCTCGAGGATATCGAACGGTTACCTAACGAACGATTTCGTTCCGTGTCGGCCAGCGGTGAATTCCATCTCGAAAAATGGTCGCTGCTGAAGTGTACGGATCGAGGGAAAATGAAATAGCAGAAGAAAAAAAAGAAGGGAATCTCAATGAATTTAGTAAGCGCCTCCGTAGTCTCGTAAACAAATCACTGTTTTCGAAAGTTGAACGCTAGACGATTCATGCTGTTGCAATAAAGGTTTGCATTTCATTTCATCGAGCGCAACATGCGCCAATCAAAACAGAAGTCGATGGAATGGTCAACAGAAAGAAAATTTAAACGCGAACGTGGAGAAAGAGAAAAAAGGGGAAAGAAAAAGAGAGAGAGAGAGATAATCAACAGAGAACCACGACAGTCCGAGCTGAAAACAAATCGATCAACAAGCCAGGTCATCGATAACGCGTGAAATTCAATTTTCCAGCCGGTCGAATCGGTTCGACCGCCATAAAAAGTAATTAAGGCTAACTAGACAGCCGTGAATCCATCATATTAGCCGGCGGGGCTAATCGGTTGTACATGGGCGACGACGGGTACGCGCAATTTCGAATCAATCTCCGGGGATATCTGACAGGGGCCGGCGCTCATTTTTCTTCGGTCGCGGCCAAATCGATAGCTTTATCCGGCCAAGTCACCGGCGGCCGGCCCGCAACAAACGCGAAACTCCATTTCCCTCGAGAGCAGCCCTCTAACCTACTTCCTGTCGCGTAAGCCGTGGCTCCGGGGGGTTATACGGAGACAAAACACGGGTTCTCGCTTAATGACGATTAATATATTGCTGGCCAAAGAGAACGGCGGTGGGAGGAAGGAAACGGCGAGAGGGAGGTAAAAGCGAAAAGGGAAAGAGGATGAAAGAGTGGGAGAGAGGATTGTATCCCCGGGAAATTGACTTGGTTCGATCGATGTCCTAGCGAGCTTCCCGCCGTTAGAATCGGCGATTGGCCGCGGAGAAATTTTTTGTCGAGCAAAATGAATGGACGCTTTTTTTTCCACCCCCCTCTCCTCCTTTTTTTACTTTGTTTACCAACCCATTTTTCTATTCGCCGTCTCTTTCGGGAACGCTCGACTCGGAAACGTTGACTCAGGAACATTCAATTTCAGAAGCGTTCTCGGCTCAGAAACGTTTCATTCGCCAACACTCTTCGCTCGGAAATGTTTGATTCCGGTAAACCCGCGGCAGCCTCTGGCTCGATCACGATCGATCCTCCCGCGATGCGCGAAGTTCACGAATCATCGAAACTCGGCGGACTTTCGAACGGAAATATTTGATAAACGCGCGCGCGTACGTATATTATGCAAACGTCTGCTTATACTTACGTCCCGTCTTGCTTCGGTCTCGACCGATGCAATTGAATGCGCGATGTTTAAGGCGAAACTTTCCCCTCGGGAAAAATCAGAATCCAGATTACACGGGCTGGGCTTTCAAAGCTGTGTCTCGTTTCCCGCGGAAATAAAGGCGAGGTTATGTCCAGGTAACGAGAAAACTTCCACTGTAAAATTAGATTGTCAATTTTGGAGCGGACCCGCTGTTCCCTGGGAACGCGACGGGATTAAAACGGATGGATTAATATAAATTTCTGGGAAGAAGACTTTGAGCTGGAGTAGAGATTTCTACCATTTAAAATTTCTTCTTTCCGGCACCGGAATTCTCGCGGAGAGACTCTCAGATTTACGCGCAGAACGTAAGAGAGACCAAGAGGGCGAATGTCAGTTCGGGATAACGAGTTAATTGCATTAAAGATTTTGTACACAGATAAATTAGCTGCTCGTAGGCGGAGAGTAATTATTAAGGTGATAACTGGTAATAACAGCTTTGCAGCTAGTTCGTCTCCACCCCTTTCAGTTAACCCTTAATGAAGATGCAGCAGTTAAAGTAGTCTCTGAAAAGCAGTTTTACCCTCTACTTCGTTTGCGATTAACATCTCCATTGATCTCAATTATCTCTATAGTTTCATATGTACCTACCGTCTCTATAGTTTCGTTTGACAAACTGATTATGACACTCACAAGTATTTACACGCCAATTTTGTTTAATCCACGGATACTTCGTATTTAATTTCAAATTTAGGTACCTGACTTTAACTTCAGATACCTGAAAACGTTTGTACCCGTCTCGGTTTCAGATACCCGAAACCTTTAACTACAGGTACCTGAAACCTTCTGGTTATCGTTTTCAACTTTAAATACCTAAAATACTTTAGTACCTAATTTCAACTTCAGGTGTTCGAAATTGGGAGGTACCCAGGTATTACAGACTTCTCGATTTCCTAATCAAATTAACCCGATTCCCAAATTACCCGACTCGATATGACCCATGATTTCAGGTATTCGTATCCATATTTTTGTCCATACCTTTCAGCTGAAAAATTTTCTAAGACAACACTATTCGAAAATAATTCCTTCCCTATTATTCAATCGTCACGCTTCTTAAAATGAACAGCGGTCCGAAACTATCAGGTGGGGTACATTTACGAACGTAAGTTCATCGCGCGGCAGAAAGAACAAACGGGAGTTGGCTAGAAACTCGCAGCTCGTTTTTCGGTTCTCTCGATAACCCGAAAGCCGGCCATTGTTCCAGCGTCGTAACGACATCGTCGCTCGACGTCATTAAAACAGCCGGGACGAGTCAACACGGAACGCTTCCTCCATTTTTCCCGTGGAGCTGGCACGCGCAACCCTCTAGCACAACGCGCGCAAACGAGCACCCTCGCGACGAACAAAGTTCCCTTCCCGGGCTCCGTGGCCGGGGCCACGAGCAAACATTTTAGTGCGATTGAAAAAGTTGGAACTCTAACGAGCAACGAACGGAACGACGAGGCCTCTGCTGTTGTGATCGCGTCCAATAGGCTTACTGCTTTCGCTATTATGAGCACAAAGTAACTTCTGTGCTTCGGCACCGCCCAGTAGTCGCTCGCAGTCAACCAATCGTTAGAAATACGTTGGACACCGTCCAACGTGTTCACGGTGAAATTTTTATCATTTACATTGCATATATTAGTTTTGTTAAATTTAAGACACGTACTACAAGGAATTCGTTCGACAAAAATTAAACTCTCTTTAGGGGAGCTAGTTCTAGGAACTTAGGTTCCAGAACCGAGGGCTAAATGTTTATACTAACACAGATAAGGGTTCATGACCTAAATCGAAGTATATCTCAAGCCTTCGGCACGTAGATTTTGTAGTCGCTCTAGAGAGCTCGTTAGGAGAAGATATATCTTTCTTAGAAATGAAGATATTCTTATTAAAGTGAGACATAATTTATTTCCCCATAATCCTATTATCCCAATAAGTTTCATCGTTTTCGCTGCACGCGTCTCTAGTTACCTATCTGAATCGTTTCCACTTAAATTAACAGCAGATAAGTGAAACATCCGCTTATAACAATTTTCGAAGCCCATTCAAATTCAGGTGAAATGCGAGCCAAAACGACATTGTGAAACGCAAGATTAAAGTTAACGGTTATTACGTGCCTGTCTCGTGATTATAAGTCAACTGATTAAACTGATAACAACTCCGCAATAGCGCTGGGTTAATTCTATTGCTAATGTGATTGTTCGCGTGCTACGCGCGACGTGTAAACTCCCGAAAGGTTAGAAACTATCGATCCCCTCGGGCGGGCGTTGTCGAAACAAATCACTGTTCGCTGTTTAACAAATCGCATTATTAGACCCGGCATTCAAACCGGGGATCTTTTGTTGAACTCCACAACCACCTTCCCGTCCAGAATTCATCGACTCTCGAACAACTACTCTGCAGACCGCCATAATAATCGATTGCGAGCAACATGAAACCCATAAAACGCTGATTAATTTCAGCCATATACAAGCCTGGTATTAGCACTTAGCCATCGTCAATATTGAAATAAGAAATTTTATGCAAATGTACTTATCAGATCACGTTTGTTTGTTCGCTAACTATGCTGTGGTATATTCGATATACTATATCATATTTAGACGCTACAAGATTACGCTTGTTACCTTAACCTATTACCCGCCGCAATTCAAAATTGCAAAAGAAAATTAAATTAACTGTATAATCATATGCATACTTACCAACTGAGACTATGTGTGCCATAATTGTTATCGTTTTTATCTAAATATGTAGATTATAGCTCGTCCCATTTTTGGTACATTAGGGATAGTGGATTAACACTGTAATTCTTAGGAGTACCTAGGTTTCAGTTACATGTTCTACACACATGTCTTTGTTTAATCCATTTGTTCTGCTAGAACACATAGAAATCAGGATTAACGCTTCGCGACATTCGATCCCCAAATTGTATTAAATTAAAATTAAGCAGCATAAAAATTTACTAGCATTAAACGAAATTTATTTAACTCGCTTAAAAATGATATTACGATTTAACGTAAATCACTTGCAGGATGCACAGCCCATGACACACAAAAATAACACCAAAAATGAAACGTTATAAATGATCAAAGGTGGCGAAACAAGACTTCCAAGGAATATAATAATAACGCCAATCACGCCGATCTTGTCGCAGGACTTCCATTGAAACACAAGACGTAAACATGTCACCGTGCCAGTGGACGAGGAATTGTCAAGCAGCTCTGCGACTAACTAGCCAACAAACCAGTCGTGGACACCGTTAATGCTGAGATAACAGCAGAACGACAAAGTTGGTCGTCGTTCCCCAGGACTTATCAGCAGCGTAAACTCGCTGCCGGTTACGGTGGTCGCCGCGATAAACTCGCGTAAAACTCGCCACGAGTCAGCTTCTTAGCTAACAGCGGCCATAAACGGCGCGCTCGTGAACGGGGGCGGCTCTGCATATCACCTGGAGGCGACTCAAAAGTCGTCCTTGACGAGACGTCCACGAAATTCAGCTTCGAGAGCGACAATTTTGCGGGTGTTCCGCGAAAGGAACTGTCGATCGTCGACGGATGCAACGTCGCCGCGATAAAATTTGCGGATACAATATCGATGGAAAATTTGAAGGAATTGCAAGAAATTTTCGAAAACAATTGTCGATAACTTTGTAGTTCTCATCGACGTCACAGATTTTTCGTATTTGTGCTTTTATCTAAATTGTCCTACAGCTGTTCTTCACCCATGAAAATCTAGCAACTTTTCAACCGACGCACTCCGTCTACTTTACTTATCCTATACTTTCGAAACTAAAATCCTTACAAACTTTCGAACTGTTTTGTACCTGACCGCCTGGAAAATAGCAATCCCGTTTTCCTCTCGATGGGACACAGGCTGTACAGCAGCTACGCGTTTAAGCTTGTTCCGATTATCTTAGAGATAGTGTTATTCCTGTTATACCATAACAGGTGGAAGCTAATTTCGGGCATTAAATTTCCCTCGCCGTGATACATATACTACGTTCTGTTCCCGAGATCGAGCATCGAAGCAACGAAGAGCGTAGAATTTTCAGAGAGCTCGGTATAAGAACACTCCCGCGAAAAAGGCAACCGCATAAATTCCACTGTTATCAGCGTCCAAAGGCCGACGGGGCTATTCTTCCCGCGGCGATAAAGAGCGAGCAGAGCGCAGATAATCAAAGAACGATTGTACCGTTGGAATTATTCGATGAAACCGAAGAGGTAACCGTATCGAGCGGAGTTAAACGATTCGAAGAAATCAAACGAACGAGTGCAGAAGAACGAATAAAGAGGGGGCCGTGGGCGAGACTTTGTTAAGAATCTTTGTTAGGAAGCTTTGTTCCGTTGCCAGGGCAAGCAAGACGCTGCGACTTCGACTTTACTATTCTGCGAAAGTGCGTGCTGTTATGACAAAGTGAAATGTGAAAGTAGAGGAAACATGAATACGATGTACTAAATATTTAAGGTAAAGCAAGATGTGTTGTAACATTTAAAAGGTGTAACAGATCTTTATGTACATTCAAAAAACATTGGAGTTCTAACTGTGATAAAAGGTTATGAAAAACGTTACGAAACATATTTTTCGTACAATATTTTCGAAAGTAAAGGAAAAACCCTTAATGACTTCCCTTAAAAACCCTTAATAACCAGGAAAAACTAGGCGTTATTTTTATTTAAGAACACCTAACTCATTTTTTCGAAAATCAAAAATATGAAAAATAGTAACACGTAAGTAAGACGTATAATCTTCCCTCCAAAAAACATGGAGAAACGATAGTACCTACCTTTCAACGAACAGTACTTCCTCAAAATATCATTACCTACTCAAGATTCTCCTCCATTTAAAACGAAAACTACTTCGAACGAAACCCAAGCGTTTTCTTCTACTTCGCCTAATCAACGTTAATGGCCCGATGTTGAAGTATTCCCGTGCTAGGGGCAGATAGGGGAAGATAGGAGCTTATCCGGGAGCGGGTAAACGGTCAGCGACACGCGCGTGCCGTCTTTGACCGTTGCACCCAACAGAGGCACGCAACGCGGACCGGCGCAATTATGGTCCCGCCTCGATTCAAGCCGGCCCGGCGAAAAATAAGGCTCGCTGGGAAACGCACGGGGGAAATTGATAGCGCGCAATCGCGGCACTCGGAACCGGGTCACGCTGGGAAACGAAGCGCGGAACAGGCGAGCTTGATTTCTATCTTTAAGAAGGAATTGCGACATTAAGAGGGTTACGGAACGCTTTCTAGAAAGGAGTTTAATCTGAAAGAACCAGGAACGAACAGCCCTTATTTTAATAATAATAATAATAATCATTTATCGGTATTAACAGGAAAAAGAGGATTAATACAGAGACTATTAGAAATTGAATACAGAAACATTACGAAGCAAAAGTTAACCGAAAAACCCGAGTTACATCTGACAATTTAGAAAGCAGAAAAACGTTAGGATACAGAACAAACGGATTAAAAGACCCGAATGGGGTTGTAGGAAATCGGTTCACCGTGTTTGCTAATTTCATGACAAAGCTCGTAAGATTCAGTTAGAGTTGCTTCTTCTTAGTGTTATATGGTATAATAAATTAAAGTATTTTAAATAAGAGTGTATTTTATTTAGTAATGTTGAATCTATACCGTCACGAAAATGATCATACTTTTGTCGGTGAGATATGCGTGATTTTGTATTACGCGAGAGAGGGAGAGTGAGGTTAGGCGTTGAATTTGCCACGATATACATAAAATATACGTAATACATTGTTCTCAACGTTCTTACGACCAGGCCTTTTTCGTCGTCCATCTTCACCTTGTCCAATAATCTTGGTGTTACGATAACACTCGAACTCGGTGAAAAACAAGCAAGAAATCCTGCTCCATTCAAGACGTAATCGCGCGACGTTGGGCAGGGCCGGCAGTCGCGCGGTATAAATGAGACATAAATTTGTAGGGAGATAGGAATCGTTAGTCGCGCGAAATGTATGCGCGTCTCGAGTACAATAGAGTCTTGGAGGAGTTTGCCGGGCCGACGCGTGCATATCGCGCGCAGTGTAACTACTTACACAGTAGATAAGCCGTAGCTTTGGCCCGTCCGCTCCCGCAAGGAGGACGTTGCACGCGCGTAAACCTGGCCGTGGTGAAACTTTTCAGAATGCTTCAGTTTTCAGGGACGACAGTCTCCTCGGCGGACGCCTTTCTTCCTCGAGCCTTTATGCTCGGAAGAATATGGAACACGGAAGTATTGCGTACTTTCGGCGGACGTAACGGGCAGCTTTAATTAGCGTGGCTGAAACGCGCGACGAGCTTTATTGAGAAAACCGCTTACAGAGTTTAGAAATAATGTTCATCGAACAGATCCTTATAAAATAGGCACACCGAATAATAATAATCTCTACGTTTTGCGTTATTGGTAGTCAAAGGTTTAATAATAATAAAAAACGAAGAAGAGAGAGCACACAGTAGAGAATAGAGAGCGGAAGAAGGAACCTTCTAAAAAAACAAAAGACTACGTCAGCAATCCCCAACCCCTGTGTTGAGGACCGGTACCGATCCGTGGGTCGTTTGGTAACGAGCCGCAGAGAAAGAATAAATAACTTATATTATTTCCGTTTTATTTATCATTCTAGTGTTAGGAGGCAGAGAGGATGTTACTCATGTTATGTTGTTGGCGCGATGTTACGAGAACGCTGCTAATAAAATTGCATACGAGTACACAGTGGATTCACGTTTATTATTATATTTAAAAAACCCCACTGTTTTTATGCCGGTCGTATCATTTTATTTTGCGTATGTATCTGCCACAGCTTAAAAACCGGTCCGTGGAAATATTTTCTGACATTAAACCGGTCCGTGGTCCAAAAAATATTGGGGACCGCTGAGTTAACCAGTTGCAGCTCTCGTATTGGCCTCGCTATAGTCAAGGGTTCCAGACGTCGGAGACGTAACACGACAACGTATATAGTCGTCCTTCAACAGATTCCCTCCGAGGATCCTGCAGGCGTTGAACAAAAATCGGTAAACAAACGGGTGTTCATCAACAAGAGAGACGCGTCGCATTTTTAAATCGTTTATCCAATTACCACTCGAAATTTATTGGTTTCGGGCAACATGTCGATGGCTCGAAATTTCACGGGGCGCGTTGAATTGAAATTTCGAGCCGGCCCCCGGCCTTTGGAAACATCATAGCTCCAGCCTTTATTTCTCTCGAATTTCAATCAGCCCCGAATCGAGATAATGCAATGGCATTTTATTCCGTTGCGTCGGTTCGTTAATCGCGCGGCCTGTTTCGCGCCCGTTCCCCCACTCGATCCCCACCTCTGCGTTCGCAAATATTTCCTCCTTCTCGTCGGATTTCCGGCCGCGACCCGCGCGCGTCCACCCGTTGCACGCGGCGCGCGGATCGTTGATTTAATCGGAAATTTTTCGACGCTTTGCGAGCGCCCCTCCCGCGCGAACGCTCCAACGCGTTCGATCGCGCTGACAGGGGTGAAAAATCGAGGCGGCACTGAAAAATTCTATTTCTCGGTTTAATCGAAGATTTGCGTCGCTGAAATTATTGCAGGATACGACTACCTTCCTGCCCTCGCCCCCAGAAGGGATCAACCGGTGACCTTTCTCGCAAGTGCTCGAATCCATCAAGGTTTCTATATATGCGAGTTCTGACCTGTTTCTGATAGGAAAGCACTTTAAATTAAAATGTTCCATCACATCGGTTAGAACACATATACTTTTTGAGCTGGAATTTCACCCAACTTTGTACGGTGAACATAATTGTATAAATCGTATTATAATGGCAGCGAATAATATCTGCAACTATGTCGACTTTTTCCTACTTTTTCATTTTTTCAAATGCTGTTTATACGAAATCTTATTCACCTACTAATCTTTCTGTTTAGTAAACCAAAGGATTTTCGCCCGTAAATAAATAAATAAACAGTATGCACAAACGCACTGTGGCTACCCTGACTTGCGTCTTTACACGCTTCATGCCGCAAGTTCAGGAAGAGACCGCATTCATTTGCAACAACGTAACGTCCCCGCGAATTATGCATATCCCTGAACAATCTTAATGACGGTAACGTCCGCGCGCTTTTGTTCCACGGTGCGCCGTTTCCGCGTAATTTCTGCTCCATTTGCGCCGGTTAATTATTCCTTGGGCCACCGATTTCCAGCGGCTATCCTTGGAGCAAGCGTCCCGATTATCGAGCCGATTCCAGATCGGCCAACGATATCGGCCGCCGCGCTGCGATAACCCTCCCGGCCGAGTTTCAATTAATGCGGCGGCGTAGCGTCGAAACCGTGTAAACGCGCCGCTTATTAATTAACCGCATACACGCGTGTATTAGCGGTCGCTTGCGTTGCAATCGGTTAATCAGGCGCTTCCAGGGAGGCTGGAAATCGAAAGGCGATCGTTTGATTATCGATCGCGAGAGAAAAACGCTCGTCGACGACCCATTACGACGAAATGCGATTGATAGTCGTTCTTCCTCGACTTTACGTTACGTTATTCACCTTCCTGACCAAGGAAAAACGCCACGAGCTGAAAGTTGACGGTAAAAATTTGAAAACTGGAAAATACGTATCGATAGGTGGAACTGATCGAGAATAGGACTTTAGGTGTGAGGATGTGGCTTTAGCGAAAGAGGGGAAAAACAAAAGACGAACGATACAAAAAGACTATTCGTGAGGCGTAGAGCGATCGTGACTGTGATAAAGTGTAAACGGAGACTGTTTCCGTAGAATAATAATTAGCATAGAATTAAAGTGTAGTCTGTAGATTTAGTTAGTTAGACAATAAATTAATTTAACCCTTTGGTTGCTCTTCGAGTTTGCCTGGTTTCGTCCAAATCGAAGTCGCGAACCGTTCGCAACATTTTCTCGCTATGGTCGTCAGCTTACTCGACTTTGGGTCGCCGGTTGAAAAATGGAGGAAAGAAAAAAAGAAGAAGGAAGAGAAACCAAAAGCTATGAGGAGTAATTTCGGGAAAGATACGAGCGGGGAACAAAGCTAGAAATTGGATTGAAATTCGCTGGAACGGTTGTTGCTGTTTGTGTTATTGTTTCAAAACGCGTGGAAAAAACAGTCGAACGGCTATCCGATCGATAAAAATTGCTCTCTGTTCGAGCGCGGTAACCGTTATTCATTCTTAAACCGCTTCGCGCGAAACAAATTGTAGTAAATCCTTCGTGAAACAAACACAGAATATCGGTGCGTTGATATACGGCAGGCGCTTGGCAACGTTCAAAAAACAGTTTACCAACGAATTCGATGTTTTTCAAGCTTCTACGCACTCAACGCCTAACGTATCTGCAACATGATTTTCTGCGATGCTTAAAATCATTCTTTAACCACTTTTAGGAGACGTCATTTACTTCATGAGTCATTGTAAATTTTGACGTCAGGGAAACCTCAAGATGTTTTGAAATATTTCATACTTTACAGAACTACTAATTTATTGTTATATAATGTTACTTAATTATTGTAACATTATTACAATTATTAGTTTATATAATTACAATTATTACATAATTATTAATATTATATCTTAACCTAGCAATGCAAATTTCAAAATAAAATATTCTGTTTCTAAGCTTGCATATAACAGTTCAATTGAGGCCAAATTAAATAGTATTTTTCGAACGCCTGAAATTCCGTTTTATTTGTATGTCAAGGGGTTAAACTGAACAACGTAGGTCTGCGAGGAACTACGTTTTTCAACGGATGCTACAAATCCACCTCGAAACAGCTTTCGACGGACGAACTGCACACCTAAGAAAGGTTATGTCATAATTCGTAACGTTATATCGCGGTTTAACCAGCATTGAAGTCTCTCAGCCTTCGAGTAAGTAAATAGATACGTGAAAGGGTAAAGGTCCTCCTCTTTTGTCTCTCTCCTATCTGCTCTGCGCGCTTCCTCGCCTGATCTCACCAATCTCTCCCTCTAACCCCCTCTGTTCGTTCTCCTCAGCTTCCATCTCACTGCTCGCCCCTTTCTCCATCTCCTTGCCGAAGATCGCAAGATAAATTGGTTGGCGCGAGACTCGCCGCTCGAAAGTTTCGCGATATTTCCAGCGTTAGTTAAAATTAGTGGAGTTCGCGGACGAAAGTCTGATAAACGCTATCTCCGTTTCCGTCCGACTCGTTCCCCATCGTGATAACGTCTCAGAGCCTCTTCGTTCCCACTGTCTTTCGATTCATGATCCCGTCGTTTACCTGATCTCCTCCTATTTCCCTCTCTCAAACTTCGAACTTTACAAATTTTCAAACTTGTTACCGCGTCTCGAGAAAAGGAGGAGAAAATGAAAAATTTGAATTCATTTAAAGTAAAACGGGGTACCTCCCAGAAACGTTATCTGTACATATAAAATGACACGCCCTGACTGATTAACAGATTCATCAACGCAGAATCTAAACTACAGAAGCTAGAAACATGAAATTTGGACAATGGGTTCCTTTTATGACGTAAGCGTCCACTGAGCAAGGATTAGTTGATATTCCACCACTGAGGGGGTTAAATAGAGGTTGAAAGGTTTGTTTGAAAATCTGCAATTTTGACACAGAAGCACATTAAAAACAGAAAAGAACGAGGGCAGCAGCTAGTTTTGTATACACCAGGAAACAAGCGCTTCGTTAAAACTGAAAGAACGGCACCACAAACGAATAATTAACTTTAACATTCGAAGTGCCCCGCTTCGGTTGATATTTCGAGGGTTAAAGGGTGGGTGAATTTTTCGAATTGCACGGAAATGCCAGGAAACGGCGCTATTCTCGACTGAAAAAAATGCGGGCTAGCCGGACGAGATTTAAAAGATTAACGAACACAAACGCCTGTTTTGCATTTTGCATGCGCCAGCCACGGTCGGTTCAACGCCGCTTCCACCGGCAGTCAAACGAACGAGAGCAGAGAATTAACGTAATTAGCGATGCTGCCGGTCTCTGATTATGTCTGTTTAAAAAGAACGACAGCAGCGTTTCGCGTAACCGAAATTTATGTCGCGCTAAAGCTGTCTCCTGCCGGTAAAGTCATCCGCGGTGTCTTTATCAGCTCAGCGTTCAAACCGCATCGAAATTTTGTACTACGTTCTGTTTGAGGTAGAACAGCGTTTCCTTCGCGAATTAATTTACGTCACAGAAATTATGCGACTCTACATGGTCAACTTAACGCGATTACCACGAAGGTAACTGTTTTATAAAACACTGATTCAATTTGGAAACGGCAATTACTGTGCAATATCGTACCGAAATTTTAGATCATCTTTATTTTTATCTTTATTATTTTTTTTTTGTTTTAACGACTCAGAATATTCATTCGAAAAGTTTACCACCAACGTTGTTCATAACCTTCCTTTAAGCATATATAATTAGATGCGACCAGTAGATACATTGTATTTATCTTATACCAAAGGGTAATTACCCGTGAATAAAATAAATAGATTAATAAATTAATAAGTCTGTTACAATTCGAACTGTCTTCATTAAAAAATGTTTGGATAAAATCCTTTTCTAAAAGCTGTAAAACGTGATCCAATCCTCCCTTATTTTTGTTCCAAGTACGACAGGAACCGAATTTTTGTTTAAGCCCTACAATAGACGAGCTACCTAGGCAATAGATCCAATCGTTCAAGCATCGCGCGTGACAATCCCTTCTCAAGAGACCTTCAAAAACTCATCTTCCCGAACGACGCCACGACGAAAATCCAAACCCTCTCGATTCCGTTCGTTACAGCAATCTCGCGCGTTTTTCGACGAAGGCAACACGATTGGCGTCGAACATCTCTTGTTCCACTTTCCCCTGCAATTTTCGCTGGAGTGCTCGCGACCAAAAGAATTCGTTGGCCGAAAATACCGATTCGGCTTTCAGCACGCGTGTTGTTCGATCTCTAATCCCCGCCTCACTGCTCGAAACCGTCGCGCCTCGCACGATTTCGCGTGACGAGATCGTCGCGATTTAACCGGTGCTTCGACGAGCTTCCATGCGGTGTTTCTCCGTGGCCAGAGGCTGAGAGAACTGTAATTAGGACTGACCAACGCGTGGTTAAGCTTCGCTAATTATCGTCGCAGCGGCGAACGCCGCTATAAAAGTACTAAAAGTCAGGGCTTTTGCTGATAATACATCGCGATTCTTTTTTCTTGATTTTCCAGATGCGTTCATAGCATTGACTTCGCGACGATGAGATCGCAATAATCGATATTAAGTGTCGCAAATGCGTGGCTTTTAATTCATAATTCTTAACATTTGTTAAGAGTTGTTGATTAGGCTTACAATGTTAATATACCTATGTCTCGTTTTTCACACAATTATAACCGTATTCTCAACTTTTTAAATATGTTCTCACTTAGACAAAGAACAACCGTCCCGGACATGCTTTTTATACCAATTAAATAAATAATTAATAAATTATTCCACGGAAACGTGTCTCGAAAGGCGAACTCGCACGGATATCCCTTTCCGCATTTAAAGTTCCCGTTTCAAACCATCCTTGCAGTCCTCTCGTATACAATATTCGAAAGGAATTTTTTCAAATCTTATTAAAAATCTTTCCCTCGTCGCCCCGACGATCGGATCGAATGCAATTTCATCTATCTCTAAGCGCTCTCCAGTACGAATTGCAGACAAGACGCGTCGCCCTTTGCACGATAAATGAATTCTCATCTCGTCCCCGATGAAATTCAGTCGACGCGCGTTCGCCGGGATTCTCGATAATCGTTCGATCGGCTCAACCGGCGAACAGAAACGTCTATGAATATATTTCACGGGGCGCCGGGCTGAAATCCCCGCGCGGATTAATTCCTCGGGACTATCAATAAGCATCGCGAGCACGAAGAATAATTAAAGGCCCGGGCGTAGAACGATCGGCGGATCGCGAGATCGTTCCGGAACTACCCTCGTTTCGAGTCCGCGATTAAACTTCCTTAATTATCGCGTCGGCGACCCGGTTCGATACGATCGACTAATGAACAAAAACGTGCCGCGCTAAAGAGACGCTAAGAAATCGAGGGCCGATCGATTTTCGATTACAGAAATCGACAGAGAAAATATCGCTCGGCTACAAGAAATAGCCGATGTCGGCTAGCGGAGACTAGTCAGCGAGCTTAACCCTTTGGGTTCTGATTTTCGTCTTAACGCTTGGCCAACCGATCGAGATCTCTCATTTTTTCCTCGACAAAGCGCTGCCATTGATTCTATTTATTTTTGTTATTAGTTCGTCTTGAATTAGTGTTATTCACAATTCGTTAAGTGCATTTTCTGCTTCTTCAAAGTACGATTTTTAATAAATTCATAAATGAGTTCCACATTTTTTAAACTATTTGCTCGAGTAGCGCGCGAAACGCAAAGGATTAGGAACGAAAACGCAACGCTGCCGATGCATCGGCGTTCTCTGAAACTTATAAAACCTCTGTCCTCCAGGATTCTATGATTCCACGCCGGGAAACGTTTAAATTACTTTCCGGAGGGTGGAACGCTTAAGAATTTTTCAGCTTTAATTACAAACCACTCGAACGCTCGTGCAATTAAAGTGGAAATCTCGCCCGAGAGGGTGAGAAGAGGTCTCCTCTTGAAATCCGCGTTACCATCTTCGTTCCGTCTTCCAAAGATTTTCCTCCGCGAAACTTAACCCTTTCGCTACGAGCCGTGACTATAGTCACCCGTGAAGTTTCGCGAACAGACTATTATCGCATTATGCGAAAATTTTTAATACTTAGCCGACCGAATGAGGATATCTCCCACTTTTTCCTCAACAAAGCGCTACATTCGATTCTACTTGTTTTTGTTATTAGTTACTTGTTATTAGTTAGTCTTGAACTAGTATTGTTCATAGTTCATCAAATTGATTTTCTGCTTTCCCAAAGTACAATTTTTAATAAATTCAACACTACCTCAAGACTAACTAATAACAAAAGTAGATAGAATCAATGGTAGAGAAAAGGAATGGGAGATCTCCCCATTCGGTTGGTTAAGCGTTAAGATACCGTGGTATTGAACATACAACGGGCAATTGCAGTTATTTCGGAAGTGCACACTTTTGGCGCGGCAACTTTTCCAGTAGAAGTAGCGCGCCGAAGAATCTAACAAAAGGATTAAAGAATCGGCTATTCCGACGATACCCGTAATAAAGAAGAAATTGTTGCCCGTCGAGAACCATCGAAAACGTTCACGGAACACTAAATCGAACGAACTCGATTCGAGCGAACCGCCAATCCCCGGGATTCTTCGCGTTTCCCCGTGGCGCGCGTCTAAATGCGCATCAATCCCGTTGAAATTACGGGAAATTAAATGGAAATCTGCGGCCGCCGATTAATGACCAATATCCAAGAATTTAATTCGAGCGCGCATGGGGCGCCACGTCTACCGTAATTGTTTGGTGGCGATTGCGCTGCCGCAACGAGCGTGCGCGATTAAAATGAAAATTGACTAACGCACGATCGTGGACGTAGCCTCGACGGTATCGCTCGAGACCCGTTTCCGCCACGGGCTGAAAAATGTTTCTGTATGTGTGTACATATGGAAAATATTCGCGCGAACCGCGCGGAACATTCGGAATCGGGGCTCGAAATTTAATGAAACCGGACCTCCGATAATATCTCACAAAATAGTAAATTTCCATTAGTCGTCCGTCACATGGATACATCTGAATGTTTTGCAGGGATTCTCCATCGATGTAATGTAATTTTATGTAATTTTGCTGCCGCTGTGATTGCTAATCGAATGTTGTGCCAGAACGTTTGTTTCGCAGTGTAAGCTACAATTTTCGTACGTATCGTGATTACTTTTGATCGATGATCAAATCGATCTTGACCTCGCTGTTAGCAACTGTACGGTTATTTTTTCTTTAACACTATATAGTAACTGTTGAGACCAGTCAAAATGACCAATTCCATATTTTTCATGGAAACTTGATAAACATACTGTGATATCTATACCTTCAGAAATTTACTATGACCTTTATGACGAGTGTAACCACTACGATTTGTCTCTTTCGTATTAAGTATTTTTTTAATATAATTTTCTATTTGATTTCTTCGTCACACAATAAATATACCCTAAATGTCAGGAGTTATTGCGTTAAAATGATTCAATTACACGCTGTTGAAATCACGTTAAAAAACCGTAAATATAACTTCAATTTGTAGCGAATGAATAAACGATTATACTTCTTATTATAATAACTTGTTGAAAGCATAAGTTGATAAAGAAATTATATACATTAGTAAATGATAAGCTATTATAATGGAGAAATTGCTGTTCGTGACTACGATAGCGATCGACGCTTACCTCACAACCGTCTGAAGGTAAAAGCCACGGATTATGGTACTTCGGATAGAACGCATCGGGAATTCAACTGTGCTGGTTTCGAGAGACGAAGAACAGGGCGAAGGGAAATGTTTAGCGAACCGATGGCTAAAGAAGGAAGGAAAATAGGGATCGAGGATATGAACCAGAACTTCTCTGTTCACTGTATCCATAATTTATACTTTTGTCAGATTTCCATCTACGATACCTCATTATAGCTGTCGTGCATTAAAATTTTCAACAGCCGCATTTCGCAATAGAAGCTGTAGATAATTAAATATACATCCATAGGAAAATCTCCGCGTACGAACGAGTTATTCTATTTCAGGCAGATAATTCGCCTAATTGAAAGGCAGACGCGAGTACACCGAAGCGAATCCCCCCTTGCCGGATGATCGCCCAGACGGCAAACGTCATGCAAGTGTAATGCAATGTCAAGTTTCGGAGCAATTATCCAAATTGTCGTAATTGCAGACGCGACAGAAGGGAGCGAAAGTAATTGCAATCGCGCGAATCTGACACTCAAATATCTGGCGACTTCCGAAACATTATCTTTGATAATCCAAAATTTTTATCCAATTTGGCCATTATCTTAGCATTGAACAAAAAAGTTACTATACCCATAGCGTAAAACAGCTCGTTACTCAAGCATTAATATGAATCCACTTTAGGGTAAATTTGCGTATAAAAAAATACCCAAAACTCTCTGTTTGCGTCTGAGAAAAATGTTACGTGCTATTGCAAGGTATCTCTTGAAACAGAAAGAGAAGGAAAAAACAGGGAGAAAAAAAAGCGCGCAACAACGAAAAAAAAAGAGGTCGAGAAAGGTAAGGAAACAAAGAGCGACGCGTCTGGAGCGCGTACGTCCACAGGTAAGCCGGAATACAAATTTCGCGACGGTTCGTTAGAGACAAGAAAAGGGACCGTGCCTGTACCTTGAGAGCGGGCCACGCTTCGTTACTCATCCGTCGAGTGGTCCTGAAACAAAAACGGCAACGGATGCAATTAGACACAATGCCACCATCTCTTTCCCTCCCTCCCACCATTCCCACCCTCACTCTCTCTCTCTCTCTCCCTCTCACGCACACACTTGCACCTTCTCGCCATTTCTATACTCATGAGCATCTATGCCTCTCTCTCTATACCCTCTCCTCTCTTTCTCTCTGACTTTTCAACCCTCTCGCTAACTATGTACATCCGCAACCTCTCCTACTCTAACCTCTGTTCCACAATATCATCGTCTCTCTTCCTCCCTATGGACACATGCGAGGAGAGCGTTACGCGTGTTCGGTGCAGGGATGGTCGCGATAGGAAGCAGGGATAAAGAACGGGACGAGGAGAAGGTCAGTTCCGCTACCTCAAGTTGGATTTCCTATTGAATTTAGCCGGGCTCACGGGAGATCCGTAATATTATATCGCGGGCTACCCTCATTTAAGCACCCCCGAGGAATCCATTTCCGACTTTTCTCTGCTCCCGGGCCCGTGGCGCCCGCGCCCTCCGACCACGGAACCAGACGAGACCTCGTTTGTCACGGCTTGTTGTGCATCGTCGTTTTCCAATTCGTACATTATCCAGGGGAAGGCGCGCGCCCCAAGAATCTCCACCCCTTAACGTTGAACCCTAGTTCTGCGGTCATTTTAACGAGGAAGCTTCTGCTTCTTCGTCGTCACGGTTCAGCCAACAGTTCCTTAATACGATAACCGATTGACTACTGAACCAATAAAAAAGGAGCTATCGAATCTGTTTCGAACAGATGATATCTGCTAAAAACGTATATTTGACTCTGTTTGTGTGAGTCGGTTTAGTTGCGAGATCTGCATATTGATCTCGAAAACTTCCCGACTTTAATAGTTTGACTTGCGCAGCGAAAGTTTGCTCTTGATGAAGAGGTTGCAATTGCGAGTTGTTCCAGGTAAATTGATTGAACGACAGAGTTGGGTTGTTACTGTTTAATGCTTATGCTTGTGCTATCCTTGCGCTTGTTTTCGTGTTTGTGTTTGTTCTTCAGAAATTACCAGGTATTTGTACAAAATGTTAGAGCTAGCCCTAACCATTCACAGTGATTTAAAAATATTGTATGAAGGGGAGCTGGTCAGTGCTTCCCTTCTACCAAGTACACGCGTATTATGCAGGTATACACTTAACTAGGGTCGCAAATATGTAATATTGTTTTCAAAGGCGTAGCAACAAATCTATGCTCTAATTTAGAACGTAACAGACTTTTTCTGTTGCAAGAAAAAGGACAGTGGTATACAATACTATCGATAATAATAGCATTATGTAGTTGAGTATTCTGTACGAGATACGAAGTTCGTGTTGATGAAAAATAAATTAAGGAGAGGATTTGATATTGATATATGCAAACCGGAAAGTATTCCAAAGTTCCTGACTATAACGCATTTCCTCGGCAACCACAAGTAGCTTGGGATTTCTCTGTTCGGGATCTGGAGCCCCTAATGAGCCCCCTTTTTAGGTCACACGTCCCCTTTCAAACTTATCGCGCATACGTCTTCCCGCAATTTCCTCCAACCTTTGTGCATTCAAATCTTTCAACTCGACATGCTTCCGGAGCTTTACCCACTCGCGAATGGGAACGAGACAAAGAACTTAAAACTTCGGAACAGACCCGGATCGATCGAGGCAACTTTTCACGGGAACATGGCTTCTGTCCAGAAAACGTTATAATACGTACATCCTGTTCGCGTGTTTCGGTGCACGACCTCCCGAAAAGATTTTTTGAACTTCTTGCCCTGCTGTGATAACGTTGATCGTTAATTGGCGATGCATTACGCGTCGAAGGTAATTATATTTTTCCTATTTCAGGTCCAGCAAATACAGATTTTATTTTATTATATTTGGGAAGCAGTATAAAATAGTGAAACCATGTAACGAACATAAAGAAATTCAAACGCAATTTTGGAAAGTAATAATTTGTAAATGACCAATACCGGTTCACAGTGGTGAACAAAAATCGCATTACCATAGATACCGATTTACGATCGACAGTGGATCGAAACGAAGAAAAAGAATCGGCGATCGAGCGGTATATCCGGTTTATAGGAAGCCGATCTTCGATTCGAACGCTATCTGTACACGTCAGCGTCCCGGAAGCAGCGGCAGCAGACAAAAGTTTTTCCCCGCGTGCCTCCTCTGACTGATGCATCCTCGAGCGCTTGAGTAATGCTCTCCTAGGTAAAGTTCATAAATAAATGCATAGCCGAGGATTCCCGACAAACATACCGCCGCGTCTGAGAGCTCCCGGGGGGAACTCGAATCGAAAACGAACAGTAACGACCGAAAGATGGCATGGTTTCGTGTTTTCGCTGGATTCCGTGCTCTGAAATTATTCACATTCGAACCTGTTGTTTTTTAAACACGACACAGCACTGCGAGCATTCATTTGAACGAACGTTCTGTTTCGTTTTATGGAACAAATACACTTTATTGGTCGTTAAATCAGTTTCACATCTGTTTCGGTACGACTGCGCCGCAATATTTCATTAACAAAAAGATGAAACTTCAGAAACATAAAATTTCTGTTGTATTCGTGGAATTAAACGTTAAATCGGAGTTATATTTTGTTGAAAGTGAGTCTTAAGATTATTTATTAGTATTAATATGAATAATGGGAAAAATATACAGTATACAATGAATTTTAAATTGTTTGTCGCTAACGGTTTTTTCCTATCTATCTTCAATCCCATTTCATTATCTTAGTAAAAATATCTATTTATGCAAACATGTAATAACAAGAGATTGTAGATTATTTAACCTCTATGAACGAGATTCGCGATACTTAAAGGGTTGAGAAACCCTGGCCAAGCTCATCCTATTCCAAAATTGGACTCACCTGTACGGCTTTCAAAGGTAGGCGAACGAGAGGAAGAAGAGAGGAACAGGTTAACAGTTTTAATGTTCGAGATCGGGCGTACCGGTATCGTTAGCATTCAAATAGGTTCCCGGAGAAGCGAGAAAGAGGGGAGGGAGAGGTCTGAATGCCTCTAACGACCCCAATACCCGAAATCGTCCACGGAGATTGCGATCACCGATGCAGCTGCACCGCTTCACGATACCACCGGTAGCATTCAGATTCGAGGGTGGCGGAAGCAGATCCAGAGGCAGAGGAAGGAGCGAGAAAGGATGGGTAACCTCAACGTTTCTAATAATATTAATACTCAAAATCATCTGCGCCAAGCAGCTTTTCCGACCACGTCCTAGCATTGAAATTCCCGCGGTAAACGCGACCAAAAAGGATGAAATAGAGATAGTGGGAGGAGCCAAGGGGAGAGAAATAGTAAAGGGAATCCCATGATCTCCTTGATGATTTCAAGCGTCCATACAGACCCTCCTTCGAGTTGCACCACGCTCTGTTATCCAACATCGCACACGTATGCAGGATCATAAAGGAACGGTATGTAAAAGGGAAATGCAAGGATAAGTTTATGAAGCCGGTAAGAGAATGTAGATCGACCAAGCCAGATAATTTATCAGCGATGCGATAAGGGAACGGACGCTGAGGCTTCGCTGATTAGAAACGACCCAGCGTAAATACGATACGTAACTCCGTGGGGTTGGAATAATTGGCGGGATTGCTGTAGATTTCGTGTATTAATATTTTGCAATTTACTCGGAGAGAGATGAGAAGCAGCAAAACGGATACGTGTTTCCCACGGCAGTCTCGTGCCCAAAAAGAAACTTCATTTCTGTTTCCAAGCGTATAATTATCCACATACGTGGTAAGTCGTTCAGAAGCGGAACTGATTAAGCCCTTGGCATACAAATAAAATGGAATTTGATGCACCCGAAAAACGCTATTTAATTTGGCTCAACCGAACGGTTATGCGCAACCATCGCTACATGTATGTCAAGGGGTTAATCCCACAAAACGAAATGCCACTTTCCCCGCGGTCCGAGTAAAAACAACCCAGCACAGTGATTGATCGATCCGAGTTCTTAGAGGCTTCCGCGTTACATTAATCTGCCAATTATATGTTTCTCGACGTCCTACAATAATCGAGAAATATCGGTGACGAATCGGGTGTGCGCGGCGCGACAGGAAATCCGCTTTCACGCGCCGGGGGGTAATCGCGAATGCATGTCGACCGCTAGCTACTCTGGCTCTCCAACCCTTGAAAACGTTTTCCATCGGCCGCCTGAGAGCGAAGCCGGGGTTGAAAGGTACCACGACACCGGAGAAAGAGCTTGACGATCCCCCGCCCCCCTCGCAGGGCCACGCTATAACGGGTGTCCCGCGGTTGCGGAATGATTTACGCGATCCGGGCTTCATCGCTGGCTCACGGTGCGTGTGCGCTCGAGCGTGGCTTTTTAAAAAGCTCGTGCCGTGGCATTTTCTTCAGTTCCACAACTCCCTCCCCTCTCCACGCGCCCGCCACGCCGACCCTTGCACACTTCTAATTAACAATGTCCCAGCTCGCGTCGAGCTGCCGCCGCTGCGGTCGCGACGGCGACGAAAAAAAGAGGAAAATGGCCGCGCCAGCGAGAAGCTTTTAATGAAGCCAGCCGACGTACGGCTGCATCCAATTGGGACCAACCAGTGCGTCCATGCGAGATACAACCGTTCTCCTCTCCCTTTTATCTGGACCCTATACCCTCCACCCTTCCTCTTCGTTCAGCCCATCGTTGCAGCGCCGGTTTCGTTTCGCTCGTCTTATTTCGTCGCGGAAATTCGAAAATCAATATCAGATATTGGTGACCGACGCGCGGTGATCCTAGACCGGACTTCCTGTCGAAGGGGATCGACCAATCGCGTGATCCGCATCGCGACGAGCTAGAGGAAGGTTCGTGCTTTGTAATTAAAAATAAGGAACGGGGCGCTAAACTTGTCGGTGAAATTGCGGCCGAATCGTGGATATTGGTAGAAATTTAATTGTAAGAGGATCTTTCATTTTGAGAGATGGTAACTAATTTTTACGGACTTGGGTTTCGTAGAAGCATCGGGGAATTTGCTGATTTGAAGAAGGTTCAACGCATTTATTTATTTATTTATTTAGTAAGTAAAGTTCTGTTCCTAAATTCATGCACTTATTACAAATCCACATTGGTTCTAAGGCTTTGATTAATAATGCATCTAAACCGGGAAGTATTGGACCAAGATTCTTTTACGAGAAATTTCTGCTTCATGTTATTCCATTATATCCGCTAAGCATTTCTATACACGATACACCGTTACGAATTCCGTTTCCTCAAAATTCCGCGATTACACGCAACGTTATCCACAGGATCTACAGTTTTTTCTTCAACGCGAGTCGACTTACCATGGTGGCAAAGAAAATCCCTAGAACGCGCGGCACACGATTTTTTATGTATAAATTCCTCCGTGCCAGCCTCTTCAGGTCCGAGATAAAATCCGTGCTTTCGAAAAGCGGTGAACCGCTCGAAATAGATATAAAAAGGTTACTGCGCGAAATACGCTCTCCGCGTATCGTGTGCTGCTCGCATAAACGCGAGCTTTCGATTTTTCCCCAACGAGCATGTATTTCCGAAAAAATTACCAACATTCAACTATCGACAATTAACCCTCCGACCGGAAAATTTCATTCCCCCTCGGTAACAGTGAAACTTTGCGGCGACCTTAATGACCGAATGAAATTTCGCAAATTTTTCCCCGGATGCTTATCCCTCCCAAGGGCTGTTCCCTCTCCTCCCCCAACCCCTCGTCGCGAATTCCCAGTCGCGGTTACATAATAGAATTAGCCGCCGGTTCGTTGCCGATATTTTACTCGTTTTTCGCCCAAAGGATTACGTTATAACGCATTGAGCCCCCGCGCACGCTTATCGATCCTCCTGGAGGGCAGCGACGACCTCTCGCGACCCTCCGCCACCCGTTCAGTTTTCGTTTCTTTCCGTAGCGGGCCCGAAACAAAGGCAGCTGTATGCAAATAACGCCGCTCATATGGGGAACAATTAAAAGTGGACGACGGGTCGTTTCAATAAAGTGCGCGCGCGGGCACACGCGCTTCTACGGGGCGCACGGCGCATGCACGCACGATAAGGAAGCTTCCGTTTTTGCAGTCGTTTCTATAATTTCATTTCCCGCTCGCACACCATCCCTCCCCGGACCCCCGTCGCTTTCATGACCCGGTTTTTATTGTATCGCCTACCCCTTTACGTACTTTTCCCCTTTCGCCCCGTGCCACCCTCCACGTTCACCACCCCTCGTTCTTCGTCGTCCCATTTGTCCCGTCGTCTTCCTACCCACGCCCCGTCCCACCTACCCTTCCTTCAGCCAGCTTCCTGGCTTCTTCCTTTTATTCCTCGCTTGTCATGCTCTCTGTTATTTAATCGAGCATCCTCCATTCCTCGCCGACTTCTACCTTTTCGAACGCACGACAGGTGACAAAAGTTGGAGAGACCAAGGAATCGGTGGAAATAATTTGTTGCAATCGTAAGGGGTACCGGGATGAACGGTTAACAATTCTTTTCCCTTAAACACTAAGGAACCAGGCTAAAGTTTGAAATAAAGTGTCTAGTTGGTTTTATTAACTTTTAGGATTTGAATGGTGGTGAATTGTGGAATTAAAACACTGACATTAAAGGAGAATAAAACATATTTACTATTGATTAACAAGAAGAACGCCCGCAGAGACGACTATGAGTTGCGAGAAGCGCAAAAGTGCTTGCAAAAGCGGCTAACAGTCAATTAGCATTTTTGGCTGCCGCCGAAAATGGACGCGACGCAAGACTCCAAAACAAAGATACATGGGAAAAGCCAAGGAAAAATCCCGGGACCAGTTCGCTATGCCAGCCCAACGACTCAGCAAGGTACCAACAATAATGGTAGATAACGCTGATTTATTATCCTAAGTATTAGAACAATTATGCGTACCCTATAAACTGCTTTTTTTTAATCAATAGTCACTGTGCGCAAACAGTGATCACAAACAATGCAATTGCATCCTATATCAGTATCTCGCCTTAACCCCTTGCCATTTATCTCGATAAAATCTAGGTTCAACCGATAAAAAAAAAATCAAACGTTTCAAACGTTAACTCTCCCATCAAACTATTGTTAGCGTATATGACCTCATCTTCATTCTACGTGTCCAACTCGTGAAATTCACGTTTGACTCGCATTTGATTCCACTAGTCGGACTCGCGATATTCATATTTGGTTCAATATTGTTATGACGAGTTAGACTCGTCAAAGTACGTCAAAAGGTTAAACCCGCGTCCGCTGCTGCAGTTGCCCTTAATTCTCTTCTCGTCGAGTTAAAACCCCACCCTCTCTCGCGGACAGAGCTCACCAGCGTCGATCCAGCGTTCGCTGCTTCGAGCTGATAATAGCGCGAGCCCGTCGCCGGAAATAAAGAGCCGCCCGCGCCGATCCCTTTTGTCTCACGCCCTCCCTTCCACGTTCGATCGCGACCTTCGTTTATACTACACCGGTAAAAAATAATTGCGGCCCGAAAGATTCACGGCCCGCTCTCGCCACCGCGATGAACCGCGCTCCGTGTTCCCTTTTGTCCTCGATCGCCGCGTTCTTTGTCATCCTTGGCGCACGGTGCCTCGTTATCGCTGTCGCCCCCGTTCAAAAATCGTTCCTCGCCTCAGAAACTTGCGAGTGCCGTTGAAAAGGTGTCGCTTTTAACGCTTTCAATGCCTACGGAGATTAAAGTTAATTTTTCATAACTTTGCTTTAATCCTGCTACGATCCGCGGTGCATTTTTTACCTAATCGCGTATTCTGTTTTCGCTAAAAAGTTCCGCGTGCTTTGAAAAAATTATATTGTGGTATCGTAGTTTTAAGGACCAGAAAAGCGAAAAGGTGGGTCGACTAGAGAAAAGACAGGCTTATCGGAAAAAATCGTTGGTGACAAACAATTCACCGATTGATGGGCAATGTTTAGCGAAAACAAGGTGAGAAAAGGCGTATAAGGGTTTTCTCGAAGAAGAAAAAATTCAATGTGGAATAGAAAATCGAGTTGCGGAGTTGTATAAGATTTGCGTGGCACAGTTGAGATAGAAAGTACTGTATACTTTTGCTATCAATCATATTAATAATGATAATCTCAAGACCTTTCTCTACATTACACACGCCTGCTTTACGCTTCATACTTTACGTTGAAAACATTCACTCCTCCGCGATCGAGAACTTTTTCGCAGATTAAGCAAGTTTTAAATCGCCCAACTTCGCTAAAGATTCGTGGAAATTCGAGGCTTAAGCACTGAAACGTGTATCGAAGCGTAGCGAGGAGAAGAGTTAAGGGGGAGGGCGTTCTCTTTGGTTTGACTGAGTGATTAATGTGAACCTGGATCTGGCAAGAGCAGGAAGTAGAGACAAGAACAGGGGAGATAGAGTATCCGGGGGATCAGCAGATTGCTTTTGAACCGAGGTCGAGGAACAGTTAGCCTTCCCGGGTGGATACCGGGCGGCCATCTGGAAAATCAGCAGCGTCTGGGTTTTACCAAAGGCGGTTTATAGCGTTCACTCGTTAAATACCGACAACCTTTACTTTCAGCTATGTTACGGAGTAAAGTGCTGATCAAATCAACCTTCGCTTCGCATAATTTTGCGAAAAATGTATACGCACGCACTTTAACGCTATAACTACCGAGACTGGTCAAAATAATCGATTTGTAATTTTTTATGAAATCTTGGTAAATCAATCGTGATACCTGCACCTTTGGAAATTACTATAACTTTTAGTGTAATCATTCTGGTCTGTTTCCTTCATGTTAAGTATTTTCCAGATACAATTTTTAATTTGATTTCTTCGTCACAAATAAGTATACCCTAACCGTCGGTAGTTATAGCATTAACCCTGGGGATATCGAACCTATTCTTCGCTACCAACGTGAACATAATTCGCGCACGGCTGATAAAAATCAACAATGTCCTTAAAAAAGTTTGAAACGAGTAGTTGAAATTTCACCGAGTCGGCATACCTTCGACGTCGCCCTTAGCAATTTGCAAATTTTCAATCTGCCCTTAAAGTTTCATCAACGCAAGCGTACGACGCGTCTACGCGATCTCCCAGCGAGGTCAGCGGCTAAACGAGAGAACCAAGGTTCCCGAGTCTGCTACATTGTTGCGAACTTCCACGATTCCGCTGACCACGCGCGCCTCCAGCCCTTTGCACCCCCGCTGCTCAATTTCTCCAGAAGTTTCGGCGATATTGCGACATTAACTACGCTAACCGGTCGTTCCACATAGACCATGATTAAGAACTGGCCAGTGTCCTGGGTTGCCCTATATTCGAGACCCTCAACAAATAAATAACAGCATTAATTTTCTCGCGTTTCCTGCCTGCTACATTCTCCTACAAAATTACAATCCTCCAACGCATTTAATTCTACACATTTAGTTAACACATTTGCCATCGGTATCTCAGAAGAAATTCTTGCATCGCATCGCAAGATGTTTTTAATTAGAATATGTTCCCAAAACAAGCAATTTTACTAACTGACAGACATACAGAGAGGACAATGTAAAAAATAACTTTATGGTTTGCAAATATTGCTTATACCTACATTCGTTTCTATCGTCATTATGATAGAACGCTATTTATCAATTAGCATAGAATACAAATTTTGTTTACTACACTATTTCTTATAAATCAATTAATTTATTCTCGTTGATTCTTTCGTCTTAAACATGCTCCACCAAGCTCTTGTACAAGAAAGAGGACACCGCGTATATGCGGCGGTGGTAACGAACGCGTTAATTTATTGCTACACCATTTTGCAATTTAATTACAGATTCGTTTATCAGGAAACCATTGTACTTATTCTCCATCTCTCCCCCCTTCAAATCCCGTTAGCTCCCATCCTCTCTGGATAAAAATGTTCCTCGATAAAAGTTTGCCCGTTGAAATTAAAGCGTTTGATATTCAACGGCGGAAGGGGTGGCACCGTTAATCAGGATTTTTGTTCGGCCGTCCAGCATGATCAGCGGCTCGGCACGGAGACAATGGGCCGTCGCGTCGCGGCGCCTCGTTCCGGATGTTCGCGAGACGCGGAGGAACCGACCTCGATATATTTCAGCGTGTTCTTCTTCCCCGACGCGAAGCCCTCGCCGAGGGAGCATTCGCGGAGAAAAGGGCCACGAGGGGCGAGGAGGATCGGGGGTAGGTTGGAAAGGGTGAAAGCGCGACGGAGCCGGCGGATGAATGGCGAGGTTTTATTCCTGCGTCACGACGTCTGACCACGTCGCGGCGTAACTACCGCGAGACAACGAGCCGCCTGGGAAGGCGTTTCAAAGGGGTGACGAGAAGACGGAAGGGAAAAGGTTGAAAGCCGTGGAAGGAAGATAAATATCGCGCCAAAGGCGAAGGAAACTCGAGCTCGTCGAGGTGTTTTCGCGTTGATATTCAACCGAGAAAGCGAGCGTTTTCGGACGATAACCACGGAGGTGGCAGACGTCGATTTCCGTTGAAGTATTCAATTTTGCGATCGTGTTCGTTGGTGTTAGAAATTGAATGTAGAAATGTTATGAAACAAAAATTAACCGAAAACAAGCTTTCTCTTAACGTAATTTCTGAAGGGTTCCTTCAATTTCGACTACTGCGTTTGCTAGTCTCATGACAAAGCTCGTGAGGTGCAATCAGAGTTGCATCTTCCTTGTGTTATTTAATAAAGTATTATAGTATTTTAAACAACGGAGTATTTTATTTAGTAATATTGAAACCCCATTTCTAATAGTTGGAAATCGAAAATTATTTCTTTATTCATTTATTTATTTATTTAACAAGTGAAAACCCTTGGGAGTACGAGAGAAAAATATATATCAGTCAAAAGAGTAACAACAACGGAACAATTGTTGTATACCTTTTCAAACGAATCTCTGAAATTTATTGAAAATATAATTCCTTTTCCGAGTAAATTATTTATTAGTCGACGAAGCTTATTGTCTGCAATTATAGCAGCGCACGTGCAAGAGAAGCAAAGTATTTTTGACGAAATGAAATAACTCATGATTTATTATTCGATGATATTTAGCCAGACTGAACCTCGGATTGAAATATGCTCCGGTAAACAGGTTAATGAAATTTTCGCGTGAATACATTCCGAAGTGATTGTTCAACCTCAAATTAATTATATGGCATTTAAACGAGGAATTTCACGGAAATTTATTGGTTGCTGGTGAAGTTCGAAACGAGTAGGTGTACGCATACACGTCAGTCTCGAAAGTTAATGAATCTTTTCCAACGCGTATGACACAATCGTGAATCGCGTAAAATGTCGAAGAACCTGGAAAATTAGTTGAACCGAGAATGTGATATCAAAAGGAAAGAAAGAAACGGAATGACAATGAAAAAGTCATACGCGAGATCAAAGAAAATTTCTTCCATTTAAGCTGTGTCGCATTTTTACTTTTTCAGCGTCCAACGAAGAATACCGTCGCAGCAGTACTTGCTACTTTGCGCATTAATCATTCCTCGGACGTAACAAAGATCTGGAGATTTCCAATTGGAGAGAGCCAGAATCCGAATCGAAGAAGGCTAGGAAGAAACAGAGACTGCTCGTTGAACGGTAACAACGAAACAAGAAATCCACCTTTAATTACGCGGGTGGATTCGCAGGGAAGCTCGTTAGGTGTCTGGGATCCCCGGGTTCCCCGAGTAACCCCATCGCGGCGGGTGATTAATTCGCGCAATAAACAATTAATTAGTGTCAGAAAGTAGTCGGCCGTAGAAACGACCGTGGTTCTTCCTCCATTCTTCGCCGCGCTCTCCCCGAACCGGGGGGATGGATATTTTCGGCCAGGATATCAGAGGCACCCTTTGCCAGGACGATAATTAAACACGCCGGCAGTGGGATTAACGGTGAATTACGGGAAGCGGCTTTTAATTGACGCTGCTCGAATATTAAGTAAGTTGTTAGGGTGGAAGAGGCTCGAGTGGCGAAATCCGCGTAATACGGTGTTTCGAAGAGATTGCTTCGTCTCGAGTGATTTAACGCCATATAATTTTCCCTGCATTTTATCTGCTTTTGCTTTTTTTTCTTTTTTTTCTGAAGCGATGCCTCGCATTCGCGAACTCGTTTAAGTTGTTAAATTGCTCTTTCTCGTTTTTCGGTCGACCCATATTCCTTCTCTGTTCCAAGCGATCCTTCGAACGCTCGCGGAGGTATTAAATATTCCGTTTTGCTGTCTATCGTGTAAAAACGTGATAAAGTAAACAGACGGCTGGTAAGGCGGATTTAACCCTTTCAATACTACGGGTGACTATGGTCGCCCTCCATAAGATGTCACTAAGGTATTACGGGTGATTATAGTCGATCTTCATAAAATCCCCCGTATTGTACATACCACGAGCGTATACAGTTATACAGTTATCAAACTGTAATTAAAAGTGTGCATGTTAAGACGTTATAAATTTAAATTTTTTCTATAAAAAACAGTGTCAAAGCAGCTCAGTTTCGCGACGGCCCGTTCAACGGAAGTATCGCGGCGGAGAACCCACCCGTAGCGAAAGGGTTAAAAGCGAAATTAAGAGGTTCCATCTTGATTCCAGTTTTTACGTAGAACAGAAAACATTCTGAAAACAATTTCTAACGAAAAAGAAGAGGAGAAAGGCGTCTAGCAGTCAATTGCTAGTATTTCCATCGATACTGTGTCGTCCAGCAAAGAAATTACGACAAAACCACCCGCAAACCACAAAAAGAAGATGCTGCCAGCCAGCATTCACGACAAAATAACACAAACATTCGCTGCATCCCCTCTCGAGAGCAGAAAAAAGAAAAAGGAACTCTCGTGGCAAACGGTGTAAGCCAAACGGTAAATTGTTTACCAACTCGACAAATTTTCTGAACGTGTCGAACAACAAAACCATAACAAAACGATCTGGCGACGTCACCTGGCAGAGTTACGAGCCCCGAATTCCATCCAGCATTACTTCCACGCATCCGATCCAATTAATAGCTGGTAAAAAGATTTCGATACGATTACGAGCTTAATACGAGGCGTCGGATGGATGTGGAAAAACGTGGCTGCACAGGGAAGCTTCGTCGAGAGAAACGAGCAACCCATTCGCCAGATATCGTTAACGCCGCCATTATCGTTTGGGTAAACAGTGGAGCTGTATCGTAACACGCACCCAACCAGATTTTTACGTTCGTCGTTTTTGAACAGCGTTCGTTTAACCGAGATAGCGTTAATACTATAACTGTTTGCTTACCGGAAATCTATTGACCTTCGATTGGCGATGCAATAATTATTTAGATTACTTATTATATTATATATTATAGTGTAGCGTATACGATAGAGCTCCTTATCGATAATTAAAACGAAATCTGTCGTCTCCTCAGCGATTCGTTCGCGATGATAACGCTGAGAATCTCATCTGAAACAGCTGACAACGTTTCCGTACGAGCAAGCAGAGACAGAAACCTTGTCACTACAAACCTAATCGTATCCGCGTGCCCGTGATTGCTATATCGGGTCTACGTCAATAGACTGTCGAAGACAGATAGTACACATCGATCTTATTAGACGCGAGGAACATATAGCAAACAAATCACAGTCGTGTCAATGTCCATACGCATTTATACGCAATGATACAAATGGAAACGTTTATAGTTGTGATCGTTCACGATTTCCTTCGAACTTCTGAAATTTTCTGCCAATCCTCTGAATTCGAATAAGAACTGCATCCAGTTGGAATAGGAACGTAGTTGAGTTTGAACTTTGACCAGAACTTAAAGATTCCTAACATCATCCCCGATAGATACACGATCTTTCGACTTCCGCTTGTTTGAAACCTGTTATCTTTCAACTTTCCTCTCTCGCATCCCTGCTCATCGTATAATCGCGGGCACAGCGTTGCTCGGACAAATCGAAACAGCTGTTCAGTCTGCAACAACAACAACAAGCACCCGACAAAGTGCATCTGACGGCTTAACGACTTCTCTGGCCGACAAAAAGTAGGCTAACTTTCATCGAAACTTTTCCCTCTTTTCTCCTCGCGAATAACCGATTACAACGATGAACTTTGTCTTCGCCGCTGGCGCAGCTTCCGCGATACATACTACGTGACTCGCAAAATCGATCGAACATCTCGGATTATCACACTTTTCGTTTAACCGGAATACAATCGACAATACAATCGACATGAATTATTTAATTAAGAAATTCAGATATCGCAGAGTAGAGGTGAATAAAATAGGTATTCGAAACAGATACAATCTATCGCAAAAATATTCAAGCAACGTAAGAGCAGCACTTATAAAGCAATTTCGATCCTTATTTCAACCCTACTGCCAATATCAATGTAATTTCGTTTTGTTTCATTTACCGTCTAACACCTGAATATTTTTGTAACCAGCTGTACCTAATTCAAATACTTACTTTAGCCGGCTCTGTCCAAGAAAAAGCTTGACGGAAAAAAAAGTAAACAGTGAATTCGCTAATCGATTATGATCGATTATGATCGATTTCGCAAGTCGCTGCGCGTCGAATGGCAAGCATGATCGAGGTTGACACGCTTCGAGCCTCTCGAAACAATTTGGCCGGGCTACTACTTTTGTCCGGCGCACGAGAAAATCGGGGCAGGAGCGGTGCTGCAGCGTTGCACTGGCCCTTTAAATAAGATTGCAGGGGAATTTAAATTTAAATTACGCGACGGTCTCCCCCCACCCCTGTAAAATTAGCCCGCGGTCGCCGCGGTTTTAAGTAACGTTTAACCGTAAATAATGAACCCATAAATTCGCCGAACTCGCCGCTGGAAAATCGGACCAGGGATGGTAAAACTTGCAACCCTTTCGGTTTTTTTTATCGCGGATAAAACGCCCGCGCAGTGGATTCCAAGTGTTTTAAACGGAGAAAATTATTTTACGTTTAATTTAACCGTTCGTGGACACGAATAGGACGATATAATTTTTAAACAGAAAGGATTTTATTTTTAAACAGAGCACCGTTTGTTTCGTTAATATTTGTTAATATTATTAATCGTCTCACTGCGGCGAGGTCGACTACGCTGATTGCCGTTATACCGGACAGCGAATTAGTGATATTCAATTTATTTGAAATATTTGAAATTAAATCGGTAGCTGAGATTTTTCTTCTGTTTTTTTTTTTTTTTTTTTAATGGAACGTCAAATTTTTTATTGGACCTCGCTTTGAAACGAATCGATAACAATGTATGATCGGATTATTGAACCGTGTGCCATGAAATATTTCGAAAAGTAGAAAAGCGATACGTTTCCATGTGTTATAAATTCTCGAATCCTTAAACGGAGTTTGAAACTTGAAAAATGTTATACGTTTCAGAGGAAAGCTTTAAATATTGACGCGTACGCTTTTCAAGCGCATTCTGAATTATGTATCCCCACGTTAGCGAGCCCGTTAGTATCGAAAGGGTTAGCGGTATCCGTTAATAATGCGCGCTGCGCTAGGAAATCGTATAAATATGCTAGCAGCGAGATCATCATTCCTTCGAGGCGAAGGCGAGCAAAAATTGACGCCCATTTTGCTCCGGGAAGCGGAAAATCGCGAAGGTACCTCCGATATGAAAGTTTAAGAGCATCTGTGCGTCTCGCGAAGCGGCAGGAAATATCTCGCCTCGAGCAGGAAAATGGACGTCTGAAATGTGCTAGCTCATTGGCGAACTCGTAGTCAAGGAGACAACGTGAAGTAACGTGCCGACGCGAAAACCGAAACGTGACATCTTTTCAACTATTTGTTCTACAATTTTTTCGACGACTACGTGCACAACCGTCCAAAAGCATCTTTCTAGGAATCTTAGATGATCCTTTTAAAAAGGGATCATCTTAATATTTCACAAAATATATAAATGTAAAAAAGAATACGGGGACGTTATGAAAATAAGTGACCAATAATTCACCGTATAATAAACTTTATTAAAATATCGTTAATTAAACTATGTTGCGACGGGGTTTTAACGCTTCGAGTCTCGAGGAAGGAATGCCGGCCCAAAATTCCTTTCGCAGGCCTGCCGCCTCGTCGTCCTCGAAGATTAGGGAAAATAAGAGAGGGAGGAAAAGTTTTTCCGAGTTGCATCGGATCTCGAATCATATCTAATTCCTTTATTACACCCGAGGCACGAGCACTCGGATTCGGGTACATTTTTCCTCCGCTTCGTATTTCTCTAGTGTATTGTACGCCGCAAGAACAATTTTAAATTACGTTACCGTGGAATGTTCTTTCGTTTCAAGTCTTTGGAAATAAAAAGGACTACTATTTAATATCTACAATGTTAATTTGTAGCTGATAAAAATTCAGCGAGAAGTTTAGTATGATTGCAATCCGAATATTGGAATACGTGTATTAGCTTTAACTACTCGCCACTGTGACACTGTAACAAATACAAAATATTATGATATTACCACGAGTAACATATCTTTGTGGCTATCATAAAATAGGTACACGGTTAATACGGAAATTAAACTTTATTACACCTACGGGGTAGATATCCCTGCCGTGTTTGAACTTATAAGAAAAGGGGTTGGCACCATTGACTGATTTTACGACACGAGCCAGAGGGAGCCTGCCAGTATCTGTTCTCGAAGTCGAGTGGTTTTCGATGTACCAACGCCGAACATTTCCACTTTATTCCCTCGTTCTTTGATTCCCAGGATCTTCAGCAACAGCGGTGTGTTTTGCATTTCGAAACTCAATACCGCGTACACGTATCTATCCTCCGGATATCATGTTATAGCGACAAATAGACATTGAAACGAATTCTCATCGACAATAGGAAAATATGTGTTGTTAACGTTTCACGCAGCATGAGTGCGGCACAATCATTGTTCGTTAATAAGTAGCTAATATGTAAGAATAAATAGTAATAAGTTATCAGCAGTGTAAAAGATGCAAGTGATACTCTTTACAATACGGATTTTATTTCAATCGTGCGTTTGCTTGGTAATAATACAGCTTTGTTTCTGGTCAATTGCAAACTGCAGTTAATTACTAATGTGTATTTACATACGCATGAAGCGTAACATGACCGGTACACACGTTGGTAAATAATAGTTGTTTGTTTCAATAAACTTCAACATGCTTGTAAACGTATCGATTAACGTACACATTTACGGACATTAGCGTTAACCCTTTCGTGGTGTACGTGGTTTTTCTGTCTTAAATAACAGCTGTGCTGAGTAAAACAATCATTGCCCTAATCTAACATTTACATTTTTAATATGCAAAGACTTACAAAATTATTAAAATATACATTTGGATACCGCACATATGCGACGCTCGAAACGGAAGGGTTAATTAAGAACTCGTCGATGCCCACGTTGAATCGTGCAATGCGTTTTTTTTTTGTAAACTTTCATAAGCAAAAAAAAAGAAACGTTTCGAGAATGCAGATCCCGAAACCTATCGAAAGATATTATCAATTTCGATTCTGTTCATTGATGCTGGCAAACATACTGCATAAGACGCGAGTCAGGATGAAAAGAAAATATCTCGATCCCGACAGAGCCTGAAATAAAGGGGTGAATAAGGAAGAGGCTATGAATCTTTTGATGTTTATCAGAATAATCGACTTGAACCTCCGGGTACCTGATATTAAACCGATGACGATCGTTCTAATATTAAGAACGAGCTCTTCTAGAGGCATTCAGGGAATTCATAAACTTTGAAATCGTTATTCGAGAGTGCATAATAGCGTTTGTGTGCACGATCGATAATGTACAGAGAAAAAAAAAGCGAACAAACTACTTTCGTAGAATAATTTAATTTGCGTGAAAACCGAGCTTCTATGTTTTTATTTCAAGAACTACAGAAGCTAGAAAACGCACAGTTCATGGTTGCGTTTGCAACAAAAATATAATTCTAAAAACGTAGCTCGCTTTGATCTCGATTCATCCTTTCTGTCTAACCTTTATTTTTTCCAATTACTGTCGGAAGAACGATATGACATGTTCCAATTACGCGAGCAAATCCTGTATACATTCACGTGCCCGCTTCATCCGGTCTCTTTACCGTTTCTTCTGTTCCAAAGCCAAGAACCTCGTAATGGGAGTAAAAAGGAATCAAGTAATCAAGCATGCGAAACCTGAAACTGGCAATCTAGCTGGTATGCAATGAATTTCGTGAATTTTCCAAGAAATTCTCCCATAGGAAAATGTCGGCTCGTTTGTGAACAACGATGCACCGAAAATATTTCAGTTATTTCCAAACTATCGCGAACAAGCCACTCCTGTTTCGCGACAGCCTAGCTTCGAACAGCCTGTCTTTTGTAAATAGAGCGATATTCAATTGCTAGATTCAGATTCGTATTCCTGCAAATAAAACCGAAAGAATGGAACTCGAATAGATATTTATTTCGCTCTATAAATATTACAGTGTGTACTTTGTTTTAAATAGAGAAACATATCGTCGTTGTCAAACCAATATCTGCTATGTACAAAAAGTATAACTTTGAGATATTGAATAAAATCGTTCTCCATAGCAGTTTTTATTTGACAATATTCCGACTGATGCACATAGCATATTTTTTTTTAACGATCACAGTTTACCGTATGATGCTTAGAGTCACATAGCAGTTTTTTTTTAGACGAAAATTTGGTCAGTAGCAATAGACAAACTGTTGAAATCTCCAAAAGTGCACATAGCAGGTATTAGTTTGACAACGACGATATGCAACAGAATAGAATGGAATAAAATAGACATTCGCGATCTCCTATTCCTACCTCGGCCATTGATTCTATTTACTTTTGTTATTAATTAATCTTAAACTGAAGGTGAATTTATTATAAAATTGTATTTTGGAACAGCAGAAAATGCGTTTGACGACTAACTAATAACAAAAGTAACTGGAATCAATGGCAGAGGAAAGAATGGGAGATCTCCCCATTCGATTGGCTAACAGTTAAAAAACTGATTCTCTAGACTTCAAAATAAATGATTCGCAGCACGTGTATCCTTAATCGTGCGAGTTATAAATAACAGCGAGAAATTTTTGGAAAGAGTGATTTTTAATGCTTTTTCTCTTTCTTTTCGCAAGTGTAAAAATATGAAACGGGTACCGACCCGACGGCTGTTATTATTATACAAACATCAGAGGGAACTCGCGAGGGCACAGGGAAAGTTCAGTCGTGCAGAAGACAAAGTTAGACATCATAGAAAGCATATGCAAACGTCACACAGGACGTATGTTCATATGTTTCGTAGAGGACAAGTTTATATGTTATTGTTCCGCCCTTGAACGGAATAATTTTGAAACTGCCGCGAGGAATACATACTCGTCGAGGTATCCGCGTGACAGATCTTGACGCCTTCCCTTCACAGTGATATGTTACTCCTCAGAAATGCGAATGATGGTTACCGCTTCTTTCACACATTTCTCTCTCACTCTTTGACTCTCTTATTGTATGCCAACGCATAATATTGTTTTAAGCTAAGACAACGCTGCCCACTCATCCTCCCTAAATCGAACTCCAGTAAACATCCCAAAATCCTTTCTCCGATAATCGATGATTTCACTCTCACGAGTCATCTCTGAACCTTGTCCTTATCACCTCATCCCTTACTGACCACTAACCCAAGATAATTCCTACCTCTTTATTTTAAGTTCATAAAAGCCACGAATTCTGCCCTGGAAAGGAAGAACAGTTTGGACCACCTTAAGACGTACATCTACACTTAGACACTTCGATTATAAAATAATAACTTTCATTCTTTATTTCACTCGACGTTACATTTTTTATCGTATATAATAATCTGCAACCTACGACAGAATACAACAGTCTGTTGATAACATGTAATACAAATAGTTGGCAATTGATGAAAATAAAAGATGTATACGTTGCCGTGAAAGACCGAAATCGGGAAATATCGACTTTTTCTGGTGAATGTCCGAAATATTTGTTAAATATCCTTATTTCCCATTTACACCGGCAAATGTCGACAATCACCATGCAATGAAAAAGATGCTGGATGTTCGAGAATAGATATTTGCTTTGTCGATGCTTGAAATCGCGAGCCCGAATAGCTGTTCCACGTTATTAAAACGGCCTCGCGACAGGAGATCGGTTTATAAAACACGTATTTTTTTGCCCGTTTCGCGGCTAAGGACGAACAATCGCGTGTTCCGCTGGACAGCCGTGTCTTGTTTTCGACGCCTGACGTATCGACAGCTTCGACAGGGCACGGTTGCTCGTGTTCACGGTGAAAAAAAAAATTCGATGTGCGACTGCTGCTCGATTGAGAACTACTTTTCGAGAAGGGCGAGTATTTGAAGGCTGTTTAGCCTTCGATCATTATTTCTCATCGTAAATGCTTAATATTCCGCTAATGTACCTAACTCAGAGAATAACCTTTTACACTCTTTGAAGACGGCAGATTTTGATTTAACAAAGAGAAAAGCGGACATATTGTAATTTACAAATCAAGGCGAAATAAGGTTTACGTGTAAAAGGAATATTGTGAAAAGTGTAAAAACATTTACACCTAAAATAGGCCTGTAAGATTTTCGCGTCCATCTGATTTCACTAATGCGTTCCTCTACCCGTCAATTAATAAATAAACAAATATCAATTGTCAGCTATTTCCCATCGCGAACCCTCTCTTTCACCGTCGAACTATCAAACAGCATTCTTCCCAAGCAAGGTTTTCGTCATCCGAGTCCCGCTTCATCGACCGAGCAACCTGCCCTGTGCTTCAGAAACTCAAGGGGCGAGGAGAAAGTCTATTTTCGCGCGGAAAATTAACCGTCGTCTAGAAGGTGTCGCGAGAACGCCGCTTCTAACCCTTCCGCCGCGAACGCTGCACACATATATACATGGGGGGTGATGACGCCCGTTCGCGAAGGATGTGTACATAAGGGTCGAGAAAGCATAAGCGAGCGTTGTCGTGCGCGTTTTGCATTTGACGCGCGGCCGCTACCGAGCGAGTTAATTCGGCGTCGCTTCGCGTACGCCATTCTGTCGAGTTCGAGACGCTTCCGGGAGAGACTCGGCAATTTTCGTGTTTCCCCTTTCTGGGTCTGCCGCTTCTCGTAAATTATTAACGAACAGAAACGTGGAATAAACGCATTATCTCGCATTGTATGGTATAAACATCAAATACCCTTGCCAGTGCTCCCTCGAAACAATTTCCTTCATCTACGTTTCCACGCTTCTTGCTTTTTAATTTAGTTGTAACTCTCCAAATTGGTTGTAAATTTTCAGCTTCAAGGACGAGACGATATTTCGTTGGTATCGATACAGAAGATGCGAGAATTAACGAGAAGGTTAGAGGGAGCCAACAAATGCTCCCGGTGCGCTCGAAATGCGATCGAGTGGATACGATCTAAGAACTTTACTTTGTTTCGCCTACACCTGAACCTTACCGTTTCTCTCTAAATTGTAGGCGATCTTTAGTACGATCGCCGCAGTCAGGCGATAAGCAAAGTATTTTATTGACGATACGGGCGAGGTGGCAAACGCTCTCATGACCTGCCAACTCTTCACGAGCTGATGCAAATCAGTCAAATAAAGAACTTTGGAAAGAAAAGTCTTCCGCCACCTTTTTGTACCTTGTGTCTGTTATAAAATAAAATAAATTCCTACACTAATTGAAACCATTCCTTGGGGCAAAATTGGACGAGCGCAATAAACAAAACGCAGCTACAAGACACTAATCATCGTTGCACTTTCACCGCCGCTGTTCGCGTAATTCCACGGGGCCATCGTTCAAAACACGATTCGCGGGGCTCGTTTCGCATTCGGCCGGCATTTATGCGCTTGTTAGCATAACGAGGGGCGTTCGCGGCCGCCACGGGAACAGCGAAATATTTTGCAATTTCGCGTGGACCGAGGGACAAGCGTGGACAAGCGTGGACAAGCGGATAGCCGTTTCAACTGCGGCCCTTTTCCGGCGAATTCGAACGCCAACTGGTCCCTGGTCGCAACGAGTCGCGTCGGGTATCGCTGGAGCTCTGGGGCAGCGAAAAACGGGCATCCGGCCTGAAAAGTGCCCAGCAAAACAATCCCTTGGCGAGAGTCAACAATGGGTATTTACTTTGACGCCGGGAAACTGGTACCGTGCAGAAAGAGAGGGAAAAACAGAGAAACAGGAGGGACCGTTCTTTTTTTCTCGCGACTTCAACCACCCGACCCATCAGTCACTCGATAATGGCACCCTCTTTGTCCTTATTCCGCTCGAACTGAAGGCGGAAATGAAACGCAAGGGTGGCAGCGTGCGTTTCGGTGATTCGGTGATGTGAACGGAAAGTGAATTTAATCGCGTTAACGAATTTACATCCGTAAGCGAAATATTTCGCGCATGACGAACGTCTCCTATCACCGAGCACGAACTATTCCTCATACGACACAGTTCCCGTTTCGCAGTCAATCTGATTTGATCGTTTCTCTGCCACTTCTCGCCGTATTTGCAGCGAAACAATGTTTTCCCTCGGCTCGGAATATCTTTTGCTACGAGTCAACTCTTTGTAACTGCACGCAAGGGATACATCTGGTGGAGAAGTAAAAACATAGATGTTCTGGAGGAAAAGAACTATGAAAACAAAGGCGCATCCAACCTACAATCTTTCCATAGTTCTGTTCGTTGCTCTGTATTTGAACTCTTCTACAAGGTACGACGCGCGAAAGGAAAAAAGGTTTCAGACTAATTTTTACATCAATTCCACGCGATGAAAGACTCTCTTTCGACCCTGTATCGAAGATTCTGTACCTTGGGACGTCAAACAGGAAGCATCGAGAAGACACTACGGATTTCTTCTCGCGATCCCGATCGAACAGCCACGTCCACAGGAAACGACGTAAAAGGGAACGGAAGAAGCGTAATCCCGTCGAAGGAACGAGCCAAGTGTTTCTCGCTTGTTCCCCGGACGCGATCCGGAAAGTAAATGAAAAGGCGGAAAGAAAAGCAACCGGCAGAGAAAGGGACAGCCTGATGAATAATGCAGCGAGCACGGTGAATAAACATCATCTAATAAAGTCGCCCGGCATCGTCGGCTTATTAACGTTGGAATCAAGGATGCTGCGACGCTCCAACGAACGCGCGATCCTCGATCGATCCTAGAATTTTAACGCTTAGCCAACCGAATGGAAATATTTCCCATTTTTTCCGCAACCAAGTGCTGTCATTCATCGTATTTACTTTTGTTATTAATTGGTCCTAAGCTAGTTGAATTTACTGAAAATTGTACTTTAGAAAATCAGAAAATGCATTTACTGAACTGTGAACAACACCAGTTCAAGATTAACTAATAACAAAAGTAAATAGAATCAATGGAAGCGCTTTGTCGAGGAAAAAATGAAAAATCTTCCGATTCGGTCGGTCAAATGTTAAGCACGAATTTCACCATCCATTCGTTCGTTCTCGACGTCTCGAATCTCACCTAAGAGGAAACATTTTTGAAGAACGCACCAGCAAGAAAGGAACCCTCGAGTCCGTTGAACCGTGAGCGGAAGAAAACGCGCGATCGATTCGACGAGAGAGCCGACGCAGCCCGTCAACTTTGCTCGAGACGCTGGCAAACAAAAAGAAACGGAAAACTAATTTTCCCGGTTTATGAAATGTTTATAGAAAGCAGGCAAATAAAGCTATCGCGTATTTACGCTTTGTAAACAGAAGCAGGAGGGACGGAAGCGAGCCAGAGAGGGAGGGCATTCGAGAGGCGCGCGACGACAAATTTTCACGGCAAACCGGGGAGACGGATGACGAGCAGCAGGGTATTTTGAAAAAAAATATGAACCCAGCCAGGACTTCGACTGCTTTTCGCGATTCGCATGGTTTTCGAAAAGTTTGGTCGGCAAATCATCGGCCGGGCATAAAAGTTTGCGCGTACGCTGCTCGACTATTTTTTTAACGCTCTCATAAGCTTTCGACGAAACCAAAGTATTAGCATGGCACGGCGAACGCGGGGAGGGAGGAGCAAACAAAAATGCAGCGCGTTTCCCGCTCGTCGACGGTGCATTCGGTACGGATGAAACTTTGATCGCGATCGAAATAAACGCGGCAAATTTTCGCCGACCCGTGGAACGTTGCCGCGTGTTTGCCCGCGGAAATAAAACACGCGAAAAAGCAGTTCGTAAGGTCAATCTTTTTTTAACAGCGATCGCCCCGGATACGCGCAAAGTCGCGAATCTCGTGCGACGAAAAATGCTGATGGAGTAGAGAAAAAAAGAATTTTCTGTTCACTTTCGACGCGCACACGAATAAACGACCATCGATCGCGCAACAAGTTCGTTTTGAGCGAAATTCGTGTTTTCGAGAAGCAAAAAAGGAACAATGATAGGGTATTCAAAAGCAGGATATTCGCTTGCTTTGTGTCTATCATCGAACGTGGTATAAAGAATTGTAGGTGAAATTTATCGACGTGGAATCATGCTCTCGACGAAAATATCCTGAAACAAAGCATTCTAGCGCTGCAATATTTTACTTCTCATTCGCGACACACATTTTTTTGCAGCGCAGCTACCTATTTACAGTAGCGGACAAAAATTAAAGACCAAAGAGTCAATAAAAACAATTAAATTAATTTATAAGAAATAACACGATAAACAAAGTCTGTGGACGATCGAAGCGAGTAGTTGCTTGCGCCTACCTAGCTCTCGAATTATCACTTGCATCTTTTCTCTGACTTTGTGTGCCTCAATAAATAGCGTTTTTCCCTTAACCCTGCTCGAATTATTTACATGGGGTGTAAATATTCAACAAAAACGAAAAATCGCGGGAAACAAGAAAAAGCTCGCATGCATACACGGTGATCTACTGAAACTGCAAACGCGATGTCTCGTTTCAAAGAGGGACGATGCACGCGGTTGCGCGTGGATTTTCATCGCGACGACCCGTTGAACTTTGCAAAATGGAAAAAAGAAAGAGGGGTGGAAAAAGAGTTGCGAAAAGGGGGCGAGACCGGCTGGGTAATTTCCTTATAATGGCGTTCGCTCGTAGCAGCCGATTCTGTCGCGTTTCCCGGCTCGGTTGCCGTCAACGAGACCAGACACATTCAAAATCGTCGACTCTTCAGAGCGACGCGTCGCGCGGCGACTTCATTATCGCGGGCGCCCCTATGAAAATTAGCCGACGACGATACATTCATCGCCAGGGGGGGTGAAACGACACTGCGCGCGGTACAGTAAAACGTTTCTGAAGGTGATTCAAGCGAGAGCAGGAATCTATTAGTCGCGGCCGGAGTACATCGTCTGTGAGAGGAACGTGGAATTATTTCTTCCGAGAAATCGCGAGTTCGCCAGTTCGAATTTAAAAATTCTGTCGGGAAAAGGATAACGCGAAATGAAAAGAAAATTTACAGTAGCGGAGAAAAATTTTAAACGGAAGAACAATGTAAAATATAGCTTTATAGTATGCAAATATTGTTCATATACTTATTTTTATCGTTATTATGGTAGAATACTATTTATTGATTAGCGTAGAATACAAATATTATTTATACCGTTACCTCTTTGACCCTTCGATCTTAAACTTTTGTCCGCTACTGTATATAATATTTCTCGCGGAAGCCGCAAAGAAACCGCGGGAAATCGTAACGCGGCCGTCACACGGGTCTAACTTCTGCCAGTGACGGTCAGACGAACATAATAACGGTGGTCAGCGGCAGAAATAGGAGAAACTAAGAGGAACCGGCGAGGTGGATCGGATAAAGGAAACCCGCGGGCTACGGTTTGACAGTCGACCCGTGAAACCTGCGATATGCGCGCCGTATTACAAGCCCCGGGCCGAATCCGTGTGTCGGGAGGACTTCAACAAATCCTGACACCGAACGCATAGGAACTGCGCTGGTAATCCGATGTAGCTACACGTGGGAAGGACGTCCGTGTGCACCGGAGACCGGATACGCGCAGCTTTACGACCGAACGTCCGGACGACGGTGGCGGCAGTGGCGGCCTCCTCGTTCTCCTCCTTCTACGACCACCATTTCCAACGCACACCACCACGTGGCCACGTTCCCTCGTCTCCGAGGGACGCGATGCTTTCACGGAATCACGATCCATCCTTGTGGAAATTATCGAAGCAGTGTAGGCGAAAGCAATCGTCGACGAGAGTATATATTCCTCTTTACAAAGAGCACCGCTTCTACGCCAATTTATACCGAAGGATTCCAAGAACGTGGATAAACCAAGACGAACAACAACACGCCCTCCCTATTTTCTTCCGTTTCGTTCACGTTTTTCCACCGTTTCTACCTGGTATGTACCGCGCACAGCCAAGAACAAGCGGCCACGATTCGAGACCTCACCGTTTCCTCCATTCACAGCCGAGCGAACCGATAAAGCAAAGCGAATTATCGCGGCCGGAGAGAGATAGAGCGCCGGGCCAAGTAGCGCCAAAAACAGCGCGAGACTTTCGGTGTCCGATTCCGGTTTCACGTCACGTAGCTTAATCCCCTCGTAAAGCCGGCCACCGACGGGGAAGAGGGTGGCAGCGCGCGGAGTAGTGGGTCCAGGGAGGATTTAAATTGCGCGCAGGACGAACGTATCGGCGAAATTACGAGAGTCTCGTCGACGTGCCCCCTTGGTCCTGGCAGCGCCGTGCCAGCTACCGGGGATCTAACAGATTTACTGGATGCAGCGCGGCGGGTTATGAAACTCCGAAACTGGCTAGAATCGACTGCTAACTTAATTGTCGCCTCCTTCCCTCGCCCCTGGCCGTGCAACGGTGGCCGTGGCTGGTAACCTGGCGACGAAACCGCTGATTCCAGCTCGCTCCTGCGTAAATTCACCCAAAAATCCCCAGCCGTGAAACGGTGAAAAGGGTTCGCGAAAGAAATGGCCCCGCGATCAAAAGGTTGCCGCGTGCTTTTAAAACGATCGAACGAGTTTCACCCCCTGTCGCGGGTTCGACAGCAGGCTCGACAGATTCGCCCTGTGCGATCGACGCGGGCCACGCTTTCGCAGCCTGTTATTTGCAACCTTTCACCGTTTCCACCCTTTTTTTCGTCCCCTTTTTTTCCACCGCGTTCACGTTTTGGGTCAAGGATTTAGAACTGTAACAACGGGCTTGGTTTTCACGCTGATGAATCCAGATGCCGTATAAAGTCTGAATGGACCTCGGTTTATGCGTTCGAAACGGACGAGGGCTTGATACTTTTCAGCACGGGAAACAGTTTAATAGCAGGTACTGGTAGGAGAAAGTTTCACCTTTCATGCGTGTTGTTTCATATTTTTAACGATAGAAGGATGCAATTGCTACTTTTTCTGCGGAAACATCTGTATAATATTATCACAAATATTTATGTAATATTATAAAATACTACAAAAGGATACATATTGACGTCACGAGTTTTACGAAAAAACCTCTCGGTCGAGCCCGTTGAAACAGAAATGCCCCTTCTACCTTGAAGCAAGCCAGAAAATGCACCACCCTTTTTGCAAGGGTCCCGCTAATGGAACGTGCTCATTTTATTTCGCTAAAACAGACAATTTTTCTGATTGGTCGAAATCGTCGCCGCGACAGAAAATACTCTCCGATCATGCAAGACGAGGATAGTTCTTGACATTAAGGGGCTATAGTCCTGATCAAAAATGGACATTGCATGACTTGCTTTAGAAGCAATAAATCTAATCGTTTTATGCTGAATGGTTATCGTCCTAAAATCCTGACCACCACGTTGCACCGTACATCAGTAAATTAGTATGTGTATAATATTATCATTACCATACTTATAGTATTTACACCCGACCATAGTACTGTAAAGGATTAAAACACAAAGCGATCACCGTTACCGTGGAAGCGTCGTCCAACTGTGATACCGGTCGAATTTAAAGCACAGGAAAGGGTAATGACACGTCAACGGTGCCCCGCCTGTCAATAAAACACCGTCGGTCGTTGACCCACGAACGGACAAAACTTCTACGGCAATCCAGAAACGTTAATTCGGTTCGCTTAACGGGGGCTGCCGATGAAACAATTAGCGGACGTCGAGAACGCGTAAAGACGTTCAAATTCATAATGAAGCAGCGCCTGCTTCGATCGGACCGCTGTCTCTGAAGCGCTCGCTGGAAATAAATCTGCCGATGTAATTTTAACGAGCCGCGATACCGCGCGAGAGGATTATACGGGCAATTTAAATTCCGCCTGCCCAATCGACGCGGCTGATGGAACAGGGATGAGTCGGCTGAGCGGAGATGAAATGATAAATTAGCGAGCGGAACGACGAAGTAGAGCGACCGGTTAAATATAGTCCGTTTTAAACCGATTAACCACTAATCGCGAATCAGTCCGCGTGCATTAACGGGTTCGAACGAAACTCGTTATCAGAGCGACTCGCGAAAATTTTCATACGCCTGCCAAATTTCAAACGCTTTCAGCCGGAAAACGCTAGGTTCTCGAACGTTTGTGCATTTACGTTTTCTAGTGAAAATAGATTTAACCCTTTGCGCTCAAAAGGCGATTAGTTAGTCGCCAAGCGATAGTTCCACAACTTTTCAGACTTCAGTTCGTTTGTTTATTAATCAGACCCGGAAGTTAAATAGTCATATATGTAAATTTTAGCATGCGACTTAACTAAACTAAATGAAGGTTAATATAAGTGAATCTTAATATTTTTAATCTTTAATACTTTTAATTTCGGGAGTATGTACGAAGAGTATGTATGATCGATTTCGTGAGCCACTGTACAGTTTTAAATTTGTCGAGTTAATAGGAAACACGATACTAATAATTTGACGTTGATCGTATTACTGTTGCTGTACACGATCCCTGTTACTTACACCACTATTACTTAAACATAGCCGTGCGTGGAAACTGCTGCTACTTCGTATAGACGGCGACCAATATTCGATATTTATAGCTCATTGGCGAACATTGCGTGCTCAAGCGAGATTCTACGTAAACCCTGCCCATAATGCAAGGCATTCCACATATTCTACGTTCCAGAATCGTCGCGTCAAGCAGTTGCCTTTCAATTTAACAGCGATTCGTTATAACCTTAACCAAAAGATTACGCAGAAACACGCTTTCGTTCGCTCGAGGGTGGAATCTAGGTCTTTGTGGAATTGAAATGATCACCGAACCAGATCGGTTATCTAGGCCACAGGCGAAGTCTCTTTTCCTAAACTTCATAATCTAAATGAGACGCGTCTCTCTTTCCCTCCCACGCATACGTAATGTCTCGCTCGAGCGAAACTTTCGTCTCATTACAATATTATCTGTTCCATTCTCTCCTGAATTTCATCAACCTTCGCGACTCACGAGTAATTAAATAATCTCGCTTCGGTTGATTAATCAACGGTTCGCCTTTCAGGCCACAATATCAACTCGTTGAACGGGAAACGGTTGGATAGATTTCAAGATGGATTTTGATGAAAAGTGTGGTTCCGCTCTGAAAGGAAGCGAAAGTTCAAACAACACGCGTGCTGATTGGACGAGCTGCCGAAAAGGAAGGGGGTTCGTTAACTCCTTGACATACAAATAAAACGAAATTTAAGGCGTTCGAAAAGTACTATTTAATTTTGCCTCAAAAATAAAGGATAACCGAATGAAAGTTATCTGCAAGCTTAAAAACAGAACATTTCATTTTGAAATTTGTATTGCTATATAACATTTAATCAGGTTGAGATATAATGTTAACGGACAATAATTAAGTAACATTATAAAATAATAAGTTAGTAGTTCTTCAAAGTATGAAACATTTCAAAACATCTTCAGACATCTTCAAAGTCTACAATGGCACATGAAATGGATAACGTCTTTCGGACGTCATTGTATGTCAAAGGGTTAATGAAATTAATACCAACGCCGGAGGCCGGATGGAAACGGAAATTTACGAATCTAATATCAGCGAATGCATCGCGGCTAGCGAAGGAAGATTAAAAGGTAGCCTGGCGATTAATTTGAGGCGAGTAGGCCGCTTAGCTGCACGCAACGGCTCGCGTGTTTCAAAGTTACTGGCGAGCCTCGGTTAATCATTTCGCTATTACACAGAATACTATAATCGTTCGCCGCGAAGCAACTTCCGTGTACTAGAAGCTACGTTACGATCACCGGGTAATCACCGCGTGCTGTGATCAACCGACCGATACGTTTTCAAATACAGCAATGCTCTTTTAACACTTCAACCAACCGAATAAGAAGATCTCCCATTTTTTCCGCAACAAAGGCGCTGCCATTGATTCTATTAATTCTTATTATTAGTTAGTCTTGGACTAGCGTTCTTCGCAATTCGTCAAATGCATTTTCAACTTTTCCCACGTACAATTTTTAATCAATTCTTAATGCGCAATGGACAATGTTCGGTTAAGTGTGACACCGTACGGTTAGCTAAATGTTAATGGGCTTCCGGCCGGTGAAATGTTAACTATTGCAATTAAGGGTTCGCAGAGCGACAATTATCGGGGTAGACAGATATGTGTGTCAGAGAGGTTAGAAAATCGATTTCCTTTCCAATTACATTTTCCACGGTACCAAAGTGTGCGTCATAGCTACTATGGACCACAAATGGAGCCAAGAATCGTTACGCGTCTATCTGAGAGCCCGAAGCATGCAAAACTGGCACGCAATGAGAAAGAATGTTACTTAATTAGTACACGTTCGTATGTTAAATTGGATAATTTAGCATGTAAACGGGCAGAGAAGCATCGTCAACGGAGCAACGCGGTGTAACGCTCCTAAATCCCGTGCAGTCGTGTACCATGTGGCCATTTTTTAACAGAAATGGCCGCAGCGAGAAGGTTAATAAACCGCCGCACAATATGTACACCGGTCAACGATTCGGGAGGGGAATTTTGCTAACCAGGCCATCGTGCTCTAGCGCAAAAATAAACTAATTAGCCTTCCGGGACAGACGGCCACGCCTCCCCCACCCCCTTTCGCGCCCCGGCGAATTTCAAATCGCCGATTTACCCGCTAACTCCAGTTACATTGGAACTGTTTGTAAACCGTTCGAGTGCGGTTGGGGATGGCGGTCGCTCAAATTGGGGTCTCGTTTGTCGAGAACCTTGCCTGGAGAAAATTTCCGGTACACCGATACTTAATTAGAGCGGAAATTAAATTTTTTTGTTGGTCGTCGTTATTCTTCCGATAACTATATGGATCACCCGCTACGCGGGTTACGCGAGGGTATCGTTAATTGCATGGTAGCCGATTTCGGCACACGGAGTGCCCAAAGTTTGTTCAGTATACCGAGAGTCAGAACTTGGAGGCTCAACACTTTATCGACCGGGAGCTTATTAATCGAATTGTTACATACTGCTTTTGTAAATTTTACTATGTTCCTTTACGCGAAGGTTACAGCGAGGAGACAAACGCTTTTATAAAACAAACAGAAATAACGAAACGTCGAACTATTAATTACGCGAAGAAAATCATTGCAATCGATACATTAACGATGCATCTGCGCCAAGATAGCCAGTTGGGAGTGCATATTAGTTAATTCAGCCACGAGCGGTTGGTAAGGCGGTAACGGCCTGTTTACCGTGGCGGTCCCGACTCGAAACGATTCTTCAAGGTTCATGGAGAGTGAACAAGGTGAACATTCGTGCACATGACGCGCGATATTCGAGGGAGAAAAAAAAGAAAAGGGGGGGGGTTGCTGTCAAATGAACGTAATGAACTGGCAAATACGCGGCTGTTTGCGAGTGCCTCGAGGCGAGCAAATAACATTTCGCGAACTGTGTCATCCTGTGCACCCTGTATTTTATACGTATATGCATGTACATTTCGAGGAAATTTTCGCTGGAAACGCTGAATCGAGGTAACCGAAAAACCGCGGCGAGTATCGTCGCAGAATTCCTACTTGTTCTTCAAAATTCCTCGACTTCTTCGCGCTTATTCGCTGAAGGTGAATATTGGAAACGGGATTTTATATCACTAAATAAAATACTCTCTTATTTAATATACTTTGATGTATTTATATTATATAACACGAAGAAGGTACGAGCGTTGTCATGAGACTAGCAAACGCATTAGTCGAAAATCCTGCGACCTCGTCCGGATCCTTTAACCCCTTTGTTCTGTATCTTAACGTTTTCTTACTTTCTAAATTGCCAAATGTGACTTGGGTTCTTAGAAGAAACTCTTCAGAAAGTACCTTAAGAGAAAGCTGGTTTTCGGTTAATTTTTGCTTCGTAATATTTCTGTGTTCAATTTCCAACAATGCGATTCAGAGACGGGGTTCACCAGGAAGCTACTATCTCCAATTCGGAGGAAAACTGGATTCCGTTTCCTGCACAGGTTTTCGAGCGCATTTACCGAAGAAAAAGGGAGGAACCGACGCAACGTCCTTCCAAATTAAAATGAATCCCGAAATAATGCGATCCCGCGGCTTAAGTCTGACGAATCTCCCTCGGAGACGAGGAACTCGAGTTCACCTTCTGCTTCTCACTGTATTTTAAAGTACTTTTCGTTGTACGGGGTACTTTAATGGATCTTGGAAGGGGTCAGATAAATGCGTGTAACCCGTCGTTTGCAATGCAATTTTTCATCTTCTTCTCTCGATGCATCTACGTTTCTTCTGCATTCTCCCCTATTCCTCCATGAAAGGATTTAATATCGAGGTGACCTTTAAAAGAACGCTCCGTGTAAAAGGAAGTCGAGGTGTTAAGGGTTCGCCTGCGCCATTTCCGATGTACGTTAAAGAGTGAACGCAACAAAGAACGCGTTGATGAGCAACACGACGAACGTCCAATTACAATTTCTCTCCCGGAGAACACCGAAAGATAAAAAAGAAATCGAGCGTTCACATAAATCAATAGATCGCGCGTGAAGATAAACGTAAGAAATATTGTCAAGAAAAATTATACAGAACACGGTTTTCTACGTCGAGACTGTTCGTCTGGTTTTTAATTCGTAGTCAAAAAAGTGTTTAAAATACGGTCGCTTAGTTACGTTAATTATGTTCGCGTAATTACCTATTACGGTACATGAAGAAAATCACTCAGGTGTTCTCTGTACGTATTACTGTTTTTAACTAACCAAGCTACCAAGAAGCCTTCTTCGGCTAACCCAATTTGGACAACATCGGGGAGGGGAACGTTGGGTTACTTAAGCGGTGCGCTTTTCTGACGAAGCTCGGTACGGTTAACGGGTCCTTTTTTGGTCCCTTATTTTTTCTTTTTGATAATAGCTTATTTATGTCTTAGAATACCGTTTCAATGGAACACGTAGCAACCCGTTTAACATTAGGTTTACGGAACCAGTTAATTTGATAGGTTTCGGACTTCATGAGTAAAATTTGCAAAAATAATTACCATTATTCCTAGCAATTTTTGCTGAGTTTCATCAACCATATGATGGCAGGAGACCAACGATGAAGACTGTGCGCTACGTATTTCGCCATGAGAGCCTGCTTTTGTATTAACGACGCTGTTCCAACTGTAATAGACACCCCCCCGTAGGTCGCCAGGTTATTAAATCCCGCCATATAAATTAGTTAATATTTTTCACGCGTCGCACGGTTCTCTTTTTTGTTCGTTAGGCGAAATGGATTTTCCTCTGAACTTAAATTGCTTCGTGATCACAGGACGTGTAACTTTTTTCGAGCACGTCGATAAAGAGCTCTCCTGTTCGACCGGACTGATCGACGCGCTATTGACACGCGAAAACTTTCAGCCCATACCGGATCATTAATTTTCCTGGCTGACTACTATGAAATTACTTTTTCATCGACATTTTTTCCCTCGCACGTTTCGCGGCAATCACGACCGCTGTTTTCTGTAAACACCGAAACTTAACCCGTTTATGCAGAGTTTACTGGTGCACCCCACCATTTTGTTTATTAGATTGTTCCGCTGTACAATACCTTTGTATGAAACAAGAGGGCCTAGCAGCCCGCAAATAAAATAATAATAATTATTATTATTATTTGTTGGATCAGGTTGGCAAAGGATTAGGGCTGATCTCACTTAAACTAATTTATTGTCTAATTAACTAAATCTACAGACTACATTTTGATTCTATTTTATAGATTATTCAGCGGAAACAGTCTCAATTTATAATCTATTACTTTCACTATCGCTCTGCGTCGCCCAAATCATCTCTTTGTAACGTTCGTAACCCATTCATCGATTTCTTCAAACTTCTTAGCATCTCGGTATCGAAGAAAATTACCTAACATATCCCGTTCGCAGTGAATATACGATACAAATGCAGCGAAAACGGGTTAACGAACAAAGGGAACAGAAAATGATGAAAAGAGTTTGCTTCGGTCGAAGAAGAAGATCAAGTTTTTGTGAAATCGTCACTTTAGAAGGGAGGGATCCTTCGCCATGAAGTGTCTTCGAGAAAGTCGTCGGCAGAATTTTCGACTTCATTTGGAACCTTTCAACGGAAGTCGAGTTGCGTTTACAAACTCTCCTCGGATTTCAATGCTTTTCATCGGTTAGCCGAAAAGTAACTTTCCGTTAATTGAAAGCATAACTCCGTCGCATCGTTTAAACTTCCTATTGAATACATAAGTGCGCGATTTAAAGCTGCTGCTTTACACTGCTTCGCAGAAGTTTCCCTTTGCGATTTCGCTCCCTTTTTATTTCATCGCGATACATAGTACATAGAAACGATCTATTTAAATGTTCGATTTCTTTGGTTACGTTCGCAAAAATATGAATCGTGAACTATCCACCGACAGTTCTCGCAACCGCGATAACTATAATAAATACAGGATCGACAAAATCTTTCAGGAAAAAGCGGTCGTCCCTAGATTGATTACGCGATCGAGTGATCCACAGGCGTAAATGTGTAACGCATAATGGGATCCCGTATCGCTGATGCAGGCCTGCTTATGTCAACCTGTTCGTGGCAGGTCGGCTACGATAAGGGTCCCTACGCAATATCAACCGCGTTATCAACCGTACAAGCTCCGTCTCGTGTAATGATAACGTTCGCCGCATAATGGGTACTTTCGATATCGCCGACAAAATGATTTCCCAATATATTTCCGTGGAAATTGCTTTGTAATTTCCTAGCCGCGCACACCCGAGCGTCTACGCCTAGCCATCTCCCTTAACGACAATTTTATTGAACCGACCACGATCGAGCCAGGACGCACGCTAAACACGCTCGAGCTAGTACGAATACACGGGAGATAATTGGCCGGGCACGTGCTAGTCGCTATAAACGATTAGCCCTACGAGACATTATCTTCCATGAACGAATCAATCTTTTTGCAACATTTTAACGGTGAATGTTTACGTATGCAAGCGTCGTTGGTACGTCGTTTATTGATGAACAATTACTTCGCATTACGCGAATTTTAACACTAGGTATTTCCGGTCTTCGTGAACAAAATTTGTAAAAACAGTTACTATTACTTCTAGCAGTGTTTGCCGACGTTTATTGATGGAGTGATATGAAATCTAGTATTAATTGCACCTTCTTGTTTACCAGATATTCAAGATTATACAATTTTTTTTCTCCAAAAAATCATTATTTTTTTCAGTTTTTGATGAGAAAAGCAAACGCCTGCTGTTTCCCCGAAGCCCGTCAAACGCGCTTTACTTGATAAACGATATCAATTTCAGCAGAAAAACATAAAACGTGAAATAAAAAACAGAAATTTTTAGAAAAAAGCATAAAAATCGCAACGTAACAGAAATAGACTAACAGGAATGAAAAAATGAAGCAAAAACCATAACGAACATAAAAGCCATGTTTTTAACCGTCTCTTTTTTTACACACGACATCTTATGGAGGGGGGACCGCGGGGGCGGTTCCCTTTATCCGATACGATTCAAATTAGCCGAGCAGCTCGGGGCGAACACTCGAGCGAAAAAGTATCGAGTGGGCTCGCGGATGCGCCGCAAGTGCCCTCGTGGGAACCACTAAACGATTTAACGAACGTGCCCTTTCATCCCCGACGAGCACGGCGGTCGAATGTTTTTGTATCGCGAACGCGTCCCCATTTAGGACGCGTCGTCGAAACTATCAATCGAACCCTTTGGCTCGCGTCTTTTCGACGAGCTCGCACGCGCAGTTTACCCTCCCCCCTACTTTTCTTCCATTCTGCGGCTCGCTTCAATCAGGCTGACCCTAATACGCGCCTACCCTTTTGTATCCTCTGCAGTAGCTGCTGAAAATACCTGCACATTTATTTTGAAACTTAGTCATTCATCTGTCAATTCTACCTAATCGATCATTTGATGATACGCTGTTTAATTTAAGCTAAACAATTATAATTAATCACCTGCGATATGAATCATAAGCAAAGAAAATTACAGGTATACAAAGTTAAAGAGAAATATACCAGTTTCTAATATCCGCGTGTTGCTATCCAGAAACAGCAAACGGGAAGGAAAAAAGATCGACGAGAAAGAAAGGGAGCGGAAAACTGTATTTACCCAGCGCCAGAGGGAAGATAAAAAGCGAAAACGTACACGACCGCAAAGTTAAATCGTTCGCGATAAAGCTGAACTTCCTTCCCGGGTGAACGGTCATTTGGAATTCGAGTCGCGCAAGAAGTTGCCGAGGAACATACGTATACACGTGTCTGCGTTTGTGTACACGTACACGTATACGTTGTTTCATCGCGCGCATAGCGTTAACGAGCTCGATCGTCGCCATAAATAAGCGAGTGGCGGCCCGAAAAATCTCGACACCGTCAAGGGCTCAGAGGCTCGTTCGCGGCGGAAACAACGACGCCATTGTCCTGCCGGAAATTAGGGAGGATTTAACGCGGCCGATTCTCTGCGCGTCGCCATCCCTCACCCTTTCTCGCAAGCACGAGCAAGCGTTATCGCGTTGGAACGGACGAAGGGAGAAAGCGGGCGAGGAGAGGGCGGAGGGACGGAGAGAGGTGGAGTGTCGCTTGACGAAAAAATTCAGACGCGACCTCTCGCCAGAATTTTCACCACGCCGCTGCGTTTCTTTCCTCCGCTTTATTCTCCCCGCGAGACAGACGCGCTTCAGCCCAGGGGCTCCATTCGTGCACGCTTCGTTGTGCAGCGTCGCGTCGACCAGACGTCGGAACGGGGCGTATGAAAATTTCGTCGGGCAGACCCATCGACTCTTCCAACCGTTCCTCACCGTTGAAATCGTAGACCGAGCTCGCGTGATTGATGCAAGCTATCGTATAAACGAAGCTCTTTGTGGTATTATAGAATTATTTTTAGACATGATAACATTCGGGTATAGGTGTGACAAAGTAAAATTCTTAGGTATATTTAAAACGGTGTTAATAATAACGATGGTTTAACAAGTTTTCAACTTTACAACTCTTGTCTCGCATTCAGACAATAATCGTGGGTAAGCACAGCTAATGAAATCGATCCTGTCTGATTATCCAATTAACTTGGAATATTGTTTAACCTCGTCTCTGCAGCGCTTTCGAAACTAAAAATACTCGTGATGCATGGATCGCTGTATTGTTTGACAACACTTTAGAAAGACATGTGCATTCTAAATTATAGGAAGCGTCTGCATGCAATTCTGGCAAACGGATGCTTAAAAATGTTAATCGTTCTTTTGCTAAATTTTCATCTTCTGAACTTTTTCAACGAATAATATAATCTATACCTGTGACGTCACAAGAGCGTTTTCTATTCCGTGCTCGACGCGCGAACGTTTTGATCGGTCGCACCGACCCGACCCGTTAAACAGAATGCCAGTAGTAGCGACTTTCGTCGAGCGTTTCACAAATTTCTGTTCGCAGCCAAAGTTTAAACTGCCTCTCGATCCTTCGAACGCAAACTTCTTCAACTCGTCTCCTACAACCCCGGAAGAATCGAGCTGATCCAGGGATCCTCGAACGGTCGGACAACCATTTTCATCGGTCCCTCCGACAAGCATTAATTTATTCCTCCCGCGCTCTTCTTATTCGTTCACCTACTCTCCCATCTCTTTCGTTCGCCTATTCGTTCGTTGGGTAGTCTCATTTTCCTCAATCGCGCAGTCACTTTTCCTCTTACTTCGCTTCGTTTTTCACCCTCTTTCTCTCTCTTTCTCTCCCGCCCTTGCTTCATTTCCCACCTCCTCTCTCTCTCATTTTTTCCCGCTCTTGCTTCATTTCCCACCCTTTCTCACTCTTTCACACGGAGACCAGTGAATGTTTAAAACCCCATTTCGGGGACTTCGCTAGCAAGAGAAACGCAACGCCGAAATCGAAACCGGCAAACTCAACGGGCCGAGGTCAGGATTTAAGAAAACGTATCCTCGACGGTTACCTCGGCGGCGTAAATAAATTTTTCTCGGAACCATAATATCCGGTCCGATTTCACCTGCTCTTTTCACCCCAAGATATTTATGGGGAAGCATGGTGCAGCTCGCGTGCTCGAGCCACTGTTCACTCTGCCCGTTCGCCGGCCTCTGGGACTGGTCACTTTATCATCGCCGTTCCACGACCCTTAATCTATAATTACCCCCAGCGGAGTGGCCCAGAGGACCGAAGAGGAGCAATCGGTTTACAGTTAAAAAGTTTCGGTTTGCAGAAGGACGAGTCACTGTTAGTTCGTTTACTTTCGGTCCAAGAACGTTTCTATTGGGAATGGGATTTCATAATTACTAAATAAAATATACTCTTATTTAACATACTTTAGTACTTTATTATATAACACGAGGAAGACGCAACTCTGACCAAAACTCACCAGCTTTGTCATGAGACTGACAAACGCAGTGGTCGAAATTTATACGACCCCTTGGGTCCTTTAGCCCTTTCGTTCTGTGTCTTAACGTTTTCTTACTTTCTAAATTGCCAGATATGGCTTGGGTTCTTGGAAGAAACCCTTCAGGAAGTACGTTAAGAGAAAACTAGTTTTCGGTTCATTTTTGCTTCCTAATATTTTTGTATTCAATTTCAAACAGTTTCCGAAACAAAACGTTGTTTTACGTTCGCGAAGATTCGTTACCAGAAAGGACAACGACCTATCGTAAATTCGTTTGCTTCGTACCGAAGGTGTTTCCCTAAGGATTCGTTTGAACGGACAGTTATCGAGAATTCATTTACACGACACTCGATATGTTTGTTCGATACAATGCCCCGCGTTAAAAGCTCTCTTTGGAAACGGTTACAAGAATATGTTTCAAAGAAGGAAAACGGCTTATCGACGATTCGTTTGTTCTGTATCAATGATATGTATCTTTAATAAAGCCCCGGGCGTAGACAACATAGGCGTCGAAAATTGTGACGGAGGTTCATGAATATGGACGTGGCGTGTGTCGCCATTTTCGAGCGCCCTTTGAGAGAAACGTCCTTTAACGTCACGGAACTAAATCCGATAATTCTTTTCCCGCTGGATTATTCAACGATCTCAATGTACATCCAAACACTTATACATCCTCGATGAAGCAGGGAGCAGAACGAAAAGATTCCACTCCTGTCTTTCTATAAGACCAAGTATCACTAATCGCAACATCTATTGTCGGATCGGAGGTCCTGCGTATTCAATTGTATTAAGCAGAGTGGTATTCAATATATCTTTAAGCATATTAATATTGTACGAAGCGAGATTTTACTGGGTTGGCGGGCGGTGTGCAGGTCGCGGCGCGGCCAAGGATGGGGGATAGTTGACGAATAACATTTGACGAATAGTAATTGAAAGATGGCGGTTTACGAAGTATTCATGCTCGGACGTCCTAATAACCTTCTCTGTAATAACCGATTGCATTCTTAATATCCTTTCATAATAAATTCTGCTACACTATCCTACACTAATATTCCCAACACTCTCTCCCGAATTTCAGTGGCGACAAAGCGTAGTAACATCGCGGGTGGTTCGAACTAATTTTTGCGGGAGCACGAGTTCGAAAAGTATCGAGGAGATCGATGACACGGAAGAGGAGCGGACTGCGCGAGCATTCGTCGATCGTCGAGAACCGGGATACTTCTCGACGATCGAGCACCAGCGGCAGCATCAGCTACAAGAGTCTCGCGAACGCGCTCGGCAGACCGTGGAAAATTGCGAGAGCTCGACAAGGCTGAACACCGACACCATGATTACGCGCCGCCAGCCGAAGCTATGCATCAAAATTGTAAATTCTCGAACGAAGTCGCCGTGTGCTTATTCCCGAGAGAGAACCCTCCCCTTTCGTTTACGTTTCCCCGGGTAGATTGGATTGGACGGGGGGTTGGAGGATAGACGGGAGGGGAGTCGCGCGTTCGCAAGAATTTTTCTCGGGAAACTGGCTGATGTGAATTGGAGATGCGGTTTGCACGGAGAAACGTGATTGTTATCGAAGGGATCATAAATCTGGTATGGTATTTCGAGGGAAATCAGGTCCCGGCAAAACATCGGAAAGCAATTGAATCGAGTGGAACAATTCGATAACATCGACGGAGATAAGGAAACGACGCGGACTCGATTTGCCACTTCGTCCTTCCGGCACTTTAATTTGATCAACCGATAGAACTTAGCGTCGATCCGTAGAGATCGAAACCGTGCGGAGCTCTACTTGCACAGAGAGTATACAGCCTGAGACCTGTTAGTTCGTAGTTAACCCTGAGAAAACGAAATATCGTAGCACATTGATTATTCGAACGTCAATTATCCGAATATAGGCTCGATCGCGTATACACGTAGGAATGACGAAATAATATTATAGCGTCTCATGATACTGTTTCGTATACCAAAGGGTTTCCCCTCGTAAATGAATAAATAAATAAATGTTCTATGATAACTATTTTCTTTTCCCGTAAAAAAGCGTTCGTATTCAAAAGTTATTTAACTTCTGTTTGCTTTGGAACGCAATCGAAAATTTCATTCCTTCAGACTGATCATCCGAATGGATTTGTGTCCCCTGTGTATAGCGTTCACAAGATGTTTTCTATTTCGCCGTGCCTCTCGTTGAATTCCAAAAACCTTCGGGCGATATACGCTTTCCCTTCGCACCCCAGTGTAAACACTCCTTCCTCGTGCCGCTAACACTCGGAACTCGATCGTTCGCTATAAAACATCCACGTCGAATCCCTATTCCAGAATATCAACAAAGCCACTCTCTCGAGCCCTAAAAAATCTCGACTAAGTCACCTCGCAGCACTTTCCGTCTGAACGACCAACCCCATGGCTCTTAAACACCCCTGCGGCACGCGAGAACGAGGAGAAACGAGCACGAAGCAGCCGAAAAGGAGACTCGACTCCATCGGTCATGAGCGTGACGCAGAACTCTGTCCTTGATATTTCAACTGTGCACGAGTTCGCACGAGCATGCGACACTGCTCTGAACTGCCCGCGTAGCTTTACACGCTTCCACGGCATCGTCATCCTAACGTCCCTGTACACGACAGCAACCCGTTCTCCGAGTATTTTGTCACAAAGTACATCCGTTTAACCAAGATTACGCGAAAACGTAATGCCTGCTAATTAAAAGTTAAAGTCCAAAACCTTCCATCACTCATAGGTATGGGGATCCATCATCGAATAACGTATCGCGTTTTCACGATGTAAAACACGACCCCTTACTTCCCGTCTCTAACGTACGCTCCCATTTCCCCCAAATTTTCCCGTTTTACTTAACACGCGCGCAGAGTTGCACGAGCGTGCATCAGAACGTGTGTCTACGAGGGGGGTAGTTAGCTGGTGCTTGGTAGCTGCGGCGTCGGGGTGGTGGCGTGCCGGGATCGATCCAGGGACCACGGCATCATCCTCCAACCGTCAACGACCGACTCGACCTAACCCTCCGCGTTCGTGGAACCCGGCTTCTCCCTCTATCCAGCCCTCCCTCTCGCCCACCCCTCTATTCTCGCCCTTCGCCGCTCCGCGTGCTCGTCTTCGCCTTATGGAAGTCCTCTATCACGGGCAAATAAAGCCTGCATACCCGGCGCGAGGGTGCTTCGGCTCCGAGTCGACGGCGCCTCTTCGCCCCCACCCCCACCCTCCTACAAGCTCTCGCGTGCGTCTGGTTGTTAAGGATCGAACGGAGGGCGAGGCTCGAGAGGGAAAGGGATCGGCAGTCCGTAGCGACGTCTCGAGCTCGAAGATACGCTTGGGGATGATCGAGATCGGTACGTCGGACTCGCGGTGGAACGTGATCCTGGAGGAGGGGAGGGGGACGGAATTAATCGCGATCGAAATATGCCCCGGAGAGGGTTATCGGTCTATTGACCCTGATAGCCGTGCGTCTCGAGCCACGAAGATCGTCCTTGATCGCACTCGACTCGTTCTTCAACGAACACGGCGACGGAGTCGAGGGCTGTCGAGGATTATCGTAAATCGGGCTCGGGTGGATGGCTCGGGGCGCGGATACACGGAGGGTGGCGTTATCCAATCAATGTTACAGGACAGTGTCTATTGTAAACAGTGTCCCGTTAATGAGTGGTTTGGTTACTCGATGGATAAATAGATTTAATGCTTGTGATGGAAGGGCGACGTGTACAACAATTACACGCTTTCCTTTCCTTTCATTTTTCTTTCGTTGGTATTTCTTTTTCGAGAGGGGATAAGAGGGCAAATTGTTCTTCTCGTTTACACGCTGTGATAAGTTTAATTTTCAATTAGCACGGTGAAAGGTCTATCGCGTTACTGACATCGCTAGACCATTTATCAGCCGGTAGTGTTTTAAAGGGATAATCAATAGATACAACTGAAATATTTATGGGCGGTCAGCGAACCGAAGACATAAATCGATCGCTAATACCATCAATTTAATCAATTCATTCGCTATAATTTATAATAATTTAATTAAGATAAATTAAAGGTCGCGCGCGGAACTGACCTTTCAATTATACACGAACCGCAAATATACTACCTATCAAATTTAAACAACGTATCCACCATCATTATTAACAATATTCCTTCAATTTATCGAATTAATCGTTACGACCCCGTTGCATGGAATGCGCTCCGATCGTAACGGTCAACGGTGAAAAATAACTTCCATCGATCGAAAAGCACGACCAACGATCAAAAACGATGGAAACGCTAGATAATTAAGTAATCCGACGAGGAAAAGAGAGTGGATAATAAAATCGACTTTATCGACAATCTGACAAGGATTACACAAGAAGGTAGCATCGTCGTCCTTTTATCCACGGCATTGTTGTGTAATAAAGCCGACGTGTTCCACGCTCGAGATGACAGGAAGCTCGGTCACCGCCGTCTCTTCCTTCAGGATGTGGCCCCCGCGGAGGGTCCGGTCAACCGAAAGGAGGCTCCGGTACGGTCGTATCTTCGTGTTCTTAAAGAATCAATCCGTCTTTTCGAGCGTTCCCCTCGTTGACGGACGAATAAAAGCGTTCGATCGACAGCGTTGAAAAGCTCTTCTTTCTCTCTCTCTCTCTCTCTCTCTCTCTCCCAGTCTTCCACGTGCTCTTTTCCTCTCACAAATCTCTCCTTTTCTGCCTGTCTGTTTTTCCCTCTCTATCTCTTCCTCTCTAGCGAACCTCTCCTTTTCTCTTTTTCTGCCCGTCTGCTTGTCTATATCTCCCTCGCGCACCCTTTCTCTCTCTAGCCTAGCGAAGCGTCGAGCGACAGGGAAGTGGATTCGAGTGGACGGCTCGCGAGAGCACGATCAAGGATCCCCGATGTTCTTCCCTGACGGATTGTCAATATACATGGAACACGGCGATGTCCAGCAGCGGAGAGCAGCGGAGAGCACCGACAGCCATCGAGCTCGACGCCGTCCCACGTCTTTTAGCGGACGCGACCCTTTTTGCTCGTGACATCGGCGAAGAAATGGCGAGCTGAGCGATGGACGTGTCAAATCCGACGGAAAGGCGCGCAAAAAGCGTGTTTAGCGGTAGACAGTTACGGTACGGCGTGCTGTTCGATATTTGAAGCGGGGGAAGAGACGCCGAGATCGAAGAATCGGTAAAACTAGGTCGCGCGGTTTGCGTGGGTAACGAAGGAAATTAACTCTTTGTGAAAATCGATAAGCAGAATATTTCCCACCCACGCTTTAAGTGCTAAATGCCACATCTAAAATATTATCCTTGCAGAAATGGAAATTAGGGTTTAGACGCAATTATTGGATAGAAAGCAGTTTTATGAAAAGTTTCAGGGCTTCGATTATCAACGGCAACCGTGTTTCATTCAATCGTTTTATACCAACTTCAAATTATCGCTTATTAATTATTCGAGATCTGCGTTAAAAAGCTCTTCTCTCTCTCTCTCTCTCTCTTTCTTTCTCACTCACTCACATACTCACTCTATCTCTTTCCTTTTTCATACAGCGTGCCGCTGAAACCAACAAAGAATATCTGCGGCAAAGTGGTTTCGGAAATCAAACAAATTCCATCGATACCTCCTCCCATTCCGGTTTTCCCAACAGAAAGCACACTTTGATCGCCGAAAGAAAGCAGCGACGAATGGGTCGCGAAAAATGGACGCGCCTGCTCTCTCTGAACCGCGCAGAAAACCCTCCGGGTGAATACGAACGATCCGGTGGAAACGTCGTTTCGACGAGCGGCAGGAAGGGCTTCCGCGTCGACGAGCGATTCGAAATATCGAGAATTATACGGTCGGGGGAATATAACAGGGATTAAGCTCCGGGCAGCGTTTCAAAGGGGCGAATAAATCCGAATTAACGCGGCCCGGGAGAGTATCCAGAAACCGCGGCCCGCGATAATGTAACTGGCGAGGTAACGACTTCCATCTGGAGCATACGTTGCCCTCGTAAAACTGCTCTTTATGGTGCCGCTACGTCACACTCGAACACGATCCTGGGGCATAGATCAGGCCGAAGTTCAACGGTCGCGAAACGTCCGCGGGATCTCTCGAACGAGCGCGTGAACGGGAAAGGTAAAGCAGAATAAAGGTTACGGATGGTGAAAGACGAAATTCGGTGTGACGATGAAAAAGGTATCATTTCATGGGGAATTTCTCTTGCCACTGTTGAAACATTTGGCTCGGTGCACTTATTAACATACCGATACTGCATTTTTCCTCGATTTATCTCACAGTAGAATAGCACTCAGGACATAGATCAGGGCGTAATTCAACGGACGCTTTGAAATAAAAAACGGGTCGTAGGATACCTCGAGCGAGCCGGTCGCTCCGTGGGAATCGCGGGTTGCGCCGTTTCTTTCCCCACTGCTCTCCGAGTAAAGAGATAATGGCGATCGTTGCCGCAGGACGATTAATAACCCTCTAAAGATCCGGATATCCGGTTAGATCTTCTGGAACGGAGTATGTGAGATCAACGAGAGATCAAGCTTAGTCGAACCGAGTTGGTGATACCAGAAAAAGTGACAAATTATCGAAAACTTTCTTCCCTTTGTTCCCGTTCTTCTTATTATCGCTTTTACCGTTATCCCTCTTCGTAAACTCAACTTGGTGTTACTTGATACTCTAGTTTTCTCGTTACCTCTATACCAACGTTTATCCTCGAGCTTTTATCCTATAAATAAGTTCTCGTAGAAATAACCTTGAGCTACTTTTAATTTTTTCGAAGCACTTCTGAAGAGAAGTCGCGCGCCTCGTTGAGTGTGCTGTACCGCGCACACATAACAGCGAACACGAGGCTGTTAGGTATCGCTCGAGGGGAACTCGTGAAGAAATAGGGCGAAGGGGAGTGTGGCCGATCCAACGACGCGTACAATCCTGCTCCCTGGTACAATCAAATATCAGGGGTGGAAGAAATGCCGTGCGTTCGATGGAGATTACAGGGAAAATTGCAGTACCAGCGAATGGGATGGGTTTACGCTTGTAATCCCCGGGAATGCCGCTATTACAACCCGGCACACCCCAACCCATAAATATTACAATCACGGAAAAGTGTTTCAGAACGTTCCGTTAAAAGCTACAACCTAAGCGCTCCCCTGTGTGCGATCGATAAAACAACTTTCACTGTAACTTCTGACGAATAAACTGTAAATATTTGGAAAGCATTGCAATATGATGAAACTGTGAAATAAATAAACTTAATAGCCTTAAGGTTGTTGCGTATAATGCACTAGGGGAATACGAAGTGGGAGAAAAACGTACCCGAATCCGAGTGCTCGGGCCACGGACATAACAAAAGAATTAGATATGGTTCGAGGTTCTATGCAACTCGCAAACACCTTTTCCCCCCTCTCTTGACATGTGTCTAATCTTTGAGGACGTCGAGGCGATAGGCCTGCGAAAGGGATTTTAGAGCTGACGTTTCTTCCTTGAGTTTCGAAATGTTCAAACTCGTCACGTGATATTTTAACTAAACGTTACAGTCAATAAAGTTTAATATACGGTGAATTATTGCTGACCAATTATTTTCGTTACGTCCCCTGAAGGTAGTCGTACAAAATCGACGCATCGTCCAAAGACTAAATCGATTCGAATACCAATCAAGGCAGCTTTACAAAGGTAAGTACCCAAGAGATACCCGATTATTTATAATTATACAACAAAGAGGAGGGGGGCCAGCATCCGTTTCCGTGTCGCATCGGTGAGCAATCGATTTATTACGCTGGCCAACGTCAAAGGGAGACCGAGGAAACGACGTTGTACCACGAATCGACGGCGATTCGCGATTTCTACGCGGGCACCGGAAGCGAAAAAAGGAGGTCGGAAGTAATGCACAAGGGGCCCGGGCAAAGGCGTCGCTCTTTGATCATCGCGTACCCGTCGGGCTCTAACGATAAGTAAAGCCATCGCGACGGAAACACCAACACGGGTAAAATCCCCCTCTCTCCGATTTCTCGTTCTCGTTCTCGATGGACGGAGTTCCGTCGATCTCTTTATTTCTCCGCGGAACGACGGTCTCGAGGATCCACGGCTCGGTTTTCCTTTGGAAGTCTGGCTTGTATTTAATTGGAGGACGATCGCGAGCTCCGGGACACGCTCTTTGCTCGATCCTGTTAACTTTAATCCTTGACAAACAATCCCCACTTCCGCCCCGTCGAATATCGTTCCGGGAACACCAATCACCAACCCCTCTCTCTGTCTCTTTCTCTCGTTCAGTCGGAGTAAAGTAAACAGCGAGCAGAGCCATGAAAATTATTGCGATTTATCGCGTGCATGGTGCTTATTTTGCTTTAAAGGTTACACGAGAAAGAAAAGGTGAAGCGAAATGAATTAAGGAGAGAATCTTCCTTTGCTCACGGAGCAAAGCTTTGAACAATCTTCTCTACTCGTATGTCACTGAATCGCTTTCAGCGAGCATTTCTTGACTGTTCTTTACACTTCTTCTCGCTTTTCTATCGATGGAGCAACGAATAACTGATCACCGTTGCGACGATCATTTATGACGTACGTTAAAGAGATACTCGTTCCGCAATAAAAATTCCGAAAAAAGACACTATGAAGAAGAACCGAAGTAGAATTCTTTAAACACGACCGCTTATCGTACACTAAATTAATTGATACCAATTTGTGTGACTTAATGTTTACTTATTTATTTATTTATTAATAAACGGGTATAACCCATTGGTATACGAAGGAGAATAATATAAAAATGAATAAAATATATACATATAAACTATAATGTAACACATAGAGCATGTAAGCAAGGAAATATAATAGATAATAATAATACAATAATGTAATATATATAAGATGCAGTTAATAACAGAGAAAAATATAAATCGCAGATATAATATTATAACGCGACTACTATTCTTATGGTCATTCTTGAGGTAATTTAAAAGCCTCAATTACCCAAATGGTTCGGAATTATTGTATTACTTGGTCACAGAGAATCGCCACGAGCTTTTTAGGCAGCCTATCGAAAAGGCAGGCGAGAAGTAACTTATGCACGGCGCAATTTTCATTTGACAACGATTAAGGTCGACAAGTCGGAGGCTCACGCTCGGAAGGCTCGGAGAGCATTCTCGTAAATTTTCCATACCAGGTCGGTTGTGCCATTCCACGCAAATAAGGGTTGCTAAGAGCAACCGGGCAGGGTGTAAAAGTACGGCTCGGCAATAAACGCCTTAACCCCGTCGCCGTCCATCCCTTGGATGCCCCAGTTTTCGAGGCAATATGGCCGCGTTGCATTCCGTTCGACGGGTACCTACGGTAGTTACGATAACGACGTTTCAATTGCGTCGAACGCGTCGTAAGTGAATATTCCGTTAGAAATCTTTAAGGAATTCCTCGAGAATGCAGTTGTAAGAGTACTTAGACAAAAACTTGTGTGCGGACTCTTAAATTTAAAGAAGTTTCAGTTATTTATTTATTTATTTATTTTTATGGGATTAGACCCATTAAAGAATTACAAGGGAATCATTGCAGTCAGATACAAAAAATAATAATGGTAACAGAGAAAAGTAAAAATATGTAGTATATGTTTTATAGAGTAAAGAGATTAGAATTGAATAGATCTACGGTAAGATAAGTGTTGTTAACATTAATGATCATTCTATTGATACCTGAGTGGTATGCAAAAGTGGGTTTATGTGGCTGTACACGCAAAGAATTGTTTGAAGAATACCGCTATTATCTTAATTATTCGCCTTTTTCCTTTGTTTCAGAATAAAACTCATCTTAATTGAGAATCATTTTGGTACTTTTACTTATAGCAAGTGAAATAGCTTTAGTAGAAGAACTTTTTTCTATTAAACAAGTGCATCTTTTACAAGCCAACAAATTGTGAAACGTAGATAAATATATGCTTGTCCAACAACAAAAAAATAGTATAGCCTTTCTATACGAGAATTCCAAAAAAAGGTCACACAAAATACGACCCCTTGAAACATTCATCGAAACGCAAACTAGCTGGCATGGCTCGCATAAACGCAGCCAATCGAACGAGGCGGATTAAAACGGAAACGAAAAAAGTGAATAAACGTGAAAGCGGACGTGCCCAAATAACAGGTGAAATGAATGGTATAAAAGCGTCACCGACTGCTCCGGACACGTTACGCGTGAATCCTTTACGAGAACGTTTCGCGATAATATTAATGCCCGTTGAAACGGTTCGATGGAAAAACGAATAAAATATTCAATTCCGGATGGAAGGTTCGTCGAAGATGATTAAAAAGTTCGGATCGCTGACTTTGCCGGCGTAATCTATTCCATACTGATAAATAATGGAACTTCGAGATGGTGAGTTTACAAAGTTCTTACCTTTTAGTAGTGGTTCGTTATTTTCCGCATTTTTTTCGATAGTTTTTCCGCGGTTTAGAGTTTTATACGAGAAATAACGACGGTTCTTTGACACTGCCCTGGTGCTATTAATCTCAGCTTTATCTAAAGACGACTATGGTTATTCAACATGGAACAACGCTCGCAGTACCAAACCAGAGATCCTGCGTCAAAGGTGTCGATTTCAGAAGTGTTAAAGGTGTTACGCGGAATAAAAAAGAAACTCGTGTAAATAATTATATATTTCGTAAAATGATAGTCTCTGTGATGTCTACATGAAAAGAGGTATCCAAGTACACGGTATTAAAATTTCCTAGATTTAAATTTGCTTAATTCGTAAAACGGTAGTAAAATTTACAAATACGCCTGTTCAACCGTGGCACTGAAAAATTTGTGAAAGCCGCATCGTTCGCAGATTGAATACCGCCTGTCGCGTGTAAAGGATTAACGAACGTTTTTGCAAGAGTTCCTTTTTCAAATTCGAACGCAGAAATTTCCTTTGCCAGCGCGAACACACAGAGAACACGGTCCATTTCGGATTTAACCATCGACTCGTGTACAGGGTCGGGATAAAACGGGAGTACGGCCACGGGTGATATATTACTTACAGGGCATTGCAGAGGAGATTCCGCTTTTAATCCTCGACTGGAAAGTAAACTACTTGTTACGTAACAGCCAGGCCGAGGTTAATTTAACTCCGGTCGGTGGGGGGAAAAAAAAAGAAGATAAGCGGATTACGCGTCTTAACCGACGTTGTACAGTATAATGCTGTATATTAAAAAAGTTAATCACGTTATAGCACGTTGGAACGAGAGATGCTGGGATTTTATGTTGAATTGCTCCGGTTGAACGCTTTTTAGCGAATGCTCGAAGTATCGAGATCTTTTTATCGTCCTTATTACGTGGACCATGAATAGGAGAAATAGTAATTATAAAAGGACACGTAGCGTTAAACTTTTTACATAAATATTTATTCATTTGTTCGATAAACGGGAAGCCGTATTAGTGTGCAAAGTAGTAGAGCATGATGATCAAAATAACGGTTGTAACGAGGAGACGATAGATTTTATAAAACAAGCAACAGAAATAAATATAACGTTCATAGGGTGGATCGTAGTATTTGATTCCCTTATTTTATCTTAATTTTAATACGTGTATGAGAATCTATAGTTTTTTGTGAGAGCATAAAGCTTGATTAATTCCAATAATCAAGGGCAGTGAATATTGCCATTAATCAAATTAAATATTCGTAGCTATTATTATTTTCTCTAAAAATTCATTTTTTCTTTTTTTACGAAACCATTTATATTTTGCATAAAGATAGATTAATATTTTACATTCTTAATATGTATAATATTTCAGTTTCACAATTTCATTTTCTCTCGACCCTTTTAATATTCCTACGTACTTTGAGTTTGACTTTTTACTGTTCTTACCAACGATTCTCCAAGAATCGATTACGAACTCTATAATCCGGATGCTCGTGTACTTACGCAGTTCCCTTTTGTCGACCACGAGTTCGAGCTCGAGTTTCTCGGAGTATAACATCCAGTCTTCCGATACTTGTTCCGAAGTCGAAAAATTGCAAACTTCTCTAATCGCTCGGTCTCTCGAGTAACCTGGCTGTAAAAAAATGGCGACCATCGCATCCGTTTCCGCTTCGTCGAGTGTTTTCACTCGCCACTCCGAGAAGAACCGATCGGCGAAACTACGATGCATGAGAGTGCACGCATTTTCCCGGTTAGCTGCTCTTCGCTTGCACATTTTTTCATCGAAAGGTAAGGAATTAGCAAGACGATGCGCTGTTCGATGAATATCCAGCACAGATCGTTTCGAAGCAGAAAATGAAGAGCAGCGTAAACGCTCGTATACAAGGGATACGTGTTTAATCTACGTGCAGGCTCGTACAAAAATATTCCTCGAACAGACGATTTCTTTTTTATACAAATATATCATGGAAGATATGGTCCTATTTCTATTCTTTTCTGTTTTAACTTTCTTCTTATTAATTCCTACGTCTCAGCTTTTCAACCTCAAATATTGCGAGCGTTGGTTTTATGTATATAAGAGGAAGAGTGAATTTGATATATGCGAATCCGTTGTCTAGCGTGTCGTTAGATAGTTTATGGTGTACATGTTCTAAAGCGAATGTCGTATCTAGCATGTTTTGTGTCGTGTATATAGAAAGAGACACTGATTGTAAAAATCAAATATATCTTTAGATGAACACTAGGTTTACGGGACCTGCCAATTTGACGGGTTTCGAACTCAATGAGTAAAATTTACAAGAACAATTAATATTATCCCTAACAATTTTTGTTGACTAGTATTGCTAGTGTGATATGAATATACCCTAATTTATCTCCCTTTAAACTCTACAAGAAAAACTCGTCCGTAAATCTACTGTTAAATATATTGTTCTGTGTTAAACTGCAAAAATTAACAAGAGACGTTATTCATCCCGTTCTACCTACAAATATTCACGGTCCTCTGCTGTAAATCTAATTATATTCCAATTATATTCCGCATACTTGGAAACCTCGTGCCTCCATAAAGAACTTCAACGAAACTGTGTTACAGGCTGCAAGTAGAACAAACAAGCAATTGCTCCGACCAAACCATCCTGATCCCAGCCCATCGTCGAACACGTGTAGACAAAAGAAAACGGGGACACGACCGGGAAAAAGTTGAACGACAACCATAACTCACCGTCGGAAGGATCCTTCTGGCTCGTTCCGAGTGTCGCCCGTTCTATTTACGTCGCGGCTACGCTCGGTGCATTAACTATGCATTTATGCATCGCGGCCCGATAAAAGGTTAACGTTCCACGGCCGGGCAATAACGATAGAGGAGAAGGAGGAGGGGTGGATAACAGCTAACCCATGGTCGACAGCTGCGTTCGATTGGATGATAAAAATGAATGGCCTAATCCGGGACGGCCCCGACAACCGGAGAACGTCCCCATCCACTTTCACGCCGGAAAGAGCATCATCGCGGAACCTCTTCGTTCGGAAGATAATAAGAGCCGCATGCCAAGCACGAGGAAGTATGCCACGTCGTTAAACGAGCTGCTCCCCCCGCTTCCTTCAAGAGTTCTACCCTCTGCGAGACCCGCCAACATCTTCTCGATCGACGACCGACACCGACGGAGGACCTTGAAAGCAGCCTCGATCGACCGGTTATTACTTTTATCGAGCCTCGTCGAACTCTCCTCCGCGATTTTCTCTATGTTACTAGGCTTACGTGGTCGAGTGGACCAAGGGAATAGGATCGACTTATTAGGTAGCGAGAGGGAAACGATCGAATAGAATCCCGACAACCATTGAACGTCCTCTTGGCGGGTTGACGAAGCCCGCATCATTCCGCTTCGGGAGGTTTACCTAAACTTTGGTTCGGTGCACGGTCTTAGCGGTGTGTAAACGGTGCAAATAGTATGCTGCGAGAATCTTTATTTATGGTATTGCGACGACGCGAGAGATTTTGCAGTTCCTCAGAATTCGACCACCGGAGTCGAAAGGCTTCGACATAGTTCAAAGGGCGTGTTCCCTTTCCCTTCGCCTCGAAGATGATCCCTATTTTTGGGAGGATATAGGACGAAGAATTGAAAAGAGAGGGTTCCTTCGGGCTCTGTATACGACACGACAAGGTGCAACGTACACATAAAATAAAGTGTTAACGTGAAATTCGGATACTCGTTTTGTTATTTCCTTTCACCCAAAATATAATCGACGTGACAATAGGGGACCTTCCAAACAAGGAAACAATCAGAATTAAAAACTGAACGGTCTAAACGTCCGATAGGAAAGGAGAAGCAAATACAGAGCTCTGAATTGCAGATTTCAGGAGGCATTAGAATCTACCCCGGGAGTCGATGTCTCGGCAAATGGTCTAAAGCGGGAAGTAACGCGATTACGCGAATCAGGGATCTTAAGCGTACCACCCGGGGATATAATCCATCGCAAGATCGCTCGCGCAGGCTTCAACGCCTTCCTACATTCCCAGCTGAAATCCCTATTCTCTGCGATTAATTCGTCAAAGGCGGGCGTGTGACCGGGTGGGTCGTGAGCCGAAGAACGGCTTTACAATCTAGCTCCTCTAACCCTTCTTCCCGCCCACTGCTCCAGAGACGTTTCTTCGTTTCCCTCGTTCGTTCTCTAATTACACGCGTGAGCATGGATGTCGGGTCAATTAAGTGGCACGAGCAAACAATGAAGGTCGAATGCATCACCGCCACTAACTGTCCTACATTCAGACCGACGACGTTTCCGCCTCCTCCTGTTCGCTTTAATCCTTTCGCTACGGCGGTCTAGTCCGTCGAAGTACCGTCACCGAACGGAAACTCACGTCAGAAATATGCACAATGCGCGTGGTTTCTGTATATACGTTTTTCTAAATCTTAAATAACTACTGTGCTGAATAAAACAATCATTGCTCTAATGTAACAAGTATAGTTTACGTTTTTAGCATGAAAAGACTTATACAAAATTATATCAGTTATTCTGATTACATTGGACCGATCGATTAAATCGTTGCGTGAATGCCGCATATATGAGGCGCTCGAAGCGAAAGGGTTAACGCGCGCTATTTCTTGACACTTATCCGGGCAAACTGAGAAGAAAGGCTCGTATCCACGCTTCTCAAATTACGTTTCCCTGTTGCCGAGAGTAAACGCCTGTAGCGAACGTCCCACATTCCTGCCTAATAATCGTATCCGTTTGCCTTCGAGAGACTCCTTCAGAGACCGCCGCGTCGAACGAGGACGCGACCCACCCTCTGGTTACCGTCCAATCTGCTCGAGAAAATTAGACATTGTACAGGATTTCATTCTCTCTTCCCATTTTTCTGCCCCCCTTTCTCCCATTATACTTTCCCGGAGATAACTCGTTTCTCGTTCTCTCGCAACGCCTTACATCCATCAACCCTGCTTTCCCCACCGTTCATCCCTTTCTCACGTTCTACCCACTGCAAATCCCGGGTTATCCCTCTTCCTTCATATTTTTCTACCACCTCCGCGTTCCCTCTTCAAATCCTCTGCTCGGCAAATTCACCTCGCACCAGCGGGGTTCTTCCCTCGGCGAAGCCACCCTCTGTACAACTCTCTCTCTCTCTCTGCTCTCCGTCTCTCCGTCTCTGCCACCCCCCTTCCAGGGCCATATTTCCCGCTCGTCTCATTATGTTCTCTCCTGCGGTCGTCCTTCCTGTCGTCTTGCTCTACAAGCATTAACTCAGCGAGTAACGCGTCCCTTTTCCTCCCTCGCGATCATTAGAAGGAAAAACGGCCCGGCTCGTCTCTGGTCACGGGTTCCAATTACTTCCCCCCCCCCCTCCCAGCGAGCTTCCGACTTCGCTTTCGAACGTGGCCTCCGTGTACGCGATCACGTGTGTGCGTCTACGGGGAGAGAATTTGGAATTTTCGAGGCGCTTTAAAAATTTCATCTTAATTCCCGGCGGCGGCTCCGTGGCGGCCAGCCGCATCACGTACCGCTCTAATGACTTCCTGCACGGTACGCGTTTATTTCCGCGGGTCTTCCTCCGATCCGCGCGATCTCCCCTTCTTCTACCGGCGGACAAATGGGACGCGCGTGCCGCGAATTACGGCCGGCAATAAGATTTGCCCATTTTCGCGGCCGCCTCTCTTTCGCTGCCCCAACGAAACACTTTGACCCCCCGGCGAATCGAACGGCCTGCGGGTAGCAACGCTCGTGTTTCGAGGGGATACAGCGTGCGCGATCACGAATTCTTTCAGGTGTAAGGGATTAGGTAAGGGTGCGCGAGGGAAACCATTTCGCGCGTGGGAAGGTTAATCCGTAAATACGATTTACGGACACGAGAATCGAATATAGATCCCACGATTTTATCAATGGCTGGATTAATTAACGCGTTCCGTGCTGCGTGAGGCGCATGCATATACTCCACTGAACTTTCTGTTCGAGCTGTGGCTGTTGTGAAGGAAAAGGAAAGGAAAAGGAATGGGGAGGGGTGTTTCGTCCTAGGCCTGCTAGTGGACTCATCGGTAAGATTTACCTAGCAGGCCCTTGATTTAGACATAGGGATAAGAAGGGATAGTTTGGAACTTGTATATATAGGAGCCGTGCCGGACTCGAGTACTCGCGAGAAAGGTAGTTTGGTCGGTCCCACCTAGAGGTGAGGGCAAGAAGGTCGCCACAAAGTCGTAGAGTTTTCGCTGTGAGATAGAAAACTTTGCAAAAACATCTGAATACTTATCGCTTTGTCTTTTGATACATCTTATATTCTTCACCCTTTTTTTAATAACTATGATCTTTGTTATATTATGTTTATTATAATATCTACCAAAATCCAAACTGGCACGGAACGTGTTAATCTGGATAATTTAGCCACCTGTTTTCAGTGATTCCACTCGTCGCTTTTTGCGTTCGAGTCCCTTTTTTTGAAATCGGTTACTGAACGAGTGCGCGCCGGTAAAAACCTACTCATATTTTCAGCAAGAGAACGAAGAGAAATTTCGAATTGGGCCGATTCGAAGGTTTTGCAGGCGGCTGTATACTGAAGAAAACCGTAACGGTTGATGAAAAGTTCGCTGAAAAAGTTGAGGGAAACGTGAACGATGCTTATGAAAGTCAGAAGGGCTGGTGAAACTCGGCAAGGTAAACCCTTTAGCTCGAACTTGAACGTGGATGGCTTCTATAGAGGCTGCTTTCGCTAAGCCAAAATTACACCTTAAGCAGTCTGTCGCGTTATAACTTTTCGACGCAATTAGATAGAACGCGCCTCTGCATAAAACTCGTTAACCTAATCCGACGTAATTATCGAAAGTCATTCGCAATCGCAAGAGGTTCCTCAATTTTGAACGGTCTTAAATAACTTCAACGAGGTCAAAAGGCCACCACAGAAACACCTTGGAATCTTAAAATCGACTTTGCTTAGGCGAAAGCGAGGCTTATTGCTTAACGCCGTCCTCGAAACGCGAGACAATCGTAAGATATAAAACAACTACCACACCGGTCTTCTTTGTCAAATTTTCTTATTTTTATACACTTCTCTTCTATTCGTATATTTTTATTTTTCTCTGTTTGCAATTATTATATTTTCATACCTCACTGCAATAATTTTCTTATAATTCTTTAACGAGCTAATCTCGTATAAATAAATAGATAAATAAAAGATTGCCATCGAACACCCTATACAGCCTTTCCTTAAGAAGCTAAAGCGTATGCTACCAATTCACGCGGCTACAAATGCGTGAATACCACCCAAAGCGATCGTTATCATCGTCCACAAGCGTATCAGATATACCTACCTACTCCCGCTTCCGGTTAATTATCGCTGAAATCACCGGAGGAGTACATACACCGCCATCGAGATCTCGATAACCATACCACGATATTCAGTTTTAGGGGTGTGTAATCAATAGCTCGGGGCTAAAACGGATAGGGCGTGATCGCTACCGGGGATCGATGCTCTAACTCGTCGAGCGTTCTCTCGTTCGTCTAAAAATCGAGACTTAAGCTCTCCAGCGGGACGAGCGTTTTTCGCGTTGGCTGATCGACGATAACGCTGGTCGCGCGGGCTCGATGCGGCTCGCTGAATTTTCGCGGCTACAGATTCGCGACGGTCGCTCGACCCCGGCTGCATCGGTTTTTCGCGGAAAAATATTTAAATCCGACCGGTTGCATTAATCTTTCCGATCTGCAATATCGCGGATAAAAGCTCCAGAGGCTTCGAACAGATTGGCGTGTCGACCGGAATGAAATAAAAAAAAAAAAAACAGAGCGATAGAGAGAGAGAGAGTGAGAGAAAGATACGTATCGTAGCAATTGGTGCATCCGTATCGAGTGGCGGTCGCCACTTATCTCTGGCTTCGTCGGGAGTCGAACATTTTTCCCCCTTTCCCCGGTCCCCCCCATTGCTAGTAATATCGGTAAATGATAAATTTTTTTCCGAACCCGAGCAGCCGCATCCATCGTTCTCGTACCTCGACGGATTGCCTTTCCAATCTCACGCTTTATCTCGTTTACGTTGTGGCTAATTTTCTCGCATTCGTGGTTCACGTTTACACGGAACAGTGTTTTAGGATTTAGGGATGTGTTTGTGAACTGGCATTAAAATACTACTACTAATAAAAGATAAACTATGTTTATCACTAGTTAGAAAAACAAAACTTCTCTTAGAAATAATTCCGATTATCCGATGAGAACCTTAGAAGTGCACGTCAAGCTGCTAACTACCTTCGGGTGTCCGCTTTTTGACTTAAAAATGTATAAGAACGCTATCATGTTGGTAATCTACCCGTAACAGCAAATTTTCTAGAGCTATTCTTAAATTTATTAATGTACTGTGCAGAGATAATTGTAAGAATTACAATTACAAATTATTGAACGGACAATAATGAACGTTTAAAGGCAGTTGGATCACGAGTGAAAAGGTCAATCACAGCAGTATGATAATTTACTACAGATTTTGCTACCTTTCAATTATACATCGGATTAAAATTGTTGACGAAACCGATAACCGTGATATCGACCATATCAACGCAGGAACAACAGTCGACACAGCACTTGAAATTGTGATTTCAACTGTTATTTACGAAAGGCGTAGTGACTAATACGTTCTTCTCAGTCAAGTGCGAGACACTATATTAGTACGCTGTTTCGTTCGATAGTATAAAAAATAAAAACGTGATTATATAAATCAAAATTTGCCCCACATTCTTCTCTCACCCAATTACAACAAAAATGAAAACAATTTAGTTCTATCCTCCTATCCGATTCCTTGCGATTAAACGTAAGCGTAGAAAATACTCCAAGATTTAGCAGCAACGCAAATTTTTACCACACCTCGAGGATTAAAACGGTTCACGGTCTGTTTTATTAAAACAAGGCCAAAGTACGTATAACAGTTACACGTTGTTACAGTTCATGCGCCAGGTTTTTTCCCTTTCCCGTTCCCCTAAATTATCCTGAAATTTCCACCGTCGTACTTTCCACGAGTCCCCTTCCGTTTCCTGTCCTTTCTTCCCCCGCCGTAGGTGAAGTTCCAGGGATTCGTTTCGACCCGCTCGATATCGCGGCACACTTTACAGCGAAACGGACGAGCGCCCGCCGAAATTCGACGTTCGACTTTGTACGATTTTCCATCGACTTGTTCCGCTTCCGCCCTTATCCCGGGTGCCCCCGCTTCCGCCCTGCCAGGCAAAGGAGTTGAGAAACCGGCGGTCGATACATCTTGTTACCATTTCTGCGGACCCGGATTCATTTCGAACAAATCGCTGCCATAACTTAGGCTTCTTGGCGGAGGAAAGGTTCCCGATGGAAGGTGCACGGACATTTGTATATCGCTCTTGTTATTTCAGAGAAATGTAAAACTTTCGGTGCAGCTGTAACACCGTCTGTAACACCGTCGATGCTTCCCCACCAGCTGGCACATGCCGAGAGTATAAAAGAGGCCATATAAAGAAATTGAAATACGGACATTAATAGTACCGCATTTACAATTTAATAAAACCACAGAAATTGATAGTTATAATTCATTTCATTTTTATTAAAGAAATGTATCGATCTCTTTATTTCATATATTTTTATGGTTATGTGCCAGGAAAAGTAAAAATTTCTCGCTGTTGAAACAACTTGTCTGACACGAGCTTTTCGAGTTTGATCAGAACAAGTCATCGCGTGTCTATTACGGGGTTCTTATTTTAGGCACAGAAGTAGGTTCGCGTCTCCCACGCGTTGTTTTAAGGCAAAGGGTTAACGATCACGGGCGTAAACAAGTCCCGTGTGCGGGTGTGTCGGTGCGTGTCAGTGACGAAGGCTATCGGCCAGGAAGCGATAGAGTGGTAACACTGGAAATCGAAGTAGGAACGGTCGACCTGGCGCGTCAATCACGTTGCACGCGCGATAAGCATCGCGTCAAAGGGTTGACCCCGCTGAGGTCATCCTCGCCGGAGAACTGGATCGATTCCCGTATTATTGGGGACGATGACGATGATAATTCTGACGTGTGCACGTCGACATCAACGATCACCGGTATCATTGATTTCACGCTCGCCGGCCGCCCTCGCTGAACCGAGTTAATTTTATGATGACGAATCGCATTCCAATTATATTCCGTTATTGCGCGAGTGATGTATTCGCTTGTAAAACGGACCATTATTTCGCTGCGGTTTCCGAACGTAAGGGTTTCGATATTCTATGGGAAACTTGTAACGACTTTTAAGAAATGTGGCGCTTGCAATGATTGAATCTGTAAAAAATTGGGTTGAGAGGTGCAGAGGTGTCAAGAAAAATTCGGTTTCCTTAAGGATGAGAGGAAAAAAAAAAAAAAAAAATTACGCTAAAGCTAAGCGTTGTCGAATAGATTTTTATTGGGATTCTAACCTCCCGTCTATCAAAAATACCAAGGATGTGATTCAGTCAGTAGGCGACTGGTTAACAAAAGATTTAAGGGGTGGATTCCAACAAATTTATAATAACGAAGTATCAATAGAATGGTCATTAATGTTAACAACACCTCTCCTACCCTAGATCTATTCAGCCAATCTCTTCCCTCTATAAAACGGCTACTACACCGCTCTTCTCTATAAAATTTTCTTATCTTTATACATTTCTTCTTCATCTGTACATTTTTACTTTTCTCTATTATCATTATTATATTTTCATACCTCGTTGTAATAATTTCCTCGTAATTCTCTAATGAGTTAATCCCGTATAAATGAATAAATAAACAAGTATGAAGCACAGAATGTGAACTATAAAAGAGGACTGTGCGACTATTCAACGCCATTCCAATGACTTACAACACATTCATAATTAAAATGTTGAACGAAATCGTAGATTAAACATCAAACCGGTGAATTTGCTTACTCGTTGCGATCCACATCATAATTCGTCGATGCGAATTATCTACTCGTTTGCCTCGAATCAAACGAAGCAACGTTGCTGAGGAATGTTTCGGCTTCGCGCAATAAATGCTAATTATAAAATTGTAATAAATCCAGCTGGGTGGCGCGATAATTCGTTTGAAAGCGATCTCTCAACCGTGTTTAATGTCTCGACGAGAGCGCTGGAAAGGTCTGCGCGAAAAAAAGGAGCAACCGCTTAAAATGTTGCAGAATGCCAGGAGGCGAGTAAACATCGAGAGATTTCGTTCGCCCGATAACGAGGAATAAAAATAGAATGGAGAACGGCGTTGTTCGTTAAACCGGGGTTCTTACGTCGGTAACGAACTCTTTAAAAATATCCCGTTTTACCGGAAACGTTCAGCTCGAACGCGCTATTTAGTTTTAATTACAAAAGAATCCGGCCGGCAGAGGCAAACGGTTCGCCGTTACGTTTCCCACCGAAACGCGAGGCGCTTCCATTTCTGCAAAATTAAAACGGGTAGAAAATGCAGCCGAGGAGAACTCGTTCGCGCGTCCATCTGGATTTCGTCGAAAAACAGAGAAAGGAGGTTGAAAGACCGCTTCTTCGTCTGTCTCTATCGCGCGATTCTACGTTTTCGTCGAAAAAGTTACTTCTCCAACGGAACTACGGTAATTTTAAATTATTGCATTTTGAACGGTGAACGCGGAACAATATCCGACTGCGAAACTCAGGATAATAATAATAACGATGCCTTAGATATTGCGTTAGATAACGCGAGACATAATATATTTATGTTTTCGGATTCCCTAAGTGCCCTTCAATGTCTACAAATATTAAATTAAACCCCTACACTTTATAAATAAAAGAAAAAGTATAATGTATTGGTAGAAAAAATGTATTTTTATTTCCTTCAAAGACTGTAATTTATCCTTTTGCACTCAGACTTTTCTCGCCTAAGACTTTCTGAAAAATTTGCATACAAAATTTAAAAGGCAAAAATTACAATCGTTTGATCTTCAGTACAGTATATTGTTGATGTCCCTGAGAGGCACACTTCGGGTACAGCGCCAGACTTTGGCAGTGCCTGTGAGGAGTACTTCGAGATAAAGGGTTAAAAGTGTGTTAATATAGTCATATAAATTGACGCATTAGCAAATATTGTACATATATCCGGTAGAAACAAACCTCGTTTGAGGTTTACTGAGAAAAGAAGAAAAAAATAACGTGGCGATCGTTAATGAACGATAACCGTGATGTATCGCTGAAAAGTTGAAGAACAGTTCCCAACCGGATCCGATGTGTTACCGTTCGTGACATAGTGTCCGGCATAAATTCAGTCGGGTGGAAACCGACACTCGAAACAAATTACGCTGGATTAACGAAAATTCCCCCTCAAAGTTCGGCCAGCGGAACGTGTTCGGGTCGCGGAAGATCACGTTCTGGCTCTTTCGCGGCCTGGAAACCGTTTGCCACTGACAGCCGCATATTTTCCGGCGTCTGTTCGCGCTGCCTCGGCATCCGCACCGTTAACAGAATCCCGCGACCGCCTGTCTGCGGTTCCAGCGGTAAAATTCGCTAGTTGGGAACCACCGCCGCCGCCCTTGCGATTGTAAATCGAACTCCAGCTCGACTTCGACTCGATTATGGCCACCACCGACTCGTCCTCGAACTGCTACGACTAATGCGCTTAATCGTTCAGGTAGACGAACGATTCGCGAGCACAAATTTCAATCTTTTTAACAGTCTAGAAATAGCTTACGTCTGTTCGTGCGTTTAATCGCTTTTTATATCTTTACCTCGACAACAAATGGCGATACGAATGAACTGGGATTATGTATTATATATTAGGGCTACTTTAAGAGATTGCAAACATTACAATGTTATAGTAATATAGCAGAAGTGCTCAATTAAGAACACCCCCTCATAAGCACGAGTGATTTAATTTTTGAATCTAAATTCCTATCATTTCCTTAACATCATGACTCTATTTAGGATGCCTTGTTCAGGGATCAGCGACTGGTAATAAAAGAAAGTCACAGCTCGCGAATTATTCCGCGGTTGGATGCAAATGGGTTAATTTTCTTAAATATTTTGTAACGAAACACTGAACATTGGTTTACAAGCGAGAAGTTAGCTAGCGGAACGACAAAAGAGTAACAGGGATATTTCGCTCGCACCACCCAATGATTCATGATTCAGAATTTCATGATTCTTCATTGTCATCTTTTCGGCCAATAATGGAAATACGTGTATTTCTATAATAACCGTATTTCAATAAGAGTGTTAAGAAACTAAACTTATAGAAACTAAAACCAATCAGACCCGCGTTCTTTTTTCTAGCCAAGTTTCTGCAGACGCACAGTACCTATAAGTCGATACTATTTCGAAAGCGTTAACCATTTTCCGATGGAAGCAGATAGAAGTGCATTTAACGTTTCAGCTCTGTTGAATTTTCCATTCCTTTTTTGCACCGTGGATCGAAATTAGACTCGCGTTGCGATCGCAGCACGATCGGCCGGATTTCATCGTTAACTCTGACAGTTAGCGCCCGGATGAATCCAAGTTCGTCGAGCGCGTTCGGCGAAATTTCCGAATCGTTAGCGCGTTTTCGAGCTGCCACGGATCTTGTTTCGAGAGGTGTCGGAGCGTCATTAACGCGCTATGGATTTATGCGCGTAGCGTATGTGTGGCCACCGATCGAGAGGGGTCTTGTTATCTTGTCGGACATCGCGCTGGTGTACCTTGTCCGTCTAGTGTCCAATTTCAAACACTCGCTATTACCCTAGCAAATGTCCCACGACGCTGAATTCTCGACCTACGCGTCCGCTTTCGCACTGGTTAAACTCACGCTTTTCATCAGTCGTCGCTTTACGAATTTCAACCACGGAAAACGAGTTAACGCGAATCAATGCAACCTATTTCTGTCGGAACAGTACTAATCGCGACACCTATTAGACATATTAATCGCTATGTAGCACATGCTAACTACGTCAGCATACTTTTGTTTTAACGTTTCACGCGACACCTGCTCGATCCTCGTTCTCGTTTCGGCAGTTAATCAAAGCACGCATATATCACTCTGTTTATTAAAGTTATTAGCGAAATATATATTATATGCTTATTAAGCTCAACCAGAAGGCTTCCAAATTAATAAATCCCATCGACTTCAAATCATCGTTTCTCCGAATTTCAATTTCTTGTTACCGATTTACACCGTTGCTCTCTACCAACAATTCGCTATACGCAATTGAACCGTTCATCCGAAGAGATCTTTCTCAGAAGCCCTCATCTAATTTGCAATTAGACCCAGGCAGAATACCCGAATACCCCTTACACTCCAAACAATCGCTCTGCAAAGCGCGTAGCATCTTCGTTTCGCATAATCGTACTCCACGCTCTTGGCTCTTCTCCGCGAACTTAATAACCCGACTTTCCGCGAAAAGCCTTAAGTAAAGTAAAAAGCGGAAGCAACGAAGTGGTCCGGTAACAAGCGATTCGTTGAAAATACGTTGAAACGCGGGCGCGTGTGCCGCGGGAGCGGGATGAAACTGACAGACGCACGGCATCGCTGAATAACAGCATTACAAAAGGCATTAGTTCCAGCCAGCGATCGTTCGTTTCAAAGTTAATCGTACCGCTCCGCAGAGCGGAACGTTGTTTCTTACATCGGGCCGGCCAAGAGACGAGGGGCCCGATGAAACGAGGGTACGAGGGTGGATACTCGCGTTTCAGAGGGCAGAGCCGCGTGCTCACAGCACAAGGGCTAAACGCTTGCGACTGACAGCCTTATATTTTCTGCTGTCCGTTTCCTGCTCGTCTGCTGCCCGCACCATCGCCATCGGTAACGCGTGCCTAGTGTTCCTGCGGTTTCCGTGGCCTTGGGATCGTTACGGTCTGTTGGAACTACTGGACCAACGTTTATCCGCTGTAATTTGGGACTCGTGAACCGGTTGAACGATCGAATCGCATTTTCTTCAAATTCAGCTGCAAGTTCCAACTGCTGACTTTAATCGCTTTTTCTCGTTGAACATTTTTACTAACTCCTGTGTCAATGTAATCCGTAGATAACGATTGCAGGTACTTTTTCAATTCAGTACAAAGTGTTAACTAATTGAACGAATCTATGTTTTTATAAGGGATTCATTGGTAGATGCATATAAGAATACTTGTCAACCATCTGTTGATTCAAAGTAAAAGCAGTGATGAATTTTAACCTCGTCATGAGTGACAGTGACCGGTAATCTACCGATTAAATACGTATAGCTTCGTTACTGGATGTAGTAATAAAGTAGGAATGGCATCCTCGTTTAATCCTTTAACTGCTATGGGTGTGTATATGCGTTTCTGACAAAAATTACTCGCATGGATTATGGACGCGTATACACGTTCGTCAATTTTTCCTCGCTCCCAGTTAGAAGAACACAATTATTAATAGAGCGCCGTCCACGCGGAGCACTTCGACCGGGAATATTCAGCAGTCAAAGGGTTAAATAGAAACCCGGCGAAAATTAAAAGCAAAGCGACCGCGACGTAATCGCGGGAGCAAGATAATCCCGGGCAAAAAGAGAAAGAAAAGAATGTAAAAGGTGGGTACACAAGTTAGCTAAAGAACAGGCGGTAAATCTCTGGCCGCCTAATTGTTTCAGAATCTCCCTTAATGAAACCCTTTTGTGCTCTCTGAAAGATAAACGAAATTCATTTTTCTCCGACTGAAAAAAAAAGGAGAGACGAGAGACTGGCCTCGAGTGGGTTAAACCGAGCCCTCCCCCGTAAAGTCGAGCAGAAAAATGGAACCTAATACAAGGGATACAACGAGCGTCTGCGGTTTCCCGTGATCGTAAGGATTCTTGCCACTGAAACGACCCCGCGGGTCCCTTTGCCGGGATTTCACCGGGAGATAGAGCGTTCGTGCTCGCGGACACGCACGTAATTCTGTTGTGTTCGCTCCGCTTTTTGCATGTTTCGAATGTCATTAAAACTACGAGTAAACTAATCGCGTACGCGAACGAAGCACTAGAGCACCGTGTCAAAGGTACGAACAGATTATTTTCCGGTAAATCCTGGGTACTCGTGGTTGAGGACACGTCACAGAGCGAAAGTGTACGGTTACTGAGAAATAATATTCGTTCGTTAAACGTTTTTAGGTTCGTTAAAATATTTGCTAATTCTCTCGATTTGCAACGTCCTGGCGACCTACCATCGAAAGAATGCGAAAGTTTTAAAAAGGAATTGCAATTAACACTATTCCTACCACGACCGGTCAAATGACCGTTCTTAAAATTTTTATTAGAATTTCATATCTACAGCGTAATTGAATCGCCTTTAAACTTCAGACTTTGTCTCAAATATACGAATAATACATTTTTCAATATTTACCTCTGTTTTCATTGTTTATTTTCTGAGAAAAATTTGTAGTCTGTCTTACGTGGGAATGTCACGATAGGAATAGGTATTAATACAATAGTGTTATAATTAATACAGGAATAGTGTTAATACAACTCATTTGTGAATCACTTTCTATGTAACCAAACTCTTGTACAATCTCAAGCAGTTCATTTAAAATTCTTTCCCTTTCACACCTCCAACGTTACACATTAAAATACCGTGGCTGCATGGTTTTAACCTAAATGCACCTTAATCACACTCGATACGAAGCATGCTCGAGCTGAACACGTTACGAACGTTTCCGTGGAACTTCCATTTCCCGCAGATATACGACACTTCCGACAATAATCTTCGAAAAAACCGATACATTTCGTTCGTAGCCGGATAAACGCGGCTAAGGCAAGACAAACATAAATTGCGAGTAAATCCAGCGAACGAAGCACGGGGCTCCGTCGATTTTCCGGGGTACCAATAAAGTTGCGTTTGTTTACCGTACTCGAAGAACGTATTTGCTCCCGCGAATTTCCGAATAAGATACATGGCGAGCAGACACGTACAGCACCGTGCAAAAGTACGTGCTGCATGGGGCATAAAAATTAAAAAAAGGAAAAGAACGAGAAAATTCCGTGATCGCGTTACCGTAGAAGTTTCTTTAGTCAGAAATTTATGAAAATATTGGAAGTTGTGATATTAACCCACGTACGGCGAATGCAGGGTCACTTTGACCCGTTCAAGATAGAATACAATGTAAGAATCGTACAAAAAGTAGAATTAAAAAATTTAAAAAGAATGACATATATGTTGTTTAAAATACGTTGTTATATATGATTTTTAGCCAAAAGTAGTTTGTTATAGAAATTCTATTGTGGATTAAAATGACTCTGTATTCGGTCTTCGTGTATTCATCTTTAACTATGGAATTTTCAAACTGAAAGTATTCCTATTATGTTGTTATACAAAAAGGTATACCTACAGAAATTTAGGTATTTCAACTAAAAATTCAGGTACTCGTAAATACGAGCTAAAGAATGATAGCAAATTTTTGGGTGGTAGCGCAGAAGTGCACGCTTCGAACGTTCGTTCGGTATGATTGATCGGAGATTTAAATATTTGCGGATACATGGCGTAGTAGATACCGTGGGTCGGCCAGGCAGAATGAATGATACCCGAACGGGTTAGCAGGCACGGAGCCCTGGCGGTGCCATATGGTACCGGCTTGTATTTCGTATAATAGGTACACATATTTAGCGAAATCTCGTGCACCGCCCGGCAGCTACTGTGTTCCATTTGTAGCGCGGCAACAACGAGAATTTAGAACCGGTGGCCCTCGGAAATTTGAACGACACCCAACCCCCGTGCAATTTAAGGGATCCATAAATTCTGTGTTTCTAATCCCGTTACACCGCAACATGTAACGGAAGTTAATCTCGAAAACAAACGGTAGCACAGAGTGCAGGATAAATGTAAGCAAATCGTATTCTTCTTATCCTTTCGAAAAATGTAAGAAATAGACATAATCGCGACATCTAGTACGCGAACTGGACACCCAGTTGTAACTGTTATCACGTGACTGTTTTTGTACGAATGTTCTGTGTCCGGTATTGTATAATCTGCATCCACCGGCTGTCAAATTCGTTTACTTTTCAAAATTTTTCTTCAAAAATCTTATTAAAGTGCGATCTAGAACTTTTTACATGCTTGAATGCAAAAATGTTTAACATCTAATCGAAAACCGTGTTTCTTTCTCCGTCCACTCAAAAAAAAGACACACGCAACTTTAATCGTAACAATAAAAGAAAATGGTGATGGCGAACGCGCGTCGTCGACTAGTTAAACGAAAGCCAAAACAGCGAAATAGGTTATATAGACGATTGAAGCGCAATCGAAGGCTCGCATCGAACGCCACCCCATCCTCCGATTGCAATTGCCAATGCGTATCTACGCGAACGCACTGCGAACGAGAGTGAGAGACGCAATGGAGGGTGTGCGAGAGACAGAGGGGAAGGGAGAGGAGGGAGTGCAACAGGAGCGAAGATCTGAAATTATGCACGAGCGCAATTAACTGACTGTAAGCGGGTTGTCGATACGCGTTACTATCTACCGTACGCTTCTCCCGTCGATGTACGCGTTTTGCCCTTTAAATTAATTATCCCAACTCGATGACGTGTATACCTCAAAGGTGAACACGTATGGTGGTATCGATTCCGCGGTGACCGCTTTTGGATCCACTATAGAAACCACACCCGATGCTCAGATATCTCACAGGCGGAAATTAACTACATTCACATTTTCGTACGGACTGTACACCTGTATCTCAAACACTTATTCCATCCAGTCTTCATCGACTCTATCTATTTCGAATACTTGTCCCATCCAGTTCTCTATGAAACTTTATAATTTTTTTGTGAACGAAACAATAGCAAATAGATTCGAAGGTTCGAATAACGTTTTTGTGTTGGTAAAAATCCGTGAAAATTATTCCGCGAAACGATAAATAATCTGTCGTACGAGGTTTCGTACGTTTATTCTAAACAAGGATAGCAAATATATTTAACCTCTTAAGCGGTTTATTTCGTTCAGCGAAACGCACACGCATCGAACGATAAGCGGAAACCATATAAGATGATCTCTGGTTGGATTAGACACGGTGTTATACACTATTTAACTTTACGCGAATATATTCGTCTTAGGCATCTTGTAATACATATATTGATGACGAATATATCCGTCATAGCCATTTAAAAGGTTAAAAGTGAAATGCGTTAGGATTGTTCCCTGAAAAGTAACAACCAACGAAACGCGAATCCTCTCATGTTATTCGTTTCCCGACCTCTCACGTAACACACGCAAAACCTGAACTATTCGGCCTCTCAAACTTTCCAGACTGCCCGGTCATTAATCGTGCGTTCCTATAACCGACGTTTAATTACCTTGAACCACGCTCCGTGCGTTCAAAGCCCGTGTAATCCAAAATACGTCCAAACAAATTCTTGCCAATCCCTACAAGCTGTCGGGAGAGTTTCTCCGCGAGATTACGCGTTCAAAGGATTCGCAACCCGCTTGATCCCTTTTGGATACATCCTCGAGAAGATTCTTATCACCGAAAGGAAGTAAGGAAGGAAGTTCGTTTTCCAATTTAAATTCTGACAAATTACCTACCAGAAGGGATAACGAAAAGTAACCTTGCGCGAAAAAAAAAAGAAGAAGATATCCATTCCTCCCAAAGAAAGAGACTCGACACTTTTCTTGCGGCTACAGCACGGCAACCCGACCAGGCACAGCCGCTCCCGACGATAAGAAAAAGGCCCGAAGCAGTAAAACGCGCGAACAAATTATTCAACGCGCCAGTTAACACTTAGACTGTTTAAAAATTTAAATAACATTAATTTTATTACTTTTTAGTTAAATTAATTTTTGGGCAGAGCAGTGACATAAAGGACTGTCCTTTTAAATAAAGGATGTATGGTCATCGTAGTCATCGGTGACCGGAACGCTTCACCTACTAACAATTGTAAGATTTAAATAAAAATTGACGGTTAGTGAATTTTGAACGTTACCGCTAATTAGAGGATACTTCGAAGTAAAGAGTGCCCCATTAAACGATTAAAAATTTGTATCAAAACATCGAAAACAAAAGATTAATTTCTATGAGATATTGCATCTAGCGGTGTACTCTCGTGGTGTCCTGAGCGAAACATGTGATTTCGCCGTGGCAGTCGAAGGGTTAACGACCAGACAGAGCGGTCTGAAAACATGTTGGCTCGAAACCTGACCGATTCGCAAACGGATGGGACGTTAATTATCGAGAAAACCGTAACGCTGTCCGTCGCGACGCGAAGAAATAAAAGCTCGGGCGCCCGGACGCTCGGCAGCCGAGTCGATAAATTAAGACGCCGCTTTATGTACGCGAAATATCGACGTCCGGATCCGCAGAAGAACAGCGTCCGATCAGGGTAATTAGCTCGGCAATTTATCGCTCGAAGCGCGACGCTCTGTGCGCGAGGAGGGCGAATAGGGGATGATGGGGGGGAGGGCAGCGGGCGGAAGGACAACGCAAACATAGAACGAGATAATTTATTCGCTGGATACCCGTGGCCGGATTATAGTGCCGCGATAATAATGCCACACGGAGATCGATTCTGCGCGGCGCGCGTTCACTATTCAAACATTCACGATTTTATGATTGAATTCGCACGACCGTCCGCGAGGCATAGGCGTCCCGTCCGTTTGCGCGATCACGGCTAACGGCCGCCATCGCGAATATATTACTACTTGCTACGGGATCAAATTACTATCGATTCCCCGGGCCCAGGACAACCGAGTTTCGTCCAACGAAGAGGGAGTCGGGCTGTTCTGTGCTCGACACCGCAGGCATCGTGCATCGAAGCCGCTTTTTCGCGAGCTCTTGCATCCGATTTCTAACCTAAACTCGCTTACGTTCGCAACCGTCAGGAATGACGGCGAAAGAAATATCGCGACCGATCGAACGTAAATTTCCATTCGTATTCAGAGGGGAAAATGTAATATCGTCATGTAAATTTTGATCAGAGCTTATAATGCGATCATACCGTAGCAAAGTCATTTGTCGACGTACGGTAATCATTTCTTATTTTCTTCTCATTTCCCTTCTAACTAAGGGAAGAAGAGAAAACGTTGTAATTTCGTGAATTATTACTAGTATAATTACAGAAATGTGATTGATTGGGTACGGTTCTAGGAAAGTGCGAAGAGTGTTTGAGTTGAGCGATAGCCGTGTGAACGTAGAATATTTGAATTAGAGTGTTTCTGAGGCGCGAATCATGAGTACTTGAGACAACGTTGCGACTGAGGAATTTTGGGTGAACGTGTCCGAATACATCGAGTGAGGATGGTTTACAATTAGAAAGAAAGGAAACGAGTGTTTGGAAAAATATATGACGGGGAGAATGTGAGTACGAAGCAGAATGAGTGTGATTTTGAGGGAAGCAAGAACGTTGAAGTTGTTAAGTCGGAAAGTTGTTTATATCTAAGAATTTTACTTTGTTTCGCCTAGACCTAAACCCTACCATCTTTCTCTAAATAAATTAAAATTCCTATATAATTTTACGATCTAATACACGTGTGCAGATTTACGTGTGTTGAGAAAAGAAATTGAAACATTTAAACTTAAAAGATTCTTCGATCGTTAATTTTGAGCTGATAAATTTGGTGTAGAACAAAAAAAACTGGGGAACTGATTCCAAACGTTTTATCGGAAATGTACGTATCATATTCCGCGTTCTCGCAGAAGAACTTTAATAACCGTTCGTACACGTTTCTACTTTTTACCGCCACGGTATAACAAGGATTTTCATTTTGTTCATCGGGCCTTTCGATTACTCCAAGCCGATCCCATGCTCGTTTGAGTCTAACAGCGCAGCTTTCCAAGCAAACACGATGTTATTAGCTGTGCAACGTTACAAAAACCATTCATCAAACTTGTTGGTAATTTCCAAGTGGATTAAAAACAAACGAGGAGCACAGGGGAGCGCACCGTTCGGTTTGATTTCTCCGCGTTCGCCCCGCTCAAAGGTCGAAACGCGAGGTTCGAGGCAACGATTAATTTATCGTCCGTGCTTTATCGCTTTGCTGAACGAGGCGCGATTCGCTCGCTCACGGTCGACGCGAAAGAGACTCTTTTTACTTTGCTTTTTCCGCCGTTAACCCTTCCTAGCGCGCGCGCCTGTACGAGTCCCTGAAAGAAACAGAGCGCGTTGCCGATTCCCGTAGGAATTAATTTCACTTGAATTCTCAACCCTTTTTGCTTGTCGATAACGCCTCGTCGGCGATGGAAAAGGGGAAAAGCGATTAGAATACTTGTTTACCGCTTCAGCGTACAATAACGCCGTACAGTTGTTCTGTTTGGCAATAATAGCGTTGGAGCAAATTCGAGGACTAACGGAATCGCGTTGAATTAACCCTTTACACTCGGACTTCTTTTTTGCCCAAAGCATCGCGAATAGTATGCTTTTATTTTTATCGGCCAAACGAATGACTAAATACTGCAATCAACGAAGCATTAAATCACATGCAACTAACGTTTAACTGTGAGAGGCACACTTCGAGTACAACGCCAAACTTTGGCAGTGCCTTTGAGGAGCACTTCGAATGCAAAGGATTAAATTGCATACGTCATATTGTAATATCGTAATTTTAGGGTAACATTTCAAAGAACGTAGTTTTAAGGACCGTAAAAAACGAATCAGAATTGAACGAAAAAGCCAAGTTTTAGAGTTATATATCAAGAGTCACCAGAATTCATTTATATTAATAATCCTAAATGTAATGTTAAATGTAATAATCGTAAGACTTCTATAAAATTCTCATAAATTGCACAGACACTCACCGATGATTCACGTCGAACGATGATCAGTCTTCTCGAACCGAGGCATAACTCCATCCGATTAAAGGTCGGAATCAGGGCACGCGTCCAGCTCTCGCAATCACTGCAACAGAGCAAGAGGGCAACCTTGAAAGTATATTGGGACGAAAGGAGGAGTGAGTAGGTGGGGACGCAAACAAAAAGGATTCACCGCGTGTAATTATCGGGGAACGCAGCGCTGGTTGCCACCGGTCCTCGTTTCTATTTATCCACTTTTAATTAAGCATTATTGGATATAAACGAACGATCCAATATTCTCCGATTTACAAACAATCCCGAGTATTTACCGTGGGTACGTACCCTCCGCACGCGCGCCGTCTAATGGAAAGTTTCACGGCGACCCACACCGGTGCGCGAGGCAACCAAACAATTGAACTACGATTAGAACAGTAATCGAGCGGTTGTAATTGGAAAACGTTGTCTCTTTGGTCGTAGAACAAAACCGAATTTCAAATTTAAAGCTCCACGAAACGCACAAATCCTTGTAACGCGTTGGAAAAATTGTAATGGGATCCCAAGAGCGTTGGGAATTTGAAAAGTTGCGACAACCGCGTAATAAATTTTAAACGTTATTCTGTTAACGCTATAACTACCAAGACCGATAAAAATAAGGAATTCGAAACTTTTCATGGAAACTTGGTAAATTTATTATGATACCTATATCCTTGAAAATTTACTATAACTTTTATCGTAATCATTACGGTTTGTTTCTCTCACATTAGGTATTTATATAATATAATTTTCAATTTGATTTTTTCGTCATAAATAAGTATACCCTAACCGTCGATAGTCATAGCATTAAAGTTCCATTGCATTAACGACATTTTGACGTGAAAATTAAGTTTTACAAAAATGTCTCCGATTCTAATACCTCTTGCAATATTCTACAAAATATATTTTCTACAACTAATTCGAGGACCGTTATCAAGCCTTCAGCAAAAGAGGAAAAACACGTTGCAGAATGTTTATAAATTTGCCGGAGATTCGACACGAATACAAATCGAGGATCGGTTTTAAAATTATTTAAGGAGACAACCGAGCTCGTCGGTTCGCGGCGTAGGCTTTGGTAAACAGAAGCTACGTGCTCAATTATCCACGTTTCCCTGTCGTCCCTTTAAATTACCATTTAAATCCTCCACGTGACGGCGATTCGGAGAGCACGTATGTACGTATGTGGAATCGTCAACCAAACGTCCACGAAGACGAAAGGATTATGCTTGCTTCCCCGTCTAAGGATACACGTATACTGTCTGTCGAAAGGTAGGAACACCTGTCGTTATCCAAGCAAAACAATCTTCACGCATATGAAACCGCGACCGGTTCATTGAAAAGATTATGTCCGTCCGCGAGGAAAAGACACAGCAATGTTTACATCCTCGCTCATTTGTCAGCATACGTTCTGTTTCGTTCTTGTTCGCCATTTCAGCTAATAGAAACAACGCATGTGATAAGGGGTATTGGTAAATCGAGGCAAAGCGAGGATGTAAACATTGCTGCGCTTTCTTCACGTGGACGTACAATAGATTCGAGTATGCGTTAAAATAATTTTACACGAAATTCAAATTAAATTATTGAACGTTCTGTAAAGATGATTCTACGTACAATATATTGATCCTATAATTTTAAGTACCGATCCTTTAAAGTATGTATGCACAACAACATAAAAGAATTTGTTACATCTGTTGTTAAGGAAAATATCTTTCATAGGTTGATAAAGAGAGAGTAATTATAAAACAAAGTAAATACAATAGATTAATAGATAATAAATGGAATATTAATATAAATAATTAAATTATAAGTTGAGGGCCTGGTTTTTCAACGAGGCGATATTATTGCCAAAAAATTCTAGATTCATCGAAAAGCTGTTTGCGAAAATGCAAATTCTGTTAATCTGGTCGTAAAGTGTAGTTATGTTGGTCTAGTAGAAAGATTTGAAAGTTTCTTAAATATCTGAAAGGAGCTTGAAAATTAATGTAAGATAATAATTCTTGACTGCGTATATTCGTGTCAATAATAAGTATCCGTTTGTCAAAGCGATATTTCGTATATCTAATCAGAAGAGATTTCAAACTTTCGTCGGACAGTGTACGAATGCGCGTGCACGTTTCCTATGCACGCGCAATCGTTAGCGCTCGTCCTTTCATCCCCCTCGGCTCATTTCCGCTCGCCTCGCAATCGATTGCCCGACGTCGACGTCGAGCTTAACGCGACTCATCGATTCTCTCCTCCTTTCCGCGAGACACCAGATTACCTCGTGCCGTTCTCGTTCGTCCACGCATGAAAATTGCCTTCTTCCCTCCCCTCATCATGCATCCCCTGCTGTTTGTTAGCGAGACGCATCTCATTTCGCCGTCATAGTTGCTCCGCGACTCGTGAGAGCGCCCCTATCCACCCTTTGTCCTCAACGTGTTCACCGACGAGTGAGTTCTTGCGCGAAACGGATCTCGGATTGCGTTCGTGAAAGACGCTAGCCTCTTCTGAAGCGGGGGCTCTTCAACCCTTTCGTTCGCAATAGCGAGGGATGCACAGCGATCACTTGGTAAACTGATGTAGAACGCTAACAAGTGCCGTTCCACGATTTTAATTTATTAACTAACAATAAATCTTCTCGAATGCAGTACTAAATTTAAGAAAATCGAAAAGATGATTGTAAAAATCATATTGAACATATAATTTTTAATTTCGAAGCGTCAAGTAAAACTGAATTTTACGTGAAAGCAATGCTTGTTCTAAATCATTGTTATCGTTATTCGAAAAGTGATACACTGATTACGTGATAAACAGAGTTGGGATTAATCTAATAATTAAAGATATTCACAGCTCGTTACGCATATGACGCATCTGTGATGGAATTTATCCACCGATTTGTATACTTATACGGATCATCACGCAGAGACAAGGTTAAAACACAACACGTGACCCAGTTTCAAAGAATATACAACAAAAGGTAGCGTTTATTAATATGGTGTGCGCACGGCGTAAGGTGGTAAGTATAAACCCTTCAATCTGCCGTCGTCGGGTGCTTGTATATTTAAACGAAAGAAGAACGTTCGATATCCCGTTCCTTCAGAAAGAGATACGCGTACTTGGAAACGGAGTCGATTTACAGGAGATTCCGTTGAAAACAAAAAAAAATATCCGCGTGCAACAGCGGCAGGTGGAATCAGAATAGGCGGGCTCTTTGGAAATTCATGATGTTTGTCGATGAATTTTTGAGAGGGTACCGACGTAACGCCTAGGCACAAACACTTAAACGGCCGGAAATAAAATTCAGACTCCAGGCAGAGTAAACTCCATTTTTCAGCGTAACCGAAACTATTTCGCTGGCCCGCGAAACAAAGTCGCAGCCAGGTGATACCATAAATTGGAATTATCTCTTGCATTATTTACATCCGGTATACTCTTCGTGCGGAATCGTCGCTTGATAAATCGTAAATACGAAGCACCGTTCGTAAACTTCCGTTCGGAGTCCATGTTTCTCGATAGTACCCGCGCGGGACCGGAAACGTCTCGTTTACACCTCCTGTTGTGCTCAAATCTATACGTCCGGAGGGTGTCTTTGGATTAATATAGCTGTTTCGTTTCATATTTCACCGCGATCCGCGATTCTTCTACTTATCTGTCTACTTATCGTGTAATGTAGAGCCGAGCTGCTCGAGGGGCGGCCTCGATAGGGCTATTACGTTTATTAAATACAAATGTATGGTGTGTGTGTGGTTCGATAGTATGGGTGATTGAAACTAGACGCGACATTTGCTGACTTGGCTGTGTATGTTAGGAATCTGGTATGATCGTGCAGTGCAAAAAGATCACTAGAAGTAAGTACTTGTCGTCGAAAACCGTTAAATATCTATCTATAAAGGGTGTTCGGACAGCCCTGGGCTTAAATTGAAAGAGTAACTCCCTGGGACATTCTAAGACGAAAATCAAGAGTAACGATTTTGCGTTTGAGGCTTTGTTTATGAGTTATAACTAGTTAAAGATATCGTTTAATTCGGACCGTTCGACTCTTGAGAGCGGGTAACCGAGGCAACTCGGTCGGTAACGTCGCTGAGTCCACAGTGATGCTCAAGCGTCGAACGGTCCGGATTGAACGATATCTTTAACTAGTTATAACTCGTAAACAAAGCCTCAAACGCAAAATCGTTACTCTTGATTTTCGTCTTAGAATGTCTCAGGGAGTTACTCTTTCAATTTAAGCCCAGGGCTGTCCGAACACCCTGTATATTAGTTAAAATAAAAGAGTTTAAAGTAAAACCCCATTGCACCCAATATCTGCTCGCAACACGGACTGCCTTAATTGTACAGCTCTGACGTAAAATTGACCTTTCGATTACTTCGGTATCGTCGTGATCTTCGTCGTCTTCGACTTTCCAGAAATGTACAATTTATGCGCACGGAACGACCGAGTAACTAGTGCCGCGTTGATATTTCTGAAACTACAGATGTTGCTTAACTTTATAACTCTATCCGAGCCACCTAGTCCATCCTAATGCTCTTATCTAGCATAATGCTCTTCGCCAAGAGAATTTATAATAGCCCACACACTCTGTACCCCGCTTGCGCGCGACGTCCCTGTTCAGGGCTCCTCGACAGCCAGAATTATTCAGACGAATAATTCAGCCGTGAAACTCGAAAGAAAGTATGAAACGGTACCGGGATTCATCGTTAATTGAACAACTTCAGGCTCTTGTTAGAAATAGTATAACGTTTAAAATACATACCGTGGAAACCCGACGATCCATCTTTGAGGAAACGAAGGGCGCTTGAGTTACGATTGAAAGTTAAAAATTGAAAGTTTCAGATTCACGAGGGAGAACGTTTTAGCAAGAGTTACAAGTTTAAATCTATCTAACAAATTGGGATTATTCAATCGTTTCTCAAGCACTTCCATCTCGATCTTCGTCAATTACATTCGTCTGCAATCCCGATAAGGGAGCGATAATACGTGAAATATTAATTGAACGTATCGAAATTTCATCCCATTCAGCGATCCTCTTTTAACTTTCGACGATAGAATTACGATTCTAACTGCATTTATCATAACATCGACAATTTCTTTATCCTTAACACTAGGTCTTGAAATTCATGAACAAAATTTGCAAAAATAATTACTATTACTTATATAATTGTTAACTTTTATCGATGAAGCGATACAAATATACCCAAATCTGTTTCCGTCTCAATTCTACAATTTCAAATTTTATTTGACGTATACCTTATTCCTTGATATACGTCTATCGGAAATAGATATAGAAATGCGATCGAGTGAGTACGATGTTAGCAAAATGTGAAGAGTACTCGAGTTGAGCAATAGCCGTGTGAACGTAGAATGTTTGGACTCGAGAAATTGTTGGTGAAGGGAAACAAATTTTAGCAATCATAATAAAATCATAGCAAATGTTCAAATGTATAGGCACTACAGTAAATTTACCACGTTTCTGTAAAAAATTACAAATTGGTTCATTTTAACCCCGTTGGTAGTTCTTGCGTTAAATATATATAATAATATTCTAAGCACTTCGCTTTATTTCACTCTCACCTGAGCCCTACCATCTACTCTTGCTAAATAAAAAATATGAAATTTCCTATATAGATATACAAGAAATGTCCATAAATTTAGTGTTAATCGGTATCTTAGAATAACCCTCGCACGGCAGACGCTTTTGAGATAGTTTCAGCAGGCGAATATAAAAAGTAATCGTGTATAAACGTTTCGAAGGTGCAATTACGCGTATGAAATTTACATAAAACCAACTATATGCATATGTACATAAATGAATAAAAGTCACAAGCATTACGTGATAAATAATACGAAAGTATTTATGAATGGGACACAATGGATCCGATGTCCGCCGTTCGAGGGTTAATCTACGTTCGATTTCCGCGGCATTAACGGGGTAACTGGACCATCCCCCAACGTTATGAAACAACCTTAATCCGTGTCTTCCGAGCGTATCTCGCGAAACGAGAGATTTCCGGGTGGAGCCTGCGCGGATCTAACTCGGTCAACGCGGAGGAGGACTGCTGCTCTGTTTCCGTCTCGAATCGTTACGTCGAAAGAAATACAGCGGCGCGCATTCACGGAGGAAGCGGAAGCGGCCTGGAAACACGGGTTCCGTTACGAGCGTCCCGCTATTAAAGTCAATTTGGCCTGTTTTCGTGGCACGAGTGCCTCCGACAAAAACGATCTCTCCCCCCTCGAGGACGCGGCGCGCTCAATTATCCGGCCCGTCTTTCTTTCGAATCAAGAAGTCAGAAATCTCGGAGGGGGAGCGAGAACGTGCGCGGAATGTACAGGCTGCCGGCACCGGCTGATTATAAATGATGCATTCTACTTGTTACGAGGAGCGTCGCGCTAAACAAGCGCCGAGGAATGGAGCTACAAACGAGGATGTTTAGAGTTTCAGTGTCAAGCAGAGCGGACAAACGGTTAGCTACTACAAACAACAATTTATTTACTTATTTATTTGTTATTATTATTATTATTATCATTAACGGGTCAAAATAAACCCTTTGGTATATACACATAAGCAATACAATGATTAGTCGTAGCAGGCTATCAGTTTATGAACGCTTTCTTTAAAAGTAGACAAAGAACTAAAGAATATACAATAATGTTAATCTAATAACCAATAAATTGAGACCCGTTCTCAAGAATAACAATCATTCTCACATTTTCTGTTTCTTTGTTTCCCTACAATTTGCAAGCACTTCAGGACATTATTTTTACACATGCCTATATATTCCCTTCGCGTTTAAGCAGTCGTCGCTCGACAAAATTTATACGCGATGAAATTCCGTCTATTAACGAGTTCCACGAAACTTGATCTCGAAGCACATATTCTCAACGAGTTAATCGGTGAAGCAGCTTTAAAAAGCAGACCGCTCGGGGAGAGAATGGGAAAAAGAAACGACGCGTTTTAAAGCTGTCCACCTTTTTCCGGGACTTTCAGTTCATCTTTCGATGACTTTGTAGGAGAAATAAATTTTTTTACGACTGCGCGGCGCCATGAATCAGAATCGATTTATGAATTTATGGCCCGCCGTATATCTTCGTCGTAAAAACCCTATAGCCTTCAACGAAAGAAGTAACCGGCGAGTGGAATCTAGAAGTCACCCGCCTGCGAATATCCGCGATTTCCTGCTAGGAATGGATCAGATTTCTTCGCGCGTCCTCCGATATATCGATCCCCCCCCCCCCCTCTCTCTCTGTCCTCCCGTTGACTCGATTACCGTACGGTATCGCGGAAAACTCGCCTCGAAAGAATTTCCTCACGAGACGAATTCTAGAAATCGATCCGTAGGTACTGTATAACGCTGGTAAGTGGAAGCCATGGAGGGCACAGAGGCAACAGGAGAAAGCAAATCGTATTGCATACGATAACGCAAATCGCGTGAGCGTACGCGAACAATCGTTTTCAGCGTCCTCTTAATCAATTTACTTAATAATCCACAGACCACACTTTTATTCTATTTTAAATGTTATTCTGCGGGAACAGTCTCTATTTTACACTCTATCATCGTCACGATCCATCTACGAGTCCGAATCATCTCATTGTAACGTTCGTGTTTTATTTTCCCCTCTTTCGCATTACACATTAAAGCCGCATCCTCGTCCCTAAGATTAACAGTGATTAACAATGATTTGTTCACCTATTCTACGTTTCCGTGCAAGTTGGCTGCCTTGCTTCGACGTGGCCAATCGGAGCATCCGTATTCCTTCCAGATTTCAATTTATCAGCGTTACACAGCACGGTATATTTACTTAACTTGCCGGAAACGGTGTTTATAAAACTCGCTGACATCGGCCGGATACTTATCACGAGCAAGCGTAATAAAACAGCCCCGAGCACCAAGGGGACGAAGCGCGTCTTCCCTCGCTTTTTCCAGCGAGTCCCGAGAGTCACGGCAGCCCGATCCGCTATACAATATGCATGATCAAAGCACAGACGGAATACATTTCAGCCTGTGCCCGGACGAAAAACGCTCGCTAGTACTGACCGCGTCTCGTTCCAGGCCGGATGAAAGACCGTCTCGACTACTTACGTCCGATTACGAGGCGGGGCTGACCAAAGGCCGTCCCGACTACTTGCTGTCGCCGGCAACTGTCTTTACCTGCTTCACTGTTACGGTCCGTCCAGACACCGGGCGATTCCACTTTGACGGACGAACGGAGAGATGCGGAGCGTGTTCGAACAGCGTAAGAAAAATATAGCGTGTTCAAGTGAACATTTGTTCAGAGCTTTTGTACGAAAATCATTTTTGGCATTAAAATTTCCTTGTTTAAAAACCAAGTTGGCAATTTATACTATAAGTATATTACTGGTCATAATATTAATTTAGATTTCTACTAAGTGTATGTTAGCGACACCGCATTTTGGGTGGTTGCTGAAAAAGGGCCTAGACCGTAATTTAGGCGAATGACCGATTTATGACTGGGTATCTGGTGTGCCTGACGAGAGAACTTGTTGGAAAGTATGAATGCAACCCCAAGGCACCCCTTGACGGCGGACGTCTCGAAGACGTGCAGCCATCAGGCGCCAAGGGTGGTATTGTTTATATTAGTCGCGGGAAAGCCTAAACATTTGCGAGCAACCCGACGTTGCGTCGCCAAAAAGAAAGGACCTTTGTCCTGTAGGATCTGGCCACGGAGTGGGGAAGGCTATGCAGCCTTCGGGAAAGAGGACTGTGATGAACCACACGGCACTTACCCCAGAACCGTCATCAGGCATTAGTCCAACCTTTTTTTTATTCCTTTTCAAACTTTTTAAATCTAACATGTATTTCTGTATTATGTCTTATTTGTATCTCTGAGCACTGTTCTCTACCTCCACTGTAGAATTTTCTTTTTTTTATACAGACTAATGGGTTTTTGTCTGTACAATAAATAAATAAATAAATAAATTTAAACGAGTGAAAAGCTTTAAGAAGCAACTCAGCTGTCTGTGATCGATAAACGAGCGTTCGTAATACGCGAAAGATGATCATTCTCGATCCGATAAACAGATTTATCCGCTCAAGTAAAACGTTATCCAGTGCAGATTAGACACAGAAGATCCCGATTAATCGTGACTGGGTATCAAACGTCTCGATTGGTTCTCAGAAGGTGGAGGAGGTAGGTCTGACATCAAACAGCCGTATCCACTTTCAAACGGAGTCAACCAGATATCCGACTCCATCGTGGACCCCAAAGATAATTGCACGTCGTTCAAATGTCTATGGCGATAGGAGGCACGCGAAATAATGCGTTAAACGTTCCAGATAAACGCGAGACTGAAGGTCGCCCGTCTAAGGAGTCCGGATGGTGTGTTTAAGGAGAGCTAAAAGAGAACTTAAAGACGGAAGGGATAGAGAAGGAGAAGAGACGACACAGACGGTGGCCAGGGGGGTAGCCGAAGGCGTGCTGCCCATTTCAATTTTAACGTTCAATCTCGCTCAGTTGAAACACTCGATATCCTCGCTCGTCATTCCTTCGGCAAATAGAGGTCTGTTAACGTAACGGGCCGTCCTACTTCTTGCTTCGCGACTACTTTACAAAATTTTGCGATCTCTTCAAGGCAAACCTTTAACCGAAGTCATCGATGGATCGTGTCATTTGCGATAAGTTCTGAATTAACCCTTTGTTCTCGAAGAATGACACGACGCATTCGCTATGCCTGACTACATAAAAAATGTAAACGAATTGAAGATTTCTACTTAAAATCTGTAGTTGTTTTACACCAGAAAATTGTAGGAAAAAAAAAAGTTCTGCGACCAAATCTATCATAAAATTCCTCAGTTTCGATGGGATGCTTTTTATAAGCCTTTCACTCCGAGATACATTATTGGATACCAATTGTTTAGGCGTAACAATACCAAACGCAACTTGTATCTTTCTAGGTTAGGACTGGTTCAGTGATCGACACCGGGGGTTGACACCGTTGTGTGTTCTTTTCAGCATTGCGACGAAATCGTAGCGACCGAGTTAGTTCTCCTTTGTTAGATCTCGCCGTGTCACCACATCGTAATTTTCATCAAAATAAATAGCGTAGTTTTTCCGTGCACATCAGTATTATTTATTTTTTTCCTACACTAAATCTTACTTCCTACGGACTGAACATACACATACGTGTATTTGAAATACAAGATTCTCGCGTTTCCCCGCTGCAAAGTAGCAGCGACCGCTACGAGCAAAGAAGAAAACCGGAACGTATGCACGCGTGCCCAGTTTGGGTCGCATTTTACACCGGTAGCATCTGTTCTGGTCAGAACGATAGGGGTTAATTAACGATCTCGGGCAAGTAAAGAGCAGGGGCAGGCGAAGTATTTCGACGAGGCGACCGCGAAGCGAAACGCTGAAATATCCTGCGCGACCGCCGAGAATTAACGGCGGGGCTCGGCCTACTTCGGCGCCAACACGAGCGCCCGAATGAAATACTGGCCCCGAGCTCTCGAGCTGAGTTTTGCCGTTTGCTCGCGCCCCGTGTCACGGGTACCAGCGTGCGAACGTACGCCGAGCGTACTCGCGCGGATTAAACGCATTATGCCACGTGCAGGGTTCGCGATTGAAAGATACACCGCGAGAAATTTATTGTTTCGCGTCAAGTTCGTTCGACTACCCGCGCGAACGAATGGTACCGGTTGAAAGGGTAAATTTGACAATGGCTACGCGTAAACGGGTTATAATAAATATCGAAAAACACTAAAAGATGGTTTTTTAGCGAAGGAGTCACCGTTGAATACATTCACAATGAACTATTGATAAACGTGTTATTATAAACTAGAAAAAGTTTAACATAGATTTTTTTCATTTATGTTTATAAAGAAAGAGACTGTAGTATAGAGACGCAACATTGATGAAATTGCGACCTCGAAATTTTGTTTCCCTATGAAATTTCGGTCAATCTGTATTCACGGTGCGTTTGGAAAAATATTTCAAACCACAATTTTTCTTTTTTTCGATTATACAGAATTGTAGGCGTTCGCTCGAACGCCTGCATACGTTACCGGCAAATTAATGAAAGGAAATTAAGTGACGAACTGGTTTTCACAAAACTCACGGCGCTTAAACCACCAGAATGTGTGATTTTAAAGTTGCAATCCTAAAACTAGATACAGAAATCGCACGAAATTCGGAACTGAACTGAAACTCCATTTCGCTCAGCTTTTTTTTCTTTTTCTTTCGCAAGCTTCGCCGCTTTTCCCACAGGCTGGTATTAATTTCTACCGTTTAACTGTTTAACGAAAACAAAATGCCACGCTCAAACGTAGAGAATAATACTGCCGGATGTAACGCGACGAAAAATTGGCGGGTGTGCTGAAACGAATAAATTCCAGCCCGAGCTCGTCGAGATTCTGTAACCAGCCGAAATTAATTGGCAGAGGTCGGTGACGTTGCGATTGGGTTAATCACTTTTTCCACAACAGAACGATGCTTCTGTGTATATGCGCAACACACGCGTAACTGTTTTCTATCCTGCTTTAACGCCCCTCCCGCCATGCACGACACTCCCATTCAAAAATATTAAAATACGAGAACACGTTAGAGTACCCGAAATTACGGATCGAGTTAGGTACCCTATCGGGTCCGATTAAGTTGAACAAGCATAGCAAATTTTTAAAGAAAGAAATTTAATGCCTCTTCGTAACTTTCCACTTAAACTTTCTGATCCCGAGATATTATCGCTATCTCTAGATATATAAGTACCATATCAACTGATTTTCACTTTAGCTACCAGAAGTCCTCTGGAACCTGATTTCAACATTGGACACATGAAAATTCTGGTACCCAATTTCAGCTCCAAATACTCGATTTCAACTTCGTGTGTTTGAAATTTTTGGTACCCGATTCCAGGTACCTGAAAATGTACGGTATTCTATTTCAACTTCAGATACCCGATTTCGACTACGGGTATCAGAAAGTCTGTAGTACCCGATTTTAACCTTAGATATCCAAAATTCTTGAGTACCCGAGTATTACAAGCTTTCGAATGCGGAACTGACCTAAACAGACACTCAGAATGCTCGAATCAAACAGATACTTTGTATGATTAATTGTAGGTAATAAAAATTTTTGAACTGGAGTGTTGGAATACCAGGAACAACGCTCCAACGTGGATGAGAATTGGTGAATTTTTCATTTGCCAACTGTTGTTTGCGAATACCGTCCCAGTCGTTACAACGCATCGTATTGAACGTATCGCGAGCGACACTGACGATCCAAATTAAATACGCCACGAAATATCATCGGAGTTGACGTCACGCCGCGTGTTTCAGCTTCGTTACAACAACGCATCGAACCTAATTTTTAATTTACAGTGTCGCCTTCTGTGCTCGTCGCACGCAACAATTTCAGGAACGAACAATGACATTGAGCGCTGAGGTACGTTTCACTGGAACCTCAAACAATTCTCATTTCCAAATTCCTATTTTTTCTATAAAAAATTAAACTACATCGTTCCGAAAAACAGTACAAACTCCTCTTCTGCTTATTACTTCCCCTCTATTGTTTAAGTGCAGCTGTAAAACTTTGAACAAGGGGTTGACTCCTTGCAATCCCTTCGATTTACATACGACGAAACTGTTAGGATTCTAATCTCTCATCTATCGAAAGTATCAAGGATGTGACTCATTGTCAGTCAGTAAACAATTCGAACTGTACGGCTATATTCATTAGTGTAACTCTCTTCCACTACACTTGTATACTTTGCTAATATATGATAAAGCACGTGTCGTGATTACTAAAGCGTTCTCTACCAGAATCCTACTCAATCCATCAAAATAATCAAAAGAAAAGATGAAAACTCTCGCATGAATCTAACGTTATAACAACTATTTGAAGTTTAATCGATACAACAGCATAAATTATCGAACCGATTACGACCGTGATAAATCCACCGGCTCGACGCGCTCGAGCTTTCAATTTCCTAACGGAAACCCCCTGTTCGGCCTGTAAACACCGTAAGAGGATGAATTTCATCCTGTTATCGGTCAGTTTGAGCTGATTACAAGCCAAACGGTATACATCGTAAAGTGCAGGGCGAAAGCTCCGGCAAACCCAGTATTTCTAGCGACTTATTAAATTTTCCAGCCTGTCCAGCGTCCCCTGTTCTCCGCGATACACGTGCCGGGAACGTTCAATAAACAAAAGCCTGGTCCCGTGTTCCGGGCAGCGCGTAAACGCAGCCGACAGAGAGCCCGCCAATTTATTCGTCGGTTTCGCCGAAGTACAAGAGCAAACACCTCTTTCCCGTTCGTTTTTCTACGAAACAAGCAGGCTATTCGCGAGGAGACCCATAAATTCCGAACGGTTTCGAAAACTCAAAACATTATTGAAACCAGTTCTTCTATTCGTTTTTCTTAGCTATTCGTTCACCTTTGTCGACGTTACCTCTTGCTAAGTGAGAGCAATACTAGTGCCATTTACTAGTGCGGTCTTTATTGCAATTCTTTCTTAGATGCAAAAAGCCAAAGTGTTTCTTTACGTAAATAAACGTATAGAATAGAGTGCAAACGTGTAACAGAGTTGTACTAAGAGTTAGAATTATACCATTGAAATCATTTTCCCTTCTTAACCAATAATAATAAATTTTACTTTTATAATACTACAATTGTGTCTTAGAGACGAAGCTAGCGTGGGGTTGTGAATGTTACTGGACTGAATTTGAATGAGACGAAAACAACGATAATGATAAATCTGTGTGAATATGGCGTGTTAAACCTCGTCTGTTGCCGAAACATTGACTCCTTAATGGTTCTATAGTGAGCAGCAATGTAGGAACGAGAGCTGACGATATGAATTTAATAAAAGTGACGTGAGAATAGAAAGTGAATTTGTGATACTGCCGAAATCGTGGCTTCAATCAGATCAGATTATTATACGAATTCATTCACGTAAGGGTAATTAAAATTCGTATCGTACAGCATAGGGGAGAACTAGAATTTGCATTCACAGGCTTCGCATTCACAAATATCAGTTTGATTATACAAGCTTCGGTAGTTTGATCATATTCGATACTAAGCGTAACACATATAGAGTTCCTAATCGTTGGAACGTAACTCTGTTTAAACAAAACCGATTTCAATTCGTGCTTCGTATAATTAATACGGCAGCTCCGTTTTGAATCCCTATAATCATGAATCGACGAGCGATGTAATGCGTGTAGCAGCAATAAGTAGCCTGCGCATCCATTCATTACCCTTAATTCATTACCAACAACCGGTGTTCGTCGTTCACGTCGAATCTGTTCCATTGTATCTACATTGATAACAATTTACCTCTGCTAGAATACACGCTAGCGTTGACTTCTCTCGAAATGAGAATTTCGCACACGATTTCCAGCGATATCTCTTGAAAAGCAGAACTGCCTTCAGGTAAAACAGAGTACTCTGTTGGAAAGTTTTAATAGCGCTACTTCAGCCATACGAGTTTATAAGTGGTGTAATAGCTTAACATAAACTTGAGAGAAATATACTAACATAAGAGAAATATCTTTGGACAAATATTGCGCACAGTATAATAGGTCTTCCTCTCGTCGCGGTCACACGCAGAAAAAATAAAAAAGAAAACGAGCGGGATAGAATTCTTGGGGAGAATGATATCTAAACAAGAGATTTAAGCCGCATCCTCACCTCTCACGTGTACGATTGCCAACCGAAATCGGCAGGACCGACTTTCCCTTCTCAACGCGCTCCCATCTCGGGTCATAAAATAAGTTTGATTTAAATATTCAAATACTTACACGAGGATAATAGAATTGATCGGTAATTGAATAACATTCACATTAATTCGTGTCACACGAACTTTGATTTATATTACATCGAACAGCGAATCTGATGAGCGTGTTTAAATTTACGCGACCGGTGAATTTGATTTCATTATTTTAATTTGCGATTAAATTTATTTCCTATCCACGCTTGAACATTATATCAAATTACGTTCTATTAATCTCCGTCTACCTTACTCCGTTGCATTAAACATTATACCGAACATCCTGTCGGAAGACTCGCGAAGTACTGTGAAAGCTCAGGAGAATTGTTCCGTTTCGCACTCCAAGGTGCATCGTAAATTATTTAGTTTTCTTGAGAGGATCTTTCCCACAGTCGATTTTCCACGAGCATTTGGTACATATTGTTGACGAAATCAATAACTGGCATATCAACGCAGGAGCAGCGACGCTATCGGTCGACGCGACATTTGAAATTGTGATCCTCAACTTGTAAATACCAGCGGTGTTCAAAATATATATATTTATTTTCCGAACATATAAAAGTATCACATTTAGATACATTTCTCGTTTTATTAATTCTGATACTATTACACGCATTTACACTACGGCTAATGAATAATCTGCATCTCTTGACTTTTTTAATGAATCTTTCACTAAGTTTCATTGGTAGCTTAATAATCTTTTGTAATCTTGTTTAACGTACTCTGTATTTTTACCTTTGTAAATCAATGAGTTCGTAAATAAATAAATATATTAATTAATTAATTATTCCTCCCTGACTATACTCCACGCCATTAAATTGTCCTTGAAGGTTTAATGCAAACGTTAATATAATTTAGCTACTCACAGATGCATCGATAAGCTCTGCACAAACCTTACAAGGTCTGATTACAAGGATAGTAACCTCCTAATGTCGGGCTCTTCTTTTGCATCCAATTAACAAACAGCAGAAACCAGTATTCACCCCACAGGAGGCCGCGAACCTTCGAAATGGATTGCCGGGTCAATCCACGATAAAACAGGGGAAGAAAAGTGGGGGAGGAAAAAAGGTAGAAGCGCGACACCAATTTCCCCCGCAGCACGATTACGAGATTACTCGGCCGTTCTAATTGGCGAAATCTTCTTAGGGCTCGCGGCCCGGCCGGTGGCGGCTATTTCAATTTCCCGGCGGCTCTAGGAGAGGGAGGCGGGGGAGGGGCGCGATAACCGGATGAAACTCGGACGGCGTCGGTCAGTTCGAGCCGATGTACCGAGCAACCCGTACACGGCGTAAATTGCAAATTAGCTTAAGCCGGTTTTGATAGGGTTTACGTTGGCCGGCTAGCCGGGAGGGACACGCGAGGGCTACGCTTTCAAGAATCGTCCCGCGTGCATGTGTAACAACCTCCGTAGAAAGGGTTGGGGAGAGGGGGAGAAAAGAGGTGGTGGAAAGGGTGCGAAAGAAGGATGAGAGATGAGGGTGCGAGGTGGAGTGGAAAAGAGAAGGTAGGCGAGAGAATAAGAAGGGGGAGCCCGAAAGGGAGAATTTATTTATTTATTTATTTATTATTATTGTATGCGGGTTAATAAACCCTTTAATATACACATGCAAGCGATACAATGATGATTAGACATAAGAGGCTATCAGTTGATGAACGCTTCGTTTAAAAGTAGAAAAAGAACTAAAGTAGGATACATTGAGGCCAAATTTCAGAAGAATTTCAGGACAAGAAATAATTCCCTTTTGTACGCAAATAATAGGTCGAAAATATGTCTGCGGTTTTCCACGGTCATAATATTAAGACGAGATATTTTCTATATAGGTAGCGGTGGTGAGAAGCCTATATTATCGAACAGTACTCGACACGAGAATGGACAAGAAAACAATCTAGGATCCTTCAAGTATTTGTATTGGAAAAATACCTAGATGCTCTATTAATAATGGCCAGAGAATGCGAGGAAGAACGTGAAACAGAGATGATGAGAGAATGGGAGAGAGAGAGAGAGACAGCTCGCGTCTGTAACAGAGAATAGGTGAAAAAACAAGGAGAAGTGAGGAAACAAGGGTGGGAATCGAAGAGCAAGCCAGAAAGAGACAGTGCGCGTCTGTGAGAGAGAACAAGTGAAACGTTGACAGGAAGCGGCGAGGAAACAGGGGTGGGAATCGAAGAGCAAGCCAGAAAGAAACAGCGCGCGCCTGTGAGAGAGAACAGTCAAAAGGATGACAGGGAGAGGCGAGGAAAGAGGGGTGGGAATTGAAGAGCAAGCGAGAGAGGGGTTGCACGAGTGCGTGCATAGGCGCGTCAGCGGAATAGAGTCGCCGCGGTGGAGCAAAACAATGGGAAGCGGTGCATCGGAACGAGGATCGGTGGTGGCGCGCTATTAAACGCTCAAGTGATTCTCCCTTTCACGATTGCCGCGAGCGAACAGCTAAGAGCGAGACTCGCGCGTCGCGTTTCGCGTTCTCGGGTGCCCCTCGCGGAACACGTCCTCGTCTCGCTTGCCCTCGAGTCGGTCCTTCACCGAGCGAGAAAAGAACGGGGGAGTTCAGGTGTCTCGAACGAGGCCGCTTCCACCTCGCCGCGTTCTTCTTGCCAGCTGAAATCGCCTTACTTCACGGCGCGCCTCGAGATGTCGCATAGAAACCGTGACTCGCTCATTAGCTACTTCCTCATCGAACTCGTTAACAAGTGGCGTAACACTGGCTTTACGACGACGATGAAATATGGATGAGCTTGGTAACATCCCCTAAGCCGGGTCCTAGCAATCCGTTTTCCTATAATATTATCCGTTTCCGGGGAGCATTGCTGGGAACTCTTACATAATAGTTAACTCCTTAAGTAACTCGAGTGCTTCGCTGAGCAAAGCCCGAAGAAGCTACGAGCTGAATAATTCAATTACAATACCGAACACGCGAGCTTTAATCGCTAACGCTGATTATTAGAAAGTTCGGTCATTTCGATGTGTATCGAATGAGGAGTAACAACGCGTATCGTTTCACCCCGTGATAACTGTTAATTAATTAATTTAGGTATTTATTCGTTTACGGGAAGAATCCTTTAATCCTTTGCGGACGAGTGTCGGATATATCCGCCCAACTCTCGCGCTGCGGCTGGCGTTTGTCTGTCGTAAACAACACGTATAAGGTATGCATGGGTATACCAGCCTAAGTAGTCAAGTTGGCCTAAATTTGTTTGTTTATGATTTTGTTAGATTTTATGAAAAACTTATTTAAATAGAGCTTTAGTTTTTATAACACAAATGCGCGACGTAACTATTTTCTTTACTGCTCCGTCCGCAAAGGGTTAATGTACATAGTCCTGGCACGAGTAATTAGAATAATAATATAATACAGTACGGTGAATGCGTTCATAAACCATTGTTATTATTATTATTACACGATACGCATATCTGTCCACCGAAACAATGGTTGCCATTAAGAATCCCTTCACGAATCTGAACATCGTCCCATCTCCCAATCCTCCCTTCCCCTTTCACTGCCTCGACGATGTTCGCAAACATGGTGAACGCTTCTAAGGTATTGACATGGTAAAACGTGTCATTTGCAACGGCGTATCCTTGCTCGTGCGACCCAGTTTCGCGCCGGTACTGTTGACACAATACTGTCAAAACAGGAGACGTCCAGTTTCCATCAATCCGATAGCTTTCAGCCGGAGATCGTACAAAGAGCCTGGAAAACTCATCACCCGGCCGTCGAGTCGAAAAAGACACCATGGAACGTGACGTTTCCGGAAAACGAGGTAAAAAAAGGGACGTAGAGGGGCTGGGGGGCTGCAGAAGGGGAACGAGTGGAAGCTGCGCGCGACACGGACGGAGAGAGGCAAATAAACAGAACAAATTCATGGTGATAAAATTCCGTACGACGGTCTTCGGTTCGAAAAAGGGGAACAGGGACGGGAATAGGGTGGGGAACGGGGACAATTTCGATGGAACGCGTGCTAAAGGGTCAGCGCGTTTAACGGGGATCGAGTTTACAGAGAACGCGCGGGCTACGTGCTTGAATACTTTAACCCTTTCCATTTCATGCAATTTTCTGACGCCAGATATAATCTCTGGCTTCGAAGAACGCTATAAAGTTTTACTTCCTTTTTTTCTTTAGGCTTCATTAGAGACAAAAGCTGACAACGTAACTCGGTAGAAATATGTTGTTACAAATGTATCTGCTACGGAAAATGTTAACCCTTACGATGCGAAGAAAATACGTAATATGTTTTCGTAACACTTTGCGGGTTATCCCGCTACCTCGTTAACGCAATAAACAATAAATATTGATATTAAAATATTTATTGAAACAATGGCATAAGTTCATCTTGCGTTGGCAGCACTGACTGCTGCCTGCAGTTGTTTTCGTCACAGCGTCTCGAAAATTTTAGAAACATAGTTTTTTCGTTTTATTTTCAGCTTTGTTCTTTTGCATACAATTATTTTTATTGTAATATTTTATTTTATGTTCAGTAATAAACAAAGCGTTTGTAAAAACCACGCATTTCTTACTTTAATACTATTTAACTAGAATATAGTTATTAAACGGTAATAAACAGCAAGTTGTAGTTAAATTAGCAATGATTTGCAAACGTCCGTCGAATGAACGAAAGTGCTTCCATTTCGTTATAAGACGATGAGAAAAACGTATCTGGAAAATCTCTCGATGGATGGCTGTACAGAGCCCTTCGACTGTAAACGATTAACCCACTTGCGTGCCAACAGAGCTATGCATCGAACTCGGTGACCCTCTATCGCGAATTCCTGCGCCAAACCGGTCCACAGCCTCCTCTCCACGGTCAACGACCAGGGAAACGGCCCACTTACGGGGGTGCAAAATCGCTGGGCCAGCGTTTTTTGCGTCGAACAACGAGAGGCCAGCCACCTGAATTACACGTGACGGGTTGCTCGACGCGAACGAGGACGCGCATAATGCGTAGTCGAGGCTTCGGGAGTGTAACGAGCGCCTCGAATAACGGTGTAAACTTTTAATTAAACCGGTGGCCAGAGCCGTGAGAGCTTGCCAGGGTGAAAAACACCAAGCGCAGGGTTGAACCAGAGTGAACGAGGACAGAGCAAGGTGTATCTGGGACGTAGGTTCTCGAAATTAGCCCGGATGATACGTTGTGAGATGTCGTCTAGAAGAATTGGAGGAACAGGCTCTAAGACTGTTATATTGTTTCTTAGTAAAACCAATACTTGATTATGGTAGCATAATCTGGGCACCTTATTTTAAATCGCAAATTGAGCAAACTGAGAAAAAGTACAGCATCAGTTCCTACGTTTAGTCTCATATACAGCATAGTCATAACTATGAATCCATACTCTCATCACTTAATTTAACAACATTAGAAAGAAGGAGAAACATTTTTGATATTCTTTTTGATTATGAAGTGTTCGATGATATTATAAAGTCCTTTGAAATCTTAGAAAAATTCTTAATCAGTATTCCAACTTTTCATTTAAGATCATACAACTCGTACTTGTTTCTGTTTATCATGTTGAATCTTCGAATCGAGTTTTTGCGTTTAATCTTGAAAAACACTTATTTATATAAGAACTTTCTACGCTATCTTACACAAGACTAAGACTAACTTATATTTATGGAACGTTTAAAAACGTTAGCCCACCAAATTAATCGAATATTTAGTATCTTTTGTAACCGTGGCGTAGCAGTAGAATAGGACGACGCTAAGTCAGCCAATCCATTTGAACGTATCACGAGAGAACCTTCGCACGTAATTTGTGTTAACAACACTACGTTTCTTCTCCCTCGAACTCTTTCCCCAGGTAATCAGAATATAAACAGCCGTAACACTTGCCCCGCAAATTCCCGTGTCAAGGAAACAGGATCGACCAAACGGAAGCAAACAAGAGCTATCGCTGCGAGCCAGCTCGCTCCCAAAACAATTCCCAGGCTTTTTGCTGGCCGCAGGGTAAACAGACTGACCCTGCGGAGCGCCGTAGACCTGACAGTGTAACCAGAGCCCAACCACTCGTCCTGATAGCCAGCCCAGTCAAACCACGTAGATCGTATGCGGATAGCCTGCGTCGAGACACTGAGCCGCTCTAACACGGGAACGCTCGGCCACCGTCCAAATAGCCTGATGTACGTCGTTAACGATGCTTCGCGGAAGGAGCAGTGCAGGTCACCGACCTTCGCACTTGCTCCTGAGAATGTTCCAGTCTAGCATTGCTATAGGAAAATTCTTACTTTTTATTTAGTAGAGTGGACGGTAGGGCTCAGATGTACGTAAAACAAAGTGAAGTTCTTAATACGTACAATATATTTAAAATAGTTTAATGGTATAAACAAATTTTCTACTTAACGCAACTTCAACCTTATAAATTAGTTAGTTTAATTTATAGGAAATCTATTTTTATTTAGTGAGAGATGGTAGGGTTCAGGTGTAAGTGAATCAAAATAAAGTTCTTATATATTATATATTTAATGATCGCATCGTTGATTAAAAATAAAAATTCGTTAAAAATTTGTGTTTGAATTTAATGTAAGAAAACGACATTACTTTCCGACTCCCTAATATGACGATCCTACATTTATCGGATCGCTAAACCAGCGAACGACAAACACCAACGTAAACGGCCACAGGAAAAAAGGGGCGTCGCGCGTTCGTGCGTCCCGAGCACCGATAAAATTAACTTCCTCGGGTTCAACGGGACCGATCCCCGTGATCGGGTATACAGGATCGCCGTTTCGCGGCGTAGCCTGGAAAACAGGCAAAGTGCGAATCGAAATCGCGTTAGAGGAATCGCTGGTGGCATAACGGCAGGAAGCGTGCACGCTCGGAGAGTCTCGTGTACACCAAACAACAGCGGTTGAATGAATAGCCGCGAGCACAGATTAAATGACGGCTGGTTAACACAAAGCCGGAATTTTCCGCGGGTCTGCTACGGACGACGTCACTTTTTGCAGCCGAACAGAGCAGATTACAAAAGTGTGTGCGCGTACGCGCGTGTATGCTTGTGTGTGCGTAGACGCGCATCATCGGCTATACAAATTTAGCCGATATTTCATGGGGGAATTCGAAAAATTTTATTCGGAACCGTCGCGTCGACGAATTCGCGTCACGTCCGGCTTTTCACGAAGCTCCGCAAGCTGGATTTCGACGCCATTGTAAGTTGCCGCCCAACTTTTTTCAATAACCGTATCGAAAGCGTTGTAATGCACTCGTTGCTATTTTTAGGGCCACCTTTTGTCCAGGATTCCGCGTATTCTACCGCGTCGTATTAAATTGTTGATTTCGAAACAGAACATCTATTGTTGTACAAACATTCTATCCTCGAGGATCATGCTCGCGATTGTGGTCGTTCGAAGGTTCTCGAATCCGAACTAAGTCTAATGGGGATTTTAGAGCGATACGATAAAACCGAAACTGCATATTATTGGAAATGGAGTTTAATATTACAGAATAAAATACACTCTTATTTAAAATACTTCCCTAACATCCCTAAAGTCCTATTCGCAATATGTAGCACCTATCGCTTACTTTCTAAATTACCAGACGTGGCTTGGGTTCTTGGAAGACACCCTTCAGTAAGTACGTTAAGAGAAAGTTGGTTATTCGGTAAATTTTTGCTTCTTAATATTTCTGTATCCAATTTCTAACACTTATCTCAACCAGTTGATCGATCTAACTTTTATCTCGTCAATACCCTTCACCGTGCCTTCAAATTAACCACTGCAAACGCGATTCTTGTCGCGACGGGGCTAATAAATTCAGGATAAGAATAACGTTGAAACGATATTAAAATCTATAACTATGTGCCGTCAACGTCGCGAATACATCAACGCTAACTTCAGGACCGGAACTCGAAAGCGTTTAAACGAAGTTCGCGTTCTTGCCCAGCGTTCGACGAACAAAGAACCGAAAGACGGGGGTGGAGGAAGAGAAGAAAAATTAATCACGGACACCTTGCAGAGGACACTCTGTCAATCCCAGGACCGCTTCCGTTATTTTTTCGTCTCGCACGAGAGAGCGTCCGAAGCAGAAGACGCATAGTCGCTGATTCGGTGCCGATAAACTGCTGGTTACCTCGCTTCCTCTGTATTCTTCTTCCTTTTCTTCTTGAAAGGACGCTTTATCTCGAGGGTAAAGGGTTCTAACGAGATCCGGGAAGGCAGGCAAACGCGGCTTCATAAGAACAGAGCAAGGGTAGAGTTTGTTGAATAGGGAACGAGGTTGTTTACGAATTCTAAACGCATCCGGAGTCCTGTTTCTCTCTCGAGCAACGCGAACACCTCGATCGACGTGAGGACCGGTGAGACAATTTAACCAAACTCGCGAAACAACTTTTGGCATAGCAAGTAGTTGTCTAATAAACACCGGCAATGCCATGCTTCTCCGGATACAGTACGATTTCGAAGAAACTGCCATGCATTAGCCAACCGTTCCTTTCGAAACTCGTTGTTTAATATGTTTTTTAGAAGATCAACTTGAAAAATGGAACCTAAATACAGATTTATAGCCGTCTCACCTAAATTTGCTATAATTGCATACCGTGCAATTGCGCGTAACGCAATCAGTAGTATACAGAAAAGAAAAGTTTTTTCTTTATCAAGTTTCGAATCTGAAATTCAGGACTCTGCAAGCTTTTCAAGCGATCGTTTATCTTTACGACTCCAGAATCGATTAATTTCCCATTCTTTATTCTATCGGTCGATCAAGTTCGCTTGGAAAACGTTCGATCAATCGGAAGGGTAACGCCGGGGTCGGACATTGAACGAATGGAAAAATCGAGGGACAACGAGGAAGCGTCAATTCAAAGGAGCAGACATACATCTTACGCATTCGCGGAATTCGAAATGAGCTCGGGCCACATTTCTCTCCCTTATCAGACGATAAGCGACCGCGGGTTTCCCGACGAAAATCGACAGTCCCACGGGCAATTCAGGCATCGACGAGTGTTAGAGATCGATAATTATCGTATGTATTATAAAAACCGATTCTGTATGAATATTATTACTACAATTTCTGCGTTATCTTGCTCAAAAGCTTTCACACAGAGATACAGGAAGCAACAAAATCACGCATAGTTACAGCACGAACACCTATTATGACGTCAGTATTGCCGGGGTTAATCGCTACTTTTTCCCTCGCTAGCGTTAGCGATAAGCACAGCAGCGCCATTCTGTCGAGCATCGTTCTACAGAGAAGAGTATTGGCGGCGTATCTCGGGCAAGAAAGGGCTAATATCTCTCTAGCCAGGAATTCTAGTTTTCTATTGCGGAGCCAGGACGCTGTTGGCGTATCTTTTTTTTCCCAGTCGCTCCTTTTGGCCTTTTCGAGGCGCACTCGCGCGGGGCGTTCGAGCAGAAGCTAATCGCACCGGATAACCGGACCCCCGGCATGTTTGTTGCGTAGTAAAATCTCGATTATCTGACCTCTGTCGCGCAAAAAAATTAATGGAGAGGAACCGGGAACGGCTTCCTTTTATCTCTGCGCGCCAACAGTTTTCTTTATGCTATATTCCATTAACCTATCTCGTGCAATATATATTCAAGATATCAGCTATAGTTTCTAGGATTCACCTTCGCTACAATGTTGACCTTTTGATAAAGCTTGCGGTGCTAAAGCTAAACGGTAATTGGTATCGGGGACAAATGGTCGGTTGTTTATGAGACGTTGTTGTACGTTTTGCAGACGTAAAACTCGAGGCTAGAGGAACCTTTTCCAGAATATTCCTTTCGTTGTGTACAAGTGCAATCTTTCTGATACGTGCGTATCAAAAATACTTCTTTCGCCTTGGGAACGTAAAACATATAATTTACGAGTAGTAATTTTATGGCGCCAAAACTTAAAAGAACAAAAATACAATTATCCGTTTTTTACCATAATATGGGTCAAAATAGGCCTTTTGGTATGTACATAGAAAAACATAGTGACTAGTCATAGAAGAGTATCAGTTGATAAACTCTTCATTTGAAAGTAGATGAAGAACTAAAGAAATGCGTATGTGTGTATATAAAAGTGATGATCGCAAAGTAGAACACCTCGAGTATTATACAAAATATTCATACGTTTCCATTTTTTTAAATTATGCCACTAGAAGATACACAGTAGAATCGTAAGGAACAGTTATACACGCGAAACAAACTTGTTTTAACGTTTTGAATGCTCGACGAGAAAAAAGAAGCGCGCGTGAACTGTCCCGAAAGTCAGAAATTCCTAAACGGCTCGATCCTGTACACAGCCGCATTCTATTATCGCGTTGACGCTTGCTCCGTTCATTAAATCCAACGGGTCGACAGAAAGCGAAAGCGACAGGGGCCCGGTGACGGATTAATTTAAGTCCGACGAAAGATATCGCCGGCAACTATTCTAATTACGCTAAATAATTATAGCGCCGTCGGACAATTATATCGGAGTTGGCGAAACTACGCGCACAACTTGACGTTTTCGCCTTTAATATCGTCGCTCAGAGAGAGAGAGAGAGGGAAAGGAAGAGAAAGAAACGAGAAAAAGAAATACAGAGAGAGAGAGAGAGTGGAGAGAGAGAGAGTGGAGAGAGAGAGAGAGTGGAGAGAGAGAGAGAGAGGAGGACCGTGCTCAGTCTCCATAGAATCTTCTGAAATATCGCAGGAAGCTCGTCCTCGACCGGAAGCGATTTCTTCGCCTGTAATAATTCAAAGTTTGCATTTCCTACGACAGCCCCCATAATTCCTCCTAATGATCGCGACGGAGCACGCCTTCGCGAAAATGGCTGGAACTCCGCGGAGCTTTTTATTCCGGGAAACTTTTTGGGTAATTCAGTTTTTTACGTTACGTGGGCTTATCCAAACGGATGCAAAAAATTCATAGGAATTAAATAATATAGAATTATTTTTATAGATGATAGGGTTCAGGCATAGGCGTGACAAAGTAAAATGCTTAGATATATTAAGAATAGCTTCAACAGTTTCGCACCTCAGGAACACTCTAATCCAAATATTCTAGGTTCACACTATCGCTTTACTCAAACACTCTTCACACTTTTTCAGAATCGTACTGGTGAAGTTGATCGAATTTTTGGTGCCGTTGCAGTTTACGTTCTTGGGATTCCTTGTGTCCCGCGGTGCTCGAACGCAGCTCGATTAAATTAATCGTATCCTATTACGAAACTTCCCGGCGAGTGAATTTGGAGCATCGATCTTGACGAAGAAAACCTACCCCAAGATTAATTCACCCGTACAAAGGAAGCTTCTGTTGCAGTCCGATAATCTTGACTTGAAACGGTGGAATTTAAACGTAAGACAATATTTAATACCCAAGCTCTCTCTCATTTACTTTAGCTTCATAATTGTTCATTCCGTTTATAAGCGAGTTTACGCTCGCAAGAATAAACGCATCACGGTTGTTGTGCGCTAGGATTTAACTGAGAACTTCTATAAATTTAAATGTTCCTTTAACTCTCCCCTTTCTCGCAAGTACTCACTCCAATCGTCGCCTTCCTTCCCTTTGCTTAAGTTAAAAAATCGTAATACTCCAACCGTAAAATTCGACCTAAATTCGTCTATGTTTGGATTCTAATCTCCAGCCTATCGAAGGTACCAAGGATGTGACTCAGTCAGTAAGCAATTCATTAATGTAACTTTCTTCTACTACTACTGTAAACTGTGCTAATATATATTAAAGTTCTCTACCAGAATCCTGTTCAATCCATCAAAATAATCAACAGTCTGCATAAGAACCAATTTCTAATAAATGCGCAACGCTCTAGAAACAAGCAATAAAATGAGCGGAGGTTTATTAATTAGCGATTCGAGTTCTTAGACATCGAATTTCTTCGCTAAAGCTCGACTGGTCCCAGGTTGAAAGGCACGACGGAAATCACGTCGAAGGGACGGCAAGGGGCGAGGGGAAGGGAGGCAGAGGCAAAGTAGGTAGATGATAGCTGTTCGACGACGCGATCAAGAAAAAGACGCCAACGAGGGACGCGGCGAACGAGCAAAGTAGGCACCCAGGGGAATACATCAGCGAGCAATCTCGGCAGAGGCGGGGAACAGCCGGAAATGAGAAAGGACGACTCTTTAATACCTCAAGCACGATCGTTCGCGGTCTGATAGGTTCGAAAGAAAGATCTATTGCCACCCGGGAACACGAGGGCGTGCAAGTGCTCGCCGTTAATGTCTGTGCTCTCGTGTTTTCAATAAAAATTCAGGCATTCAATTCTTCAGGGAAGCACCAGTTTCTGCGCAGCAATCGTCTACGATCGATTTCGCAAATCTGCGTATTTCCGTTACAACTCGCACGTCTCAATTGTTGGATCCAACTGCTCGAATTTGGAGTTTTATGCCTGTACAAAAAACAGATTTATGCTCGAATCTATTCCACTGTTTTTGTCTTCGCGTATGTTAGAAATATTGTTGAGATAAAACAGTATTTATTTATTGTTAGGATTCTAATCTCCCGCCTATCGAAAGTACCAAAGATGTGACTCACTTAATAAACGACTGAAATGCCGCTATACGGCAATATTCATTGGTGTAACTTTTTTCTACTACCACTGTATACTATGCTAATATAAGTATATTAAAGCACGTGTCGCGATTACTAAAGTGTTCTATACCAGTAATCTTATTCCATCCATCAAAATAATTAACATTTATCCTTCCTAAAAAAACTCTACATACTAAAGACATTGAGAAATAATGGATTTCTTTCCCCGATTGTTTCATGGTACTTCATCTTATTAGGGTTTCGAGACGCGGTTAATACTCCCAGGTATGAATGTTCACAGTGTCGTCGCGTTTGCAGTTTTGTCAATTCCTATTGCGCGCCCGTCTTGTAGACATCATCGAGACTATCATTTTTACGAAATATATATATAATTATTTACACGAGTTCCTTTTCAACGAATACAAATACGAAGTTGCATAAAAATTCACGGTCCACCCACGACCAATGCTAAACTGTTCCGTTTGCCTGTAACACCTAACATCCGTCCAGGACCGAACGGTCGAGGTTATCGGGAACAAAAGGCGACGTTAACGGGCGAACGAAAGCCAGCGCACAACAGGCAAATAATATTCGAGGAATTGAATTAGACCGCGTAATCTCGGGTTCGCCTTAGGGAACTGCCATCAACTCGGCTGGATCGCCGCCAAACCGTCGGAACCAGTCCAAGAACCTCGGATGACGGCTAGACGCGACGATCTCTCTTGCTTCGCCTCGGCGCGTCGCGAGGTTCAGGATCAACGGCGTTGCCAAAAATCGTGATACGCGGAGAGAAAGCCTTGCGGAAAAATTATCTGCGCTAGAATGCTCGAGCTCCCTTATCTCGGGGACCATGTTTCTTGGGAGATGACGGCGGCCATGATCTAGGATCATCATCCTTCGCTTTAGAATCCGCCTTTATCCGCCGTGATAGCAACGCGAGCGGGAAACTCAGCCCTCGCCCCTGGGAATCCCGGCAAACAAATTGTGAAACGATTGTGCGGCGCAAAGGTGTCTGCGAACGTAATTTATCGATTCGTTTTGATGCAGCGCGGGAGGCGCGTATCGAATTTTCAGTGATACCAATTCCGAGAGTAAACTTCATTACCAAAGCAAAGTACGCGAGGGATCGGGAAATTAATACGTTGAATTACTTATGCCCCTGCGAGCTTCGAAGTTCGTAAATTCGCTTAAGAATGCATGACGCACCTTTGACTACCTGAATTCGACTAAATTCGAACCATCGATCCCAGACAGGCGAATCGAACGCCACGGGAATCTTTCTCCGTTTATTCGTTTCTTCGCATATGGACCCATTTGCACCTGAAATAACGGGAGCAGGATGCGAACAAATTAGCAGCATTTTATATGAAGGTTTTTTATGGATATGTGCACTGCAGAATACAAACCCTTTTTGTTCTTTTGTACATGTATAATAAATAAATAATTTTTTTCATCATCTTTGTCTGTTTATTTACAAACTTGCTGACATAAAAACATTTTTTTTTGAAATAAAATGGTTAAATCACGCATTTAAGGGTTAATGCTTACGGCAGAGCATTTCAAAAGACATTCGAGTGGCCTTAAAAACGAAACAAGCCAGCTAAAGGGGAGCAGTTTCAATCGGACACCTTCGCGAGCCTGGAAAACAGAATAAAACGCGCCATTCGATGCCTCGTAAAAACCGAAACGATCATTGGATACAGTGTCGCCTGGTGGAATCGCACGATAAACGGTTGCGCCGCGTCGCCCATCAAACGCGTTCATCCTGTTGCAGTTGTCGTACAAGCCGCGCTACCAGATTATTGTTTCAACGATCGAGTCGCGTTAAACCGTTCTGTATGATAAATTGATACTGTCCGTAGGCCATTTAATTTCGTGTCTCCCTCTCTTCCGACCGCGGACCACCCTCCCTTCCAACCAGCTCGTGCTGTTCGCGGAACGAGAACGCTCAAGCTCGTTCTTCACCGGTAAATTTATCCTCCACGACCTGGATTCTCTATTCATTGCGCTTTTCCGTACGCGTAACAGACACACTCTTTCGCTTGGAAATATTGCCCGGGTCTCGTTTGGTTCCGCTTCAGCCGTCGAAACGGTCGATTACACGCGCTCAAACGTTCGCCGTCAGCCGAGTTAATAGAGTACATCGGTGTGTTCCGTGAGAGTAAGAAAGGGATTTTAAAAGCGTGGATTTTAACCGGCAACGTTTAATTGGATATGTGCCCTCCTCTCGTGGATCGTCGAAACTGTACGAACAACCTATCTCACCGAAGCGTATCCAATTCCAAAAGGATCTAGGGTATCTTGATACGGCTGGGAGACGAGCATCGCGTTGGATTAAACGACGTTGTCGTGCGAACAAGCTGAAGCAAATAGTTCTTTTAAAAAATAGATTATTATGCTTCAAAATGCGGCAAGTTTTTTGGAATCGTTCGTCGAAAGTTTAGGAATGAGTCGTGCTTCGAAGATGAAAACAATATATGTAGTTGCTTCTAATTAAAAGCTTTCGATATTAAATTTAAAAGAAAAACAGGAACGTTACGATTCAAAAAGCTTGTATCCCATGGGATGAAAGCTGAACGATCAAACCAGACTACCATATGCAGGAATATTAGCAGCGAACGTCGAAAAGAGTGAAAATGGCTGGCTACAAAACAGCGAATCAACAGCGACGTTAATCAGCCAAGGCATCCGAATATCAGAAAGCCGCTTCCATTGAGCTGCAATTTCCAATTCCATCCAGCGATCCTGTTCGCCGGCCATCATCACCGATAAACTAGTTTTCATTCTAGCTTGTAATACACGCGTTCCGACCTTTCGATTCCCGGTGCGCAAAAAACTGATTTCCTCTGGTATCAGCGACAAACTGATGCAGCACCGGATGTCTATGCGCTAATGAAAAGCAAGCCTTTTGTCGAGTCAAGCCAGGACCAATGAAGCTTATTAGAGGAATCAACGCGATTCTCCGTAGCAGAGGGAACTGGTAGATCATGGTAATCAGAAATGGAGTCGGATCGACGGTCCACGCAATCCGTGAGTGATCATAAACACGAACCGAATCGTCGGCTACGTGTGCACCCACACGCATCATAATCCTGCCGGAGCGGCGTTACATCATTTGCATGATGGAGCAAAGTAATCTGACACTTCATTCGACTGCGAAACCCTCCTATGATGGAGGCACAGAGCACAGTGTGTGTGTGCGCAGGTGTGTGCGTCACTGTGTGTATATTTTCCACCCTATGATCGAATGATCGACTTCTAATTATTTTAATTAAGAAATCCTACATCGAGAACATATATAAACTTTAGTAGATCCTTGAAGCAGATTATAACACGTTACTGCTGGTTTATTGATACTATATTATTGTTGGGCTATTTTTTTTTTTGTTACTGCTTCTGTCTTCTTTTATTACTGTTTTCTATTCTCCCTCCTTCTTCTTTTTTTGACCTTGTTTGCTGCGCTTGCTTTCCCTTTTTATCGTTTACATTTTTCCATCTTCGTATCCTTTTTGAACTCACTACTTTTTTCTCCTGTACCCCTTTTGTTGCTACAATTTTCTTTCTGTATTTTTTTGAAATTTATGTGGTAACCCATCCTTCATTGGAACCTTAGGATGGTAATGCTTGATAGCACCTGCTATCGGCCAAGTAGTCCTTAGTCACTTCATACCCAGATGAAATCTTTCTCAATTAAGTACATAGAGTGGTATAGTAGTGCACTTCTTATTAATTTTAGGCCTCTATTAACATTCCTAAATTATTAATTCTCACGAACGCTGACATACCAACGTAAAAATTTTCTCCGCCTAATTTTTTCATCGTTCTCCCTAATACTCTGACTGCCCTTTAGTATGCTCTCCATATTTCAAAACAATCCTCAATTCTCAACTCAAAGCTATAAGCAAAAGTTCGGCCCACCATTCCGTGGCACAGCAGTCGCTCAATCTGCGACAACTGTTTCAAAATTCTCTATAATTGCACCCTTTACGGCCTTCCTGTTTTATTACTTCAGTCGCGAGAAACTCGTCGCGCAGATGTCGTGGCAGGACAAGCCGGAAGTTAAAAGCGTCCCGTCGTAAAACGAGAACTTTTGGCAATAAATTCAACATCGAGCTCACTCTTGGACATAGGCACTGCGATGAAATTTCATTGAAAACCTGGTCATTGACCATTTCACCGTGGCACCAGAGCAAACGCTATACCTGTGCACGTTGTACCGCTCAATTAAGAGCTTTAATTGTCCAGGCTCATTATCCGCGCAATTAGATTGGCGGAAATTTTAATCTGCTGTCTCATGTACCACCCACTTTCTTTCTTTCCTTCTTCCGTCTTTTACTGCAGCGAGTATTAAATAACACCATCCCCTCCACCCCTGGAGAAAAGATTTTCCAGGTAATGCAAAATTAACAAGTTCAGGCTGAAGGAAATTTCGCGCGGATCATTTTTCTCTCTCACAAAAAGACCCGTTCTCTGGCAAAAATGAATTCAAAATAGCTTCTCCATTTTTTCCAGCATTACAATTTTCAAAAACAACGTGAAAATATATTATGCTGGAGTATAAAGAGCACTACATAATGTATTTCCAAGATTTCTTCCCCAACGCAAGGGTACATTTCCATAATATGAAAATCTACTTCGCTTCATACATTTTTTCTAATTCCTTGCCCAAATAAATTCTATTTTACAATTCTTAATATTACTGCGGATACCTGATAAACATATTTTAAAAATCATACATTTTGCAGTGAGATGCTTATAAATTAGTTTATATGTTTATATATGAAACACGTAGTCAATTCGTAAGAGAAAATACATCATCAAAGAATTGGCACCGAATCGCATGATACATCGAGTACCATCTGCTCGAGACAACTTGACTTCTAGCAACCGATAAAAAGAATTTGGTCGATGCGGCTCGATAAAAAGCCGCAGCACGGTATCGAAGTGGCCCAGGGGTTCGCGTAATAATCGATATCGTCTGCGAAAGCTGCCGCGGCAGCAGATCGCAACGCGAAACTCAGCAAAGGAACCGAGTCAGCAGCCACGGTTGAGAGAGTCGCAATGTCACCCGCGGTAGTTTCATCTCTGCTTACCCTGTCTTGGCTCCACTTACGATAAATCGATCTCGTTGTTTATCCAGCAACATTGTTCATCGTCCAGCCTGCAGAACTTTAACTCAAACATACGATTCGTGCCGTCGAATTGTCTCTTTAAAACTAGTTCAGCTTTTCTCGGAGCTTCGATTTACTTTCTCGTTGGTTTTCTACCGATACGAACCCTTTTACGGGCAACATGAAATAAAATAGGGCTGAAAAGATTCGCAGTAATAATAAATAGGAAGAAAAATGTATTTATACAAGACAGAAGAGTGATGACATCTCAACGAAATCAGTAGCACTTTGTTCAAATCTTACTTGCCCGAAGATCCTGCTTCATATTTCTTATCCTCCGTCGTCATTCTCAAACAATTCGAGCTGCTGAAATTCGATCGTTTCCGCTTCCCTATCGACAATTTTCTTCCGCCTCTTTTGTATCCGACCCGATTTAAGGTAGCTTCAATTTATGCTTCAATTTCAGCTGCTTTATGGGATGTTTCCTTCCATCCCATTAAAGTTCGAAGAAAAATCGCCCGCAATGCGCGTTTCTCGCGATTAATACATCCCTGCCTCCAACCCCTTTGCTAACTCCACAATTCTCTTATCGATATGGACTTAACATTCCGCGAATACTCGGGTTCTGTCGATAATGTTACCTTTCAGTGTTACGTCTACTATCTCGAGCTTCTTGGACGCGCAGCTGTTTATCGTAATTATTTATCAGAGGTAAAATGACGGCGTCGAGCTCGAGTTTCTCGCGACGCCAAAGATTCTGAATTATTTACCGCAGCCATGGCAATAAATAGCAACGCGAAACCAGAATGCAGACAGAGGAACGAGAGGGGGATGGTGGTGAAAATCGATCGTCACGCTGTGTCGTTGATTCCTCTCGATTAGCTCTGTATAGCCGACACTTTGTTCGCTTGCCACGGAAAAAATTGCAAGAAAAAGTTACAATCGGTTACGTTTCTAAAGTCATAGTTACGATAGTGTACCCTTAAACTATAATACAATCCTTAACCGTATGCTTATTTATAAACTACTTAACTGCATTACTGTCTGTCCGTCACTGCTTGAACAGTTTTAAATATAAAAGTTTAGAATCTTTTAAGAGTTCTCTGTTAAATATGTTTAAGAACTAGCATGTATTATACTGCAAGCATTATTTTTATATGCATTTAAACATGTGCTGCCATGTATTTTTCTCTTTGATACCAAAGGGCTTATTTTCATTAATAAAACATTATTGTTACTATTATTATTATTATATATCTACCACAAATATACATGTTGATCTCTTCGTTTCCGTTCTACAGTCATACATTTCGTGAACCAATCCACTAAAATTTCTGCGAAAGGTTTGTTTTCCGCAAACCCCTATCCACGGTCGACAACTGTTTCCATTTATTTTACGAAGGTGGCTATTACAGTAGAATATTTATGCATGTAAATGCCCACGAACTGTTCTTCGATTTGTTACAAGAAACGTTCGCACACTGTGCTGGTGAATAGTTTTGGCTAGCGAATGGGAACCTTAACCAACAGCAGACCGACGCGATCGACTCGATTATTTCACCGCTCGATCGACCGCACCGCTCGCTCCTTAATACGTTCCCTACTTATTTCATAATTTTTCATCGGTCCAATTGCGTAATGGGTTTCACGACAGAGTCCAGCGAACCGGCGCCAGAGGCCAACGTCCACCCCGCGGAAGAATTCTACCCACGTTCCAAACAGTTTCATCCCCACCAGGCGACAGCGGCGGCGGAACGCCATAAATTTATCACCGGGATGATTTGTCGCCCGGTATTCTTTTTCCTACATTTACTTCGACCATTTTTCCCAGGCGCAACGACGACTCTACTTGCACGGAGCAGCGTAAACGCGCCCGATCGACCCGTTTCTCCGTGCCCACCCCCGTCCCCCTAATAAATAGCGAATTCGAGGATGATCGATCGGCACGATAGATCGTGCCTACGTCCGTCTCCATGTTGCTTGTCATTTGAATTCATTTCATTTAGAACACTTTGTGGACAATCTTTGATCGTATACTTTTAACGGTTAATACATTTTTTCGAATCTTACATCAGCTTCAAACATAGCATTTTAGTTACTCTAAAAGTTGTGTCTAATCAATGAAGAATTTATTTTTTTTTGCTGTCCATAGTTTATGCAATATCTAAAGCTATACTATACGATTGTTAACCTTAAACTATCTTGTATATCTTTATGTACCAATGGGTTCCATACCCGTTAATTAAATTAATAATTAATAATTAAAATTAATAATAATAATAATAATAATAATAATAATAATATTTTATTATTAAATAATAATCAACTAACTTTATTATTAAACGATTATTATTATTATTCTAGCTAAAGAATCGGAAGGTTACTCGGAAGTCATCTTGCATAGAGGAGGTGAGCTTTTTGGATTTTCGCATCAACCCCTTAGCGCGAATTTTAACGAATTTTTTAACGATTGAAGCGTATTTGTGTGGCGTATCTTAAATTATAACCTGACAATACTTGGGTTACGTTCAATGCTAAATTAACCAATCGAGCAACATCAGACGATGATTCATGTTTGTTAGAAAAATGACGGGATCTCTGACGATAGATACTCGCGCGTTCAAACGACTCGGCTCGCGTTAAAATCAGACGATCCAGAAACACTTGCAGAATAAGGCTTCTCTATTTACGTGGAATTCGAGAAGAAACGGCAGCTCGGGTCCCGCCGCAGCGGAAATAGAAGCCCGGAACACTCAGCCTGTTGGACGACTACTTATCGGGACTGTCGCGCGGCTTCGACTCTTCGCCTCGATGAAACCTTTTCACCTCCGAGAATCTGTGTTCAATCTTTGATCCTAAGGAAATTACAGTTCTCAAGGGCTGAAAGAAGAGACGCCGGGGAAAATTGTACGCTGCTCGCGGTCCCCGGCCATTCAACGAGTCTCCTTTCACGGAGTAACGACACGGAAGAGAGGAGAGACACTTTCTCGGGCGCAAATACGGTATTAACTCTGAGCTGCTAGCGGCGCCATAAAATTTTTAGCCTAGTCACGTACATCTGTGCATACACGCGTTGTACGCTTATTTTTCGTAATACTGAAAGGACAAAAATTTCCCTGTCCCTAAGTGGACATAAAAAATTGACACTTAAACGGAAAGAAAGTTGGAGTGCGCGTGTAGACTGCGCATTGATACTTAGATAAATTCAGAATTATTAATATGAAAAATCAATCGGAGCTTTAACTCTTTCGATCCGAACGATACACGTATGTACGATTTGAAAATTATACGTGTGTGAAAACTTGTTACTTATAATCTATCTAGTACGATAGGCATACTTTGATTATTATTGGATCAATATTTATATTCCGGGATGAAAGGGTTGACTAGAAGAGACCAGAAATCAGCTCCTACACCAAGACTTTAAATAACTTTCCCATACTGGTAGCCGTAATTTTCTCGTTCTTTAGCATAGTCAGGCTAATTAACTATCGTTTAACGATAAAAAAAAATACCAGCTTTAAAAGATACAAAGAAAAAAAGAACGTCAACAACTTCGACCGTCTTCGAAATTCATTCAAACTATAGCAGAACCTCCTGCTTTAGTTTCAACCAAGTGATTATTTACCGTCAAATAAAACAGAAGAGTCTCCTCTGCAGGGCAACAGCAACAAGGTACGTCCTCGTAAAACCGAGGAACGCGAAAATGAGCCGAAGAACTTTCCGTTCTGTCGAACAACGAACAATCGACGCCGGTAATGCAGTTACTCCTTCTATTGGCCGGCGTTCTCGAACTTTGCAATGGTAATATCGGCAGCGTACCGGAGTTTCTCCAGGCACTTGAACGACACGAGCCAATATTAGCGGGGCCGGTCGGTGTGTTTAAAGTGTTAAAAAACTTGGGAAATTTGCACGGTGGCAAGTTTGCGAACCGTCGAACGGTTTTCGCTCGCTCGCTTGTTCGTTCGTTCGTTCTGTTCTGTTCTGCTCGTTTTATTAGGCATTACAGAGCACCGAACGAGCACCGCTCTCGCCTCTCGACATTTTGATCCCGCGCATTAAACCAAGAACTCCCCTTGACCCAGAAATCGAATAATGCCGGAACCGAAAGAAAAATTGTTCCCCCCGGTCCTGGAACGGAAATCCTGGAACGCTGAAAATAATATAATGGTTTACCCGCGTGCTTCGCTTCGTCGAGTTACTGCTGTCGAGCTTCGAATTGGAGGCAGCGCTCCCTTTAAACCGAAACGAAGAGGAAGCAGGCGTTCGGTCAATGTCTCTATGACTTTCGTTGGTAAACGAAGAATTTGTTTAAAAAACAGTAATGGTTTCTTTGTTAGGGATAACATTTCTTTACAGATAAAAATATAAAGGAAATACGAAAGTCATTCTTGTCTTCTTGTTTCTTTAAATGAAACGTCTAATTAGCAGCGTTCATCTAGCAAAACAAAATTCACTTATAAAAAGACTATGATAAATTGTCGATTATTATAAAACACCTGTGTCGCATATCATCTGTCGCTTACTTTAATATTAAGTATTTTTCGGTGTAAAAGAGACGTCCAAGTTGAACACAGCTACCCCGATGCACCCTGTATAACAAGATGACGACGCGGAAAGAGCGATCAAAGACAGAACGACCGCTTGAAAGAAGAGAACGATCGTTAATGGACCCGTTGCCGTCGGATGCTGTGACTAATTGAGGGTAGCGCGATTAACCCCGCAAATTAGGTCACCGAGCACCGAGTGGTTCACGGTACAAAGTAATTTCTGTTTGATATACAGGACGCTAAGCGTCCCGCTGCATTTCTTCAAACGCGATCCTCTCGTCCGAAGGCAGCGCGAGAAACGCGACGGAGAAAAAAGGAAGAGACCAACGAATCGTCAAAGGCGAGTAAGAATACAAAAAAAGTATACCGTGGGTTCGAATTAACACGTCGAATGCCACGCAAGTTTTACAGGGTTTACCCGTGGCGCCACGATGAATTTTCTATTACACGATACATATACTATTGAAATATTACCTACAACAAATAAGTTACAGTGTGCAACTATTTTTAGATGTTTTAATTCTGCATGTTTTAATTAACTGCATTAATTCCTTCACACCATTGCATTAACGATGACAATAATGAAAAATTGATAAGTATTGACATTTTTCCAAATAATGTATTTCTATCAATCTGAGCGCGCCGGTCACCGTTAACCCCCATGGCACCACTGATAAGTTGAGAGCCGGTTACCGCTGACCTCCATGGCATTCAGTGCGTTAAAGAGAGGTACCCGAGCACGGGTAATTAATTCGCCGACACGGCTAGACGGAGTACAGAAACGAGTTCACAGGGGAAGGAGTCGGGTTTTCTGTCGAAAATTCGATTTCCAGTCGAGCTACGGTCGCGTCAAAAATGTTCCCCGTTTCTGCAACTGCGGAACTTGAATCGGCGTCCGCAAACAATGACGAGTCCCTGGCCGCTGGAAAAACAATTTCACCGATCGCGTCTATCTCCCAGGAAATCCTGTCGACCGATCTCTGCCGATGGATTTTATTTCGAGCCCGCCTCGACTCAACTCTATCCGCTGGAGAACTTTCGAAACGCGCCGCTGCGTATAGGTAAACTGTTTAGCGGGGAAAACGAGACGAAACTTCGGTGGAGAGAAAAAGAGAGCGTAGGTGGGAAGCTCTTGTAGCTGCGAAACCAGCAACAAAAAGAGACGTGAATATACAAACAATTGACGCATCCTTTTTTCCTTCTGCCAGTCAGCTGTTGACCAAAAAACCTATTCACCGCAGGATAACGAACCTATCGGTCGATTGTCGCGGAAACTAAGGTTTCCTCTTCGTTCCCCTCGCCGCCATCGAGTGGGTGTATAGCAACACGAGACTGTCACCGAAGAGACAGAAAAACAGAAGCAATATATACCAAGCGAATATCACAAATATTTTATTGTATTTAACGAAATAAATTTATGGAAATCTTTACGCATTGACGATTAATTCCACACTCTTTTTGAATTCAAAACGCGATTAAAAGCGATTCGCAACCACTATCGCGCTCGCCATTTTCGCGATTGCACCCGCTATCGTCGCTGCTCGCGATAACGGTAACGATAATCTCTGCCCGCAGGCAATTAAGTGAGGTGGATAAGACGTTTCTGTTTGTTGGCTTTCATGGATGCAAAACGTTTAACGAATAGAGATTACTTTTTTCAGGTCGTTAGCGTTCTCCTTTTTTTAACGATTCCTTAACAAATTAGAAAAATCGTATCGGATCGATTGAACGTCTCTATCGTGTACGAGGATAGACAAATATATTGATTGCATACGAATCTTTCTTTGAATTCGGCAACCTTCTATATTTCTTTTACAAGTATAACAGAAACAGACTACTTATTTCATATGTAAGGTAAAATTATAGGAGAAAGGGAAAGTACAGATGCTTTTATCAAGCGATTAGGTTCGCTTGGAACTGGTTCGCGAAGATGCCTAATTGAACCGACTGGATAACAACTGGCCATAGGAATCGTCCCTTCTGGCTGATCGGCTCTAACAACGTTTAAACGGTTGACCAGAAACACGAACACTTCCCTCTGATCGTTGCCGGATAACGTTTCCCTAATTGATTAGCCCGCCAGCAATAACCGGATATGTCCTCGCGGCGCGCCGCCTGCGCGGAACACGCGTCGTTTCGACAAATTCGACCAACATTTCACCGATAACCTGCCACCCCACCGTTCCGCGTCCTGTTTCCTCGAACAGAATCGCCGATCGGGGTCGTAAAAATACGAGAGGAACGTTACTCGACTGAAATCCGGCCGAGATTTGTTTCCGAGGAAGTTCGCAGTAAAGCAGTGATTGATTTCGTGTGGAAAGAGATTGGAATTTAGAAGAACGGAAGGAAGGAAAGAAATCATTCGTGTTACGAACAAATATTTTCGGGAAATATTAGAAATTGGATACAGAAATATTACGAAGCAAAAATTAACCGAATGACCAGCTTTCTCTTAAGGGTTCCTTCCAACAACCCAAGCCACATCTGACAATTTAGAAAGTAGGAAAATGTTTGGATATAGAATAAAGGGGTTAAAGAACCCGGACAGGGTCGTAGGAATTTTGACCACTGCGTTTGCCAGTCTCATAACAAAACTCGGTTGCACCTTCCTAGTGTTATATAATAAAGAATTAAAGTATTTTCAGTGAATTTTTAACAAATTCAAGAAATCGGGTGTTTTTGAATTTCGGGATCATTTTAAGCAGGAGGAAAAACTTAAACTCTTGGAAAACTGGATGCAATATTGTCAATGCAATGCGTCAAACGAAAAAGCTTCGCCATTTGTTCCCCAGCGATTATTGTCGAATATCGACAACAGCTCGGCGCAGGTTGGACGACGGATCACGATGCTTTTTTCCCGGCATTTAATTAATTTTCATTCGCGCTGGATCGTTAACGAAGCGGAATACGCGACAATCAAGAGCGTTTATGGGCCAGGAAAATTATCGGACGATTGATTGTATCGTATCGGCAGACACTTCTTCTTTCTTTACGACCGCGATACGCGCTATACGGATTCATGAAAGCTGCAATATCGTAGCAGAGAGACAGAGAGAGAGAGAGAGGGAGATCGTTTTCCGCAGAACGTCTGGTTGTGAAAATGGCGCATAGAAAGCCGCGAGTATTCCCGATAATTCTCATTACAAATCATCAGGAGGCATAAAACGTCATTAGCATCGTTAACCGACGAGCTATTTGTCGATTGAATCGCGCGGCCTGCAGATTTTCACGGGCCAGTCGACAACCGATTTTATGTTTCGCTGACAATCGTTTAATCGCGACCGACGAACCTTCCGTGAGCCCGGTCATTATCCGCTATTAATTTCGAGCACCATTTCCGGGACACCGGAAACGTTCATCATCCCCCATCCCTCCGCTCTTCCCGATCGTATCTTTCCGGCCGCCTAAAACACTTTTTATCGAGATCTCTGGGAAACGCTCGATATGATATTTCATCGACGGCTTAATCCGCAGGTATTTTTTAAAAATATAGGCAATTTTGGAAAATCGGGAAGGGATAATATTCGTGCGCTGTATTTTCGATTTTAATCAAACGATATCCCCTGGATCGTTCTCCCTGTTATCGGGAATAATTTCAGCGTTGCTTTTTCCAATTTAGCCTGCCGCTGTAGAAATTATATATTCGTAACGCAATGCCAACTTTATTTTGACCGCTGTTAAATTTTACGATCGCTATTAACCCTTTGACTGCTATGGGCGCGTATATGCGTCTGACAAAAGCTACCCGTGTGAACTATGGAAGTATATTTCTATTTCTAGCGAAAGCTACTCGTGTGAACTATGAGCGTGTAAACGCGTTTGTCAATTTTTCCTCGCTCCTTTTCCTTAGAGCAACACAATTGCTAATAGAGCGCCGTCCACGCGGACCACTTCGACCGGGAGTATTTAACGGTGAAAGGGTTAATGGGCAAGAGATGGCAAAATTTTCGACCGTGTCACATTCGATAACATTAATCGCACTAGCTGCAACGTTCCTCCTTGTAATTAAATATGAAATCGCCAGGTTGATTGATAAATTGGCAAAAAATTTCAAACCGGGCTGCGGGAAAAGATGTAACAAAAATTGCGGCTTCCTCGGAATCGGAGTTCTTCGCCAGCTCCGTCTGAAATTTTCCCAGGTCAGAAACTTTTCAAAC
>JAOPTO010000877.1:245459-274428 GCA_033822845.1 Tetrapedia diversipes
GGAGAACAACGGAACTGGGTTCCAACGTAGCTATCAGTCATGGCCTGGGCTCCATTATTTCGAGATTGATGCTCGAGCCACGAGAGGAAAGCAGAGCTTCCGAGCGAGGAGCTCCGTCGGATATTTTGCTGTCTCATAATAATTATAATAAGCGTAAGTTCACGAGGTCATCTCCAATTATAAATTATGTGACTCCATGTTATCTTGTACATCCGTTAAAGACTTAGGAATCACCTTCGCTTCTGTACTAAATTTTACTCCTCATATTTACAATATCGTTAACGCGTCTTATAAGCAGCTTGGCTTTATTAAACGCTTCGGCTCTGATTTCGATATCCACAATATCAGATCGCTTTATCGCAATCTTGTTAGGCCACAACTAGAATACGCCTCTGTTATTTGGTCGCCTATGCAAATTATGTATCAACAGTTAATTGAAAAAGTGCTCCAGTGGTTCCTAAGATTTACGGCATACAAACTAAGTACGCCTATGGCTACTACTAATTACGACTATATTGATTAGTATAAAACTTTTACCTTAATATTCCATCAGCGTAGGCCTGAAGCATGGGATTTTAATTTTCGCAATGTCGTATCGAGTGGAATTCCCGTGTGCACAGGAGCGTTCATTTATTTAGGCTACCATCGACGTTTTATATTTTAAAATAATCCCACTTAATTCGAGGATAATTAATCGTTATCGCAAGTAAATCGTAATAATAATAATAACAACAGTAATAATGCTGTAATTAAGCGAGGCTTGACTAATTCACATACTGTAAAAATAATTACACGGGTTTCACCGTGTAGCCGGATGCCCATGTTTAATTACTGGTCAGATGCAGCAGTGATTAATCAATGTTTACTAGATGTCGCGCAAATATTGGTGAAACGCTGACACCCGATAGTAGATCAATAATAAATTCGAACAGCCGCGCTGTCCCAATTCGCTACACACCGCGGCAGGACAATTTCAAAATGTGCTCATTCCATTGTTTACAAGTTACTTTCAAACAATCAACCACAGCGTTTGATGCAAATTATATTCGCATGCAGCGCGGTCGTTATTTGTTTCGATCGCAAACTCGTATGCGTCGATGCGAAAGGAGATAAAGTTACGGCAAACAACATAATTTATGCGACCAACAAATGACAGATAATGATTCCATGATATTTCAACGTTCCTCTGTCGTCGAAAAGGATTTCGACTCGATTTTACTATATCGATGCTATAACCTTTTGACTGCTAAAAGCGTTTGAATATGCTCTCGCGTGTCTATCAGTATGTACGAAAGACGTAAAAATATACCCATATATATTTTACTCAACCGATGTAACATAGATTTTATTGATTCAACTAACGTAGCAACTTTGCAACTGGCAAATGTACATTTTCGTTTAACGAGCATAACGATGCGAGGCCGAAAGCGCCGCAGTCAAACAGTTAAGCTTTGCTTCCTCTACTTTTTCTGATACTATAAATAATGCAACCAGAACAGAGATCGCAGTTCTTACGCCTTATTATTTATTTATTTATTTATTTATTTATTTATTTATTTATTTATTTATTTATTTATTTGACGGATAAACACTCTTTATAAAGTAGTAACACAGTAAAAATAAAAATAATTAAAAAGATGGAAGTAAATTGCCTATAACTGAAGATTCGTAGCCCCTAACTATCTGATTGCCTCAACCTTAAAACTATTTGAGAACAAATCGAATTATCTTTGTTATTCTCCATAACCTTTTAGCTACTCTAACAGTAACATTTTCCTCGTTCACCGAGATATTTGAAAAATTTGTTTAAACCAACGCATCCTTTGAATTCAAACATTCGATTACTACGTCCAAGTGACCGAGCACGGTTCCCCGTAACCTCATAGTTCTGCGATCCTATCTATCAAAGGCAGTGCAGCAAAAATGTCCCCGATTCGGGGAAACCGAAGCGAAACTCGCGTTTGCGGAGTCTCCGGCAAAGTTGGAAGAATGTCCCGTCCAGTTAGAGGGTCTCTCGAAGTTTCCGGCTGGCCGATGTTTTCGTCGGTAGGAGAAAACTATTTCGCGGTGTTTCCACGTCGGAAAGCGTGGGCATCGCTCGAGAAGGAACAGAGCCACGAAATTTGATCGAACAGGGTAACGGAATGTGGAAACGAATCTCGCTTCGAGTCGTAGCTCTTAGAGTACTCAGGTTCACCCGAGGAAATTATCCTTGCAATATAGCAAGGTTTGGACTGATTAAAATCAAGAGTATCTAACATCTTGTGTTTAGCGTCGATTCGATCGGTACCTAAAGACCAATCTTGTCTTATTAACCGCTTGAGCGTTATGGTTCTTTGGAAAGATTGCATCGAACAGTGCAAGGTGCCGCCGATAGCAATCAACTTAACGCTTTATCGATTGGGAGTCTATTAATCGGCATTTTACATACTACGTATGTAAGTTTTGTAATGTTCCCTTACACGAAGGTGACCGGTTTAAACGATATCGTATATATAGTGTAGAAAAACATTAAACTTGTTAGAAATACACACTCACACACATCAGAGCAACGATGTCATCTATTAGTTAAAAACAGAACCCGATAGTCGAGCCAGTCGCTCATCGGCACTTTCTGTAATAACCCATTAATTGATTATCAATTATAATAAAAGTGTTGGACAAAAAGTTTAAAATTTATTTTTTACAAGACTATTAACTGCGCGAAGAAAATCATTGTAATCAATTGATTAGCGATGCATCTGAGCCAAGATGACCAGTCGGGAATGCGTATATAGTAAGTTCAACTACGAGCGATCGGTAAAGTGTGGAACCCGATGTTGACGATTGATTCTTCGACACACGATTGTATTTATATCGTTGTTCATCTAATTAAAGACAACAAGGTTAGAAGTGCAATGGTGCGACAAAAAGTCGCACCTCTAAATCGAACCTTTCGTACAACATACAAATGCCGATCGGCGAATCAACGATCACACATCGTGGCCCAATGCCTTGGCACTTTTCGACATGAAATCTGAACAGCGCGATCACGGTTAAAGAAATTCACCCCACCGTTGCAAAGCTTTCCTTCTTGGCGTCCTTTTCACGTCGAAGCGGTCTACGGAAACCCGTCGAACGAGGCGGACTCGCTTAAATCAGCGGAGCGATCCATCTTGAATACAGAGGGCTCATCGCGAACAACGAACCTGGAATATCCCGAATTGATAAACGCCGCCGGTTCGTCTATCGGATGTTCGAGCGGTGGTCCGCCCGCCTCGACTCTCTATTCCACCGTTATCTAGCCGCCGTTCCACGCTCCCAACTATCTCGGCTACCAGAGCAAATGGAATCCCCGATTGCATCGTGCTCAGAGATGTTTCGATGTTCTTCCGTCCGCGTATTCAACGGCCGCGTCGATTCCGCGCCCCCGTCCCTACCAGTTTATTAGGAATTTGATTGAATAATTATTGGCCGGTTCCAACGGAAACAACCTATACGGAATTTGAATGGAATCCGACTATTGGGTCCCACGGTGTTCCGTCTGTCCAACGATCGAATCGCCTTCCTTACGGTACTATTGCGAGCTCTAAGAATTTTCTGTTGTTGGTGAGCATATTACTTGCAGGTTGGTTACTTTATACCACTTTTTACTCCTTTCCTGAGCTAGCTTTCTTCCTTGATTTCCTCATTCTTCTCGGTTGTCGAGAAAACTCGTACAGAAATCAAAGTGATAAAAATATATAATGGGTAAGTGAAACGCGTCGATTTCCTTTTTTAACTCGGAAAACCAAAGCGAACGGAAACTGTACTCTAAGCGAATACGGATACAGAAAATTGATTTCGTTTTACTCTGAACATCTGGCTGCTCGATAGAAAAATATCGAACTTCGTTTTACGCCTGCCACTCTAACGAGCAAATTATAATGCTTTCTCAGAAACACTAACAGCGCAATACACATTATCACGCTCTACCAAAGAAATCGCGAGAATTTTCCATGGAGCCTGATGCGTGCCCACCAAGGAACAGACCCTGGTAAGTATCGATCCTGCTCGGTCTCGAGAACGCCCCGAACTCGCCCCCCTCGAAATTGCTTTTAATCGTCGATTACCAGCAATCTCGCTGCCTCTTGTTTTTCGCCCACCCGTTCCACCTCTTTTCCTCCGCCTCGATTAGCGCGGCAGAGCAGAGCACCCCGTGCCGCAACGAGGCCCTCCGTTTCCATCCCTATCGCCTCCCCCTTCCTCCTGACACCAACCAGAGCTACCCGTGAACGATCGCGCAAAGGCATCAACCGGATGGTCGATCAGCCGTCGAATACTCGTTAGCGTCGCCGCGCTTCTAAACCACCGACGATCGACGCGACTCGTACAGACGGCTCGGTGTAATTATCGGCGACACCAGGTCGAAGCTCGTCGCGAACGAGGGGGGGAGGGGGTCCAGAGGCGGCATTGGTCACCGCAATCAGAGGGGTGCGGTGCCACGTTGGCCGCGCAAATATTTTATTGATATAACCAGTCGCTCCGAACGGCACGCGGATTGCTCGTCGAATATTCAAGAATTCCCCCTGATTGGATTCCAACCCGCAATTATCTCGAATTCGCTGCTAATTACCCCTTCCCCCGATTCATCCCCAGTCCCCGTCCATCCGACGGTCTCTCTCCCTCTTCCCATCTTCTCTCCCTCTCTCCCTCCTCTCCCTCGCCCCCTCCTTCTCTCCCTGGACCCCTCCTTCTCCCTCTCTGTTTCTCTCTCTCCCTCTCTCTCTGGCTCTCTTATCCGATTAAATGGAATTGGCAGCCAGGCATGGGCGACAGTGTGCTCAGAAACGCGTTTCGATGCCTAAAACGATTCGAAGCCTGGCCCACCTCGTCGGGATTTCGCGGCGCGAGAACGAGCCAACCGCCGACCTGATTAGACAATTAGCGCGCGAGCGACTCGCCGAAGAAGCGCGTTACCCGTTTTAGATCGAAATTACGAAGCCTGTTCCCTTGCGCGTTACGCAATTAAAGGCCGCGGCGCCTCGCCCCGCGTAACAAGCACGACCACGACAGCAACTTCCCTCGATCCCGTTCGATTCGACGACCAATCGCAACCGGTAACTCGATTGTCGGTCGAAAGCCGAAGAGGAGCGAGTTCGAACGAAACTTGTCGGTCGTGCGACGGAAACGCGAGTTCCGTTGAACACGCAAACCGATGCTCGAGCGAGTTGCTGCTGGTCTACGTGATCGCAAATCGGTTCTGCTGCGAATTAAACTTGCGATCGATTTACAGTTTTACGTTGGAACCCCGAACGAGTTTTAAATCGCCGTCCGGTTAGAAAGAAAGGTGCAGCTTTTCGTGAATTAACGATAGAAAACAGGAGAAACGGTGTAATTGAGATTTTGGATTAACCCTTCGCGCTCGAGAGCCGACTAGTAGCCGCCAAATGATAGTTTCACAAATTTTCAAACTTTAGTTAGTTTGCTAATTAGTCAGACCCAGAGGTTAAATAGTCATATATGTAAATTTTAGTGTACGATTTAGCTAAACTAAATGAAATTTAATATAAGTGAATCTTAGTAAATATTTTGCACTTGAAAATCTTTGAAGTTAATATTGTTAGATCGTTAACGATCATCTCTCGAGTGGAAAGGGTTAAAACATCGATCAGCTGACATATTTCCACTTGTTATCCCGACTGATTGTGTACGATTAACGTAAAACAAGCACCTACTTTAAAAGAAAGGGTTACAATTCTCCGTTTTTATTAAATCGATCACGCTTTTCAACGAAGCAAAAAGACTTGCGAACGGTACTGTACCCTTAGCCAACATTCGAATCGATATTCCAATTTTTGTTTAAATTAACGATCGTTAGCACTCGCGTGTGAGTAATCAACGTTTCCGGGAGCCAGCAGTTGGTGACGAGCAAAAATGCGGTAATCACTGTGATCCGCGAAACACGATGATAAAACCGAAATTAACCGACCTCGTTAGTGTCCGTCGATGCTCTGGCAAATTTCATCGGCGACCAATAAACGTGGTGAAACTTTGCGCGCCATTTCGCGACAGATTCTATTTACTTTTGTTATTAATTAATCTTAGTGCTGAATTGATTAAAACTTATACTTTGGAAAAGCAGAAAATGCATTTAATGAATTGCGAACAACACTAGTTCAAAACTAAATGGCAGCGCTTTGTTGAGGAAAACTCTCCATTCGGTTAGCTTGGCGTTAATATAATTATAGATTAAACAAATGATTTGATTTGATTTGAATAATCTTTAAAACAGATTTTAGACCTCATAGAAAAAGTATTAAAGTGTTTATGTGATGAAACTAATCACTGAGAAACAACGTGCATTAATTATTATATCAAGCAAACGCCTTGAATTTCTTTCAGCATTACTTCGATCCTACAAGCTAAAATTGAATTAGTATTTTAACTAAGCGAGAAAGAATCGCATGGACGATCCCTTGATGCATAACAGATTAATCACTCCTAATGTAGAGTTAACGATTAATACCAATCGGAACACTGAAAAGCGTTTGATTAGCGCACGAAAATGATGCGACTGCATCGATGCGTGAAACTGCGAGAAAAATATTCTAATCCTGTTAGAGATACGACCTGTCCCAGTTGCGTGGGGCACTCTGAATACGCGAAAGAGAGCTGGAATATACGGAGAGACGAGAACGAGCAATCGTGTGCTACTACACGATCCAGTCCCGAGCTATTTTACACGGGCCACCAATCCGATCGACTTATTGGCTGCGCCCGAACAGGATAAGGCTGTACCCCGGTGTTATCAGGAAATTGATGGAATTCAAATAAACGTTAAATGGGACAATGCGCATATGCGACCGACGCGACGTCGTGTCTTCCTTCCTTGCGTACCGGTTCTATTGTTATCGCCTACATTCTTCCCCTCCTCTCCTTTCCTGCTCCTTCCCCGTTGAGTTTTCTTTATGTACACGTGTTCAGCGATTGCTGAACACAGTTCACTATTGCCGTAGAGACCACTTACAGCGTTTATCGGTGTTCTTATGAAATCGATGGATCGTTAAAGTCGTCGCTCGGATTTAATCCTTAACCCGCGATGCGTATGAAAGGCGATGAAAGATTGTAAAAAATGTTGTACTGTAACTGTTGATCTCTTTGAATGTATGGTGTGCGTGTGTGCGTCGATGGTATGGGTGATTGCAACTAGACACGACATCTGTTTGACGTGGTTGCGTATGCTAGGAATCTGGAATGTCCGCTTAGGACAAGGATCACTAGAAGTAAGCACGTGTCGTCGAAGACTTAAATATCTATCGGTGTAATAGTTAAGATAAAAGAGTTTAGAAAGTAAAACCCCACTGCACCTAATATCTTCCTACAACGAAAAATAATTTTGTATACCTTATTAAGCAGACATACAAGCTTTAAAGCTTCTAATTTGCTAGAAAATAAGCAAGAAGTAGCTTGCTTTGAATTACTTCGAAAGAGTTGAGCGGACGCACACATCGATCAATTTCCACTCCACGTGATTAATACTATTACAGCGCATTTACAACGATTAAAGGTACAACGCGATTAATCTTCGTATCTGTAAGCGAAAACGGATGAGAGCTCAACTTTTTGATTATGAAAACAACAGCGAGAATAATATTTTCATTTGCTGTAAGCAAAAGATCTTCCCTGAAACGCTAACCTAAATTAAATTCAACGAGCGCTTGCAATTACAAATAACTCTGCCTGGGAGCGGCAAAAACGGTGACCTCGACGACGAAACACAAACCGGCGCAAGAAAACAACGGAGGAACACGGGGAAAATTAACCAACCGGTGGACTGGCGGCGCAAAAAGCACAGCACGAACGTTTGAAAAATCCCCCGCGCTGCATCAACCTTCCTAAACTAACGATCACGATCGACGAGGGTGGCGCTACCCCAGGCAGGAAACACAGCAGCGGACAAAAGTTTAAGACCAAAACAGACCAACGAAGACCAACGAAATTAAACTAATTAATTTATAAGGAATAGCATTGATAAGTGTAACACATTGCGAAAGGACTTTAGGAATGAGGATGCGGTTTTAGTGTGTAGCGAAAGAGTGGGAAAAAACACGAACGTTACAACAAGATGATTCGGGCAGGTAGAGCGATCGTGACGATGATAGATCGTAAACGGAGGCTGTTCCCGCAGAATAACGTTTAAAACAGAATCGAAGTGTAGTCTGTAGATTTAGTTAGTTGGACGATAAATTAGTTTAAGTGAGCCCCGCGTTAATCTTTCGCCATCCTAATCCAACAAGCATGATAACTAAAATTTGTATTCCGTGCTAATCTATAAATAGTATTCTACCATAATAACAATAAAAATCAATGTACAGACAATATTTGCAAACCATAAAACTATGTTCTACATTATCCTCTCGTTTTAAGCTACTGTACTTTTTTGCTCGCGTCAATTTTCGGACGGTAGCCGATTATCGGCTTCCTGAGGAGCAACGAAACGTTTGGTTCGGCACGGTTTCGATGCGGTTTAACGCACGAGTCGATAAACGTCAGAGTTTATTAAAAATTAAAAAACCCAACAAGTTCCTGACTTTACGCGATCCATCCACGAATCGAACGCGACTCTCGACCGCGATAAATAGAGGGTCCGTGAAACGATCTCTCGTTCCGTCGGAATTTCTGTAATCCGACGAATCGGATTCGAACCGCGTCACCTAGATTTACATTCAATTTTCTCCGATCCGCGAGTCATGTACTTTTCCGGCCTCTAATCTGGACAGAGTGTGTTTGCTAAACTATTTATTCTCCCTTCGCTTGAAAATACGAAAGGGATGCTTATTGCGAACTGCCTGGTTATCGTCATATTCGAAAAACTGTAGCAGCAGCAAAATGAAATGCTTTGGATTCTTTTTCCGAAGCACAAAATTTTCTTGTACGATGCCATTTGATCGCTAAATAAACTGGGCGAGTGTAAACGACAGGCGTGGATATCCAATTGTATCATGTTTAAATTTAGTATCTCTCGAACGCAGGCGTCTTATGATTGATATTCTATTTGTCCATAAAATTTTGCCGAAGTTTGTACTTTCGACGCAACTGTACATACAGTATTATAATGGCAGCGAATAATATCTGCAACTCTGTCGATTGTTTTCTATTTTTTAATTTTTTCAAACGCTGTTTATATGAAATTTTACTCGTCTACTAATCTTTCTGTTTTGTAAACCAAAGAGTCTTCGCCCGTAAATAAATAAATATATAAATAAATTTGATTCGGGAGGGAATTACAAGCGCGATCCGAGCCCCCAAGAGACAGTTGTAGCCATTTTGGTCGCGTCGATAAATACGCTCGGCCGCTGTACAATTAAGGGTCGATGCGCTAGACGCCATAACGCGAGACTCGGTGTGTCAACCTTGCTGAAGAAACAACGGTCAATTAGTGCGGAATTTGCAAATAAACTTGGCAACGATTAGATTCTCGTTTGTACGCCTATCGAGAAATCCTGGATAACCATTTTAATCGTTTTACTCCTTATTGGCGTTCAGCTCAAAGATAATTCAAATAATTCAAATGACACTTTCTTTTAAAGGTATAGGTTTGTTTGCATACAAATTGATAAGAACAAAAAGAGTGTCGAGAAATTAGTGATCTATACAGAAGTAACAGAACTGAAGAAGGAATAATATTATCAGAGATAATAGCCGGATATGTAAAGTAGCCTAATTGTGACATCTCTGGTTTGGCAAAAGTATTATTTGTGTTGAGTGCCCTCTATATTGTAACGTGCGAGCGCGCGAAAAGTATGATCGTCAATTGTTATTAGAGCAACAGTCGTGTAATAAAGAAGAGCGAACAGAGAAGATGCAAATGTATGGATAGATTAAAAAAGTGTCTATGCAATTATATTCAATCACGCAATTCCAAATATAACTTCAACAGATATCGATAAAGTATATCGAAGCAACGAAGATGAATGTCGCCCATCGCCGAACCAAAGGTATCTATCGATGCTCGAGTTCCCGTGAAAAATTAAGCGCCACGATAAAAGGAGGACAACGAAAGAAGTATGGTTGACCTGGCAACGGGAGCATTGTCGCGTCAACCGGAAGACCACTTTACTTAACACCTTCGGACGGGGCCAGCCTCGAAGGTTTAGGCACCGCCACGGTTTACCCTTGCAACCATTGGCGGAGGGAAACAGCGGTGGAGGAAAGAGGATTGGCCTCCCTCCGTGGAGTAACGGGACAAAACGGTGGAAACAATAAATAAAGGGAAATTCGTGAGCCGGTTCGGTGTCGGGACGCGTCGCGCATCGACGCGGAAGCGTGCTCTCGTGGATGCTTATTCCGCGACGGGAAATCCGATATCGTATTTCGAGATACGCGACAGGAAGCCCGTTCGCGAAACTATTAATTCTAGGATTCTCCACGGGGCTTCGTTCCTTCTATTTTTGTCCGCTATTTACGAGACGGTACATTTGATCCCGATGTTTACCGCTTTAAGCGGTTGTTATAGAAGAAAAGCGGCGGAGCCCACATAAAGATCATTTTTACAACAAACACCGATGCCTCCGCGAGAGTGCTCTTAATTTACTTCCTCGATGTTTTTTTTCCATCGCTTTTTCTCCTTTTTCAAACCAAGCCGCTTCCTCTCGCATACAATCGTTCGACTCGATACCATCGTGCTCGCTACTCGAATCGATGGATGCTCTTCGCGATGTTCTCGAACCGGTTCGTACAACCGCGGTGGAAAGAAAGATAAACAAAAACGTGCACACTTTTTTCCCTCCAATTTCATTCCGTCGCGATCCAATTAACGCGCGAAGAAGATAGAAGAGTCACCGAGGAACGGGGGGGTGAAGAGAGTAGAAAAAATTAATCCAAAGACGTGCAACCCTCTGTAGGCCTGCTTCAGCTGCGGGAGCGTTCGCTGAAAACGCTCGAGCGGAGGAGGATCGGCTCGTGAATGAAAAATAATTTGCATATGCATATTCCGGATTCAACGACCCGTCGTTGCCGTCTCCCTGGCCCCCGTCCACCCTCTGACGAGCCTACCAGCTCGCAGCAGAACGCTTTCCAAACCACTCTCTCTCTCTCTCTCTCTCTCTCTCTCATACACACACACACACACACACAAAGGTTCGCGCGTGTCTTTCTGGGAGGGAAACGGTTCTTTGAACAGTCCGGCCATCTCAAAGCCGCCCGTCAAATTACTCGAGGCAGCCGTATGAAAATCACTACGCTCGAACCCCCTCTAAATTGCAAAGCAGTCCGACGATGGACGTCGCTCGGGCCGAAATCTTCTCAAAGAAGTTCGCGTCCCGACGGTAAAAGGCCGCTGCAGTTCCGACGGTTGTTTTGGTGACGACGTCCAAATTTTCGCGTCCCGACGCTTCTTTCCTTGAAACGCGGCGACGCGACGTCCTCTTGTCGGTGGAACATCTTTTTGTGCGGGTCCCTGCGACTACGTCAACTTTGTTCTCTCGTTTTACGTTAGACAAACTGAGATCCGCCAGACGTTTTACTTGAAATTTGCGACGCAGAAACGAGACGGAAATGTAACGAACACAACAAAGATAATTCATTGAAAAATGTTTGCCATTTTTTAATTGTGAGTATTGCGATTCTTGCGTGCAACTTAAATAGATAAAACTTGTTGTTATTAACACTTAGCCAAACCGAATGGAGAAATTTCCCATTTTTTCCTCAATAAAGCGCTGCTATTGATTCTGTTTACTTTTTTATTTATTTCTTTATTTTTACGAGATTAACCCATTAGAGAATTACAGTGAAATTATTACAGCGAGGTAAGAAAATATAGCAAATGTGAACAGAGAGTGTAAAAATATACAAATGGTACAAAATAAGAAAATGGTGTAAGATAAGAAAATTTTACAACGAAGGACGATGTAGTAGCAGTTTTATAGAGTGAAGAGATTGGTTGAATAGATCTAACGAGAAAGGTAATAAATAGATCAGAAATAAATAGAATCAATGGCAGCGTTTTGTTGAAGAAAAAATGGGAAATCTCCACATTCAATTTGCTAAGTGTTAAAAGTAAACGTGTATACGTATGACAAGAACGTATGAAACTCTGTTTCAGCTGTGTAGGGGGTTGAAAAAGTTTTTCTGATACTTTGACCTAGCAAACCTACACGCGTACCTGCTCTGGATACTACAGCAGCTACAGAAACTAGCACGTATACACACATTGAATTCGAATATGCGCTTCGCTCTCGACCTTATCAAACTTGCTTCGCAAGGAAAGCGCTCGGGGTGTAAATCATCAGTCACCTTAACGAGCTTCGGAACAGCGACAGAACTCCGAAACGCTGAGAGCAACACGGAGCGCAATTCTCGGTCAGCCATTTCTGTTCCAACGATGGGAAATCGCGAAACACCGAAAAACTTGAAAGCATCGATTTCTCGACAAAAGATACAATAAGTTTGTAATACCCAGGCCTGGCTCGCTCTCGTATTATTCCGTACCGATATCGGGTGGCTCGTTACCATTTTCATATTTATTGCCCATTACCCCTCCATTAGGGGTCGCTAATTTTCGCTAATTATTTCCTGGCCGCAGCCAGAAACAATCTGGACCCGCGTTTCGATTACGGGAGCAGGAAAATTATGTCGTTATCCATGAATTAAAGCGGAACACTGTTGAAGGGCAACGACATACATTGTCGAGTTGCGTCTCCGACGTTTGGAACCCTTGAAGACACTGAGGTCGATATAAACAGTTTGAGAACTGCAACGGGCTAACCGTTTCTCTTTTGCCTTTCGAGTTTTCAGTTTCGTTCCAAACATCGAAAGTCGGCAACCATACCGAAAGGATTAATTAAATTACTATTTTCGTTAAATACGTGCAAACTGTGTGTTTTTTAACCTCAAATCTACAAAGATACAATCGCTCTTGAAGGAGAAACGCGGTCCCCTTTCGGTTCTCGCCGTTGCATGCGATTCGTGCTCACGGCATCGCGAGCGACGCCTTTTCTCCTCGGATATTGTTGCCTTTCAAGGGGCTCGCGGCACCGTGAAATCGACTGCCGACCAGCGAGGGCCATTTCCCGTCGGTCTGACGCTCGTGGTCGCCGTGCAAAGAATAATATTTATGAAATTAATCGGCTTTCCATAATTTTCCCGGTCAACGACGTAATTTCCAGGAAGAATCGAGGCTAACGAGAGCATTGTCGCTTATCGTCGGCTGGTGCGCGGCAGCCACCTTTTTCTATACCGCCTGGCTGTTTGCTATCGGTGGAATTCGGAGCGTACTCGTTAGCTTGTCCGGCAATGCGCGGGTGCAGATTTCAGCGGTCGTTACCGATAGAACCGCGGCGCGACAACAATAAGTTCGCGTAATTTCCCCCCCGTAACGAGTGCTACTAAAGAAGTCGAGGTGTGCCGCGTGAAAAAAGCGGGAGAAGAATAGGAAACGAGAACGCAAACAATTACACGAAACATCGAGCACTCAATTAGGAACTTCTCGATTGCGTCGGGACGATCAAAGGGAACAACAGTCTCGTTACGAGGGTAACGCGCAAACAAATCGCATTGTTCGAGCAAACAACAATTTGCTGCGAAGCGATCGCGAGTTAAAGCTACAGCCGGGAAGGTCACGGTTTTTGAAGAGGTCGAAAAAGTCGCAAGTGTTAGAACTAATGATAATACAGGTAACGGTAAATCCTAAACAATAATGTCAGCTGGGGAATTTACTGGCCAAAGGGTGACGATCACCCAGGTAGGTTAGGCTCTGACCCAGCGGATGCGCGATGCTCAGGCCCAGACCCCGTTGTTATAAATCAGAGACCGTTTCCTTAATACGTATAAATAATTATCAATCTCTAACATAAAGCGCAAACAAAACTCTTGGCCACTTTGCTGGTATAATTAAAGCGCCCGTGCCTGCGCGTCTAGTATGCATATTCGAGCGAATCGATCCGCGCTATGGCGGCTCCGTTCACGGGGGTGGCTGAGAGGACCAGGGCCTCCATCGGGACTCCGTCGAAACTTTAAGCTCTACTTATACCGTCAATCACCCAATCAAGCGGCAGGATTTCCAAGTTAAATCCTACTTAAATTTTAAGTAAGAGGGTTCGGAGCGACGGCTTCCCTTGCGAGAGAGAATATGCGCGCGAATTTCGAACAGCAGCCGATAATCGCGCTACGAAAATGCTATTCTTCTTCCATCGGGATCCCATCGGCCCTCTCCCGACTCCCCGCAGACACCCCCCCCCCCCCCGGTATCGATCCATCGACCTTTCCGCGGCGACGAAAGAGGATACCTTTAAAACGTATCGCCGACTACTTCCGGCCGCCGTCGAACGGTGTACAAAGGAGATTGCGCGAAGCGGGATGGAGCAGTAATTTCGATTCGGCGACTTTACGAACTATACACGCGGAGATATGAACGACGAGCGAGTGTGTAAGAAATGATGTAAATAACCATTATTACGAACGACAGAATTTCATTTAAATTCGTCAAAATGTACAAGGGGGAAGTCAATGAAATTGAAATAAACCTTAAAGTAGGGAGGATGTAAATCCGGTCTCAGACTTCAATTACACATTCAGCTTGTTCTTTTCCTCCTCTGTACCACTGTGATACAGCTTTCTGGTCTTTTTATGAATCTGCACTTTTTCATTTTTCGTTGTGAAAATTCCTTGCTTCTGTCCCTTTCTGTTTCTTTATTGCTCGAATTTATACTTTTGATGTGTCCGTGTACTAGTTTTTTATTCCTAAAAATTCTCTTTTATTTGGTATTCCTTGTGCTGGTTTTTTCCCCTGTTCTCATTTCAGAAATTCCTCTTGTTTGATATCCCCCCCCCCCCTCCCTCTTTCTCTCATTCTCTTTGTCCATTTTATTACCGAAACTGTTTTATAGGAAACATATTTCTCTGTATTGCATTTTTATTTACCATTGCATCTCCAAATTTCCCAATGAAATATTAATTTCGCTACTGTCCAGCATAAACGTATTTCCAGAAGAAGCAACATTATTTTTCATTAATATTTCATAACATTACCACCTCGTAGACGTTTAGCACGCAAACGTTCTAACATGACAGACATTCGATATCCGATACTCGTCATTAACAATGAGTTCGATTTCACAAAGGTCGGAAGCCGGATCCGGACGCGAGCGAGAAGGGCGTGTCAAGTATCGAAGGTCATGGTAACCGGAAGCAATGATCGGCCTATCCAGCGGATCCTCGTAAAAGAGTTTAGAACCACGTTTATTGCGCCTGTTATCATCCCAGCCATGGACCACATCTTATTCCAGAGCCGCCTATACCGTGTGATTTATGTACCGACACGTTCCGCCATCAGACACACCTCGGCTATCGCGCTGATGCGTCAAGGTGCGCCGATAATGGCCGAGTGTAACGGCGAAAGGATCGTTCCGATGCATTATCCACGTCCGTCGCGCTGTTCGCGATCCGCGCCGACTATCGGAACGCAATAATCGGCCGAGTAGCTATCGGCTACCCCTCCGAACACGCTCCATCCCCAGGAGCTGCGGATTCAATCGTTCCTGATCGTCTGGAACGACGATCGCCTCCCTCTCTCCCTAGCCCGTCTCGCACTCGTTTGAATCTCACGGTATTATTGCTTTTCTGAAACGCGCCGGGGTTTATCGCACGGGACACGACAATCGCGAGGCGAACAGCGAGCCGATTCCCGCGAGAAACATTAGACTCGGAGTACTCGGAGCGGGAGCAAGCTAGATTACGCGCTTAACCGATTTGCATCATTCTGGAAAGTAGAAAATTGGTCTAGGTCGCCAAAAATTTTATAGGCCTAATTGCTTCTTCGTCACTATTAGAATCACACCCGTGCATTTTAGTCAAAATTGTTTACCTTTACCCGGAAAAATCTTTACTTTAATCAGTTTGCAATCATCGCTGTTTGCTAACTGCATGCATATGTGCTGCGGCTATGACGCAAGAAAACCTAGCGCGCATATATGAGCTTACGATGCAAATGGGTTAACTCTTTAGAGCACGGTGGGATTAAAAATGTCCCACCTTTTTGATACACGGTAATGCATGGTGGGAAATTTTGAGACCCGCCTCGAAATATTGCAATAGCTGCACGCGCATAGATTTATATTTAGTCTTACTTACGTAAAGCAGTTGGTATTACCATAAAAAAATGTTATAAATATGTTCGCTTGTGTTGGCAAATTTCAACGTGTCAGTTACTTTGTTAATAAAAATATACCAATTTTGTTTAATTTAAAACACAATAAAATTTCTGTGCAACATGGTTGTATTTATTCTCTGAAATCCTGTACCTCAAAGAGTTAAGGGACGGGACGGGCTTTGAGGAAGGACAAGAAACGGCCGCGGGAATCAGCAGTATTTCGTTGTACAAATGGGAATTTAACCGGTCTCGCCATCTCTTTCTGCTTATCCACCCTTGGAAGCGTTACTCCAAAAGTGGGCTACGCTTTTAGAAGCGTTCGTCTTCGTTGAAGATAACGGACATCGTTAAAGATCTCGTCCCTCTGCTACCGTAGTTTTCATTAAACCTGCAGCTCGCAGAGAGTGGATGCGCGCAATTCGATTTGCACGCTACTTTAATCGTACGACTCTCGCGAGAAAATTCAGGAAATGAGACGCGCAAAAGTCCCCGGCCACCCGTACATCAAAGCGTTCGCTGACGCAACGATCGAGAGCTCGTGTTTCCTGATCACCGATCACCCGTTCGACGAGAAACATCCCCCTACGAGCATCTCTAAACGTTCTCTACCCGCCGCTGTTGTAATTTCTGCCGATGGGATCGGCCGCGTTCCTGAAAAGTCCCGTTTCCCTTCCATGCGAAGGAACCGATACATCCCAGCGTACAATGTCGATAGAGCAACGAGCGCGCTCGCCGATAATGATGCCGCGTAATGGAGAGGAAAAAGGAAAAAAAAGAAAGAGTAGTTCGTCGCATTATCTAGTTCGCACAGGCTCGACTGCGATCCCCCACGCACCGGTTGGAACGTAATAACATGCAAGACCGTGCTCTACGTGTTCGATATTTATGTGGCAAAAGCCGCCACGGGAATCGATAATGACGAGCGTTCCGCGTTCTGCACGCGCGCACCGACGCCAACTCTTTCCGGCTGACTAGAGCACGCCACGCGCGCGCTTGGCTTCCGTTTCGTTTTGCTCGCTTCGCTCCGTTGTTCTCGCGCCCGACGCTCAGATACCTCGTTACTTCGGTTAATTTTCAACGAATTAAGTTGTTGAAAAGGGAGCTCCCACCCTCTGCTCTTCCATTATACGCCGAAAACTCCGCGAGCACGTTCCACCGGCATCCTCCCGGAACGCCGCGCATCGTTTACGCGGGAGGTTTGCAATATCTCGTTACTCGGAAATCCTGCTATTTCTACGCTCGCGTCCCTCAGAACACCCGACCGATTTAAGCCTAGCGACTCCCCTGCCCCGCGCTCCACCGATCTACCCTGCCTCGACGAAATACCTGAGACTCTTCAGAAGCAATTTCCCTTAGAAATGACGAAAGCAGCGCGCCTGGCTTTCGCTTTGCGGTGGAACGCGGCCATCGAGAACACCGGCGAGCATTCTGAACGCGCGTTTTTTCGCTTCTCCACGCGATGAACGATGAATGCTAGAATTTATTTTTGCTGGCTTCAAACTTTATTTCGATGGCGACAAAGCCGAAACAAAAAGTTCGCAGCACTGTAACGCAGCAGCAAAAATTCCACAGGGAATTGTAAATTTGACAAAGGTTTGCGTTAAAAATACTACAACGAGCAACGTTTGCGTGGCTGGAATAAAAGAGCGGAATTCTCGCTGATAGAAAACAGCGGAAGAGGTCGAGGAAGATTCTTGTAACGCGTGAACGTTCGAAATATCACTTCGCCAGTATTAACCCCAATTGAAGTCATATGCAAGCTTGGAAACAGAACATTTTATTTTGAAGTTCTTTTTGAATGGGAGGAGGGGGGAGCATCTCGAATATTCTAAACAAAACAGAATCGACGCGCGAGTGAATCAACTAAGTGATCCTAATTGTATACTGCACGGTGTTCGCTGAAAACAGGTCTTGACGAGTCAGACTCGTCAAAATCTACAGTGGCACATGAAATGTCGACCACGTCAACGTTACATTTATTTCTCTTCTTCGTTTTATAAAATCAATCGTCTCCCCGTTACCACTGTCAATAACACTAGTTCAAGACTGACTAATAGCAAAAGTAAATAGAATCAATGGGAGATCTCCCCTTTCGGTTGGCTAAGCGTTAACACAGGTTCGCGGCCGTGCAACGATCGACGGTGACCGACCATGAGCACGAATTTCGAGTCGAGCGAGCAACGACAATGAGAAGAGCGAACCCGAGAACGAAAGGGTTCGGCGGATCGTTCGTTAGCATTCATTAGAACGGAAACGAGCGCAGACTCGCAAAGAATCGTCGCAGTCCTGATTTCATTAATCATAGGGATCGAGAGATCCACGATAGAGGGGAAATGAAAAGCGTTCTGTCACAGCTACGCGGCGCATCCTGCGCAAAGCGCTAAATATACGGTGCGCGCTTCGTGCCGTGCACCAGTTGCGAGCACACAGCTCACAATGCATCAAATTGCATCTGCCTTTGTACAGTCGTCACGCGCGTTGCACCTCGCTTCGATTGTTCGATACCGGAAACAAACTGCGTTACCGTCACCTGCCGCCTCAGCCGCCACCGCCGCGCTGCTGCCCTTTCCGGCCAATTTTCTGACCTTTTTTACGCATCGCGTGATTACCCACACGTGTACCCGTATCGTCGGGCAGACAGCGCCCCCTTGTTTCGTACCCGATAACAGGCACCATTTGCGATACTAACTTTGCTAGTCTAACGCGTCTGTGTACATTCGTGCAACGAATGCGAAACACAATGGTTTTCGAACGGAACAACGGTTCCGGGGATTAGAGGGTACAGAAGTGGCAAAAGACGTGGAAACTCGCTACGCGTTTCAGGGACAGCCAGAATTGAAAAGTGGGAAAGATGTCAAATGGCGATAATTTAGACATTTCTGTTACTGTACTGCTACTATACAGTCCTGTTATTTGAAATCAATCGAATTTTCCATAACGCGTAATCATTGATAACTCGAAATATCTACAAAAAACGGTTACAAATACAATTTAACATAATCACTGCTCACCTGATGCGTTCGAGATCGTTGATAGATTCTCATCTGCGAAGCTCCGTAATCAAACGTGGCGGACGTTACGAATTACAAAAGCGAAAACATAGCTGCGCACTCTGGTATATATAACATAAAGTAAATAAACTCACGGCAACCACGGAATCCCAGGTTCTCTGTACACTTAACAACGTTATTTGCCCGCACTTTGAAAACTGCGAAACGACTATTTGTAGAAATAAAGTTTACGTCAGAACGAGAGTTTGCAACAAACAGCGGTACACTAACCTACACACAAGCTGCGCGCGCCGTAGAGAGAGACAGAGAGATTGAGAAAGAGCGCGCCACACGCAACTGCACATTTTTACCTATCGATGTGAAAATACACACACGTTCTCGCAACAGGCAATATAACGAGAGCCAACAAAGAGCAAGAGCTGGCAACAAGAATTCTTACTTTGAAACCGTGAACTATCGGCCGGAAAAGCCAGGGCGCGACCCCTCGCCTAGGTAATCTCGGCACACGCGTTTAACAACGCAATTTATATGCGCCCTAGTGCATTTACATGTGAAAGAAACACGTACGGAGACCGAAACACGGGGTACGTCGGGACCGACAACGGTTATTTACATCGAACGGCGTGCACCACTATTTTTCTTCGGGGCACAGATGAAATATCGTGCTTGCAATTCCAGATTAATGCGCGACGGACGTAGCTACGGATTGTGCAGGTGGCGTTAAAAATTCCGCGCGAAAACAGTGACATCTAGGGCGGTCGCGACGAATGGTATCGAGGATAAAAGTATCGTAAATTGCATAACAGCTTCAGCTTGAACACAGCGCATCGGATAATATAATAACTGATGACTTTCTCCTAATGCCCATTCGCCCGATATCAGTATTTTATTTACTAAATGCCCACTATACGACAATGGCAGAAACGAACTGATCCAAAAATTATGTAAAAAAAGATTTTTCCCTCCATTTTCAATGAGTGAATTTTTTTGAGCAAACCAGCCATTACACTACTTTTAGAAATATACAAATATTTAGTAAAACACCGATTATATTTATAACCGTATTTAGTCATAAGGTTAGTATTAAGTCCTTTGTATTTTGTATATACAAATTGTATATGTAAATGTGATAGCGTAATGTTGACATGCACATTACTGTGCATGTCGCTAATAACCCCGTATAGGGTTTCATAGCTCAATAAAAAAAAAAAATTACCGCAACGAACTGAAAAAGTGTTTACAATTATAATTTAAACATAACATTGAGTGCGTGTGAAGTGACATTTTTTGTTTAGAGAGATCCGATGTCAGAACATCAGCGTTGGTGAAGTATGTTTTGTACGAGTACGAATAAGAGAATCTAGTAAACACAGTCGAAAGGTGTTCGAAGTTTCGAAACGATAAGTTTAAAGTTGTTTATATTTCAGTTTAATGATGCAAGGTTGAACAATGAACTGAAAGAGCGGCATTAGTGGTGGTGTAATAACCTAATGTTTTCATAGACACGCATGTTTCGCTCGGCTACGATCACCATGTTTACATTTAACGCTTCCCGGAAATAATCTCACTGGCTTCATTTGAAATGTACAAAACAGTAAAGGATTTTCTCGTTTCATTAGTGACTAGTATCATTGAACCACGCAACGTATTAATTTTTATCCGTTCCATGAAAACGCGCGCAAATGCATCGAAAAAGCAAACAAACCAACAGAGAGACGTCGTGCTGCTAATTATACCTGTGTTTCGTTTTTCGACAAAAAATTGAAAACAAAACAATATGTTCGTTGTACAGTTCCCTAATATGATTTTCGAAAACACCCCCGCACACGTTATCGACGCTGTCCATTTATTTAATTTCCACGCATTTCAATTTGTTCGCTACCAAAATTGACGTTCCATTATATTCCTAGCTGAACCATTCTAAAAACAAGCCCCCTATGCATTACAAATCAAATGTAGGCGATACAGTTTTCTATGAATAATTATTTTGCATATTCGTTGCAAATCCGTTAAAAAATTGCACTCTCGATAAAAGGTCCTAAAAATTGAACGATATTTTATACGACGATGAAACATTCATACCGGTGCTGATACTATTAACCATTTCTCACAGAGCTAAACGTGATACAAAATTCATCACCAATATAATTTATTAAAAAAGGAAAAGACAGGGTGTCCTGAAATCGGAGGAGTTACGTGAAACTTGTATAAAATTAAACCAACGACGAATCGTCTTTACGCACGACACGATCCCATTGATCATCGGAACTCCGTAGCATCGCGAGAGTTCGACAAGAAAAATGAGCAAGTGGACGAATGCATAAGACGAAAACGTATCGCCGTAAAAGGTACACACGCGTGGAATACTCTTATTTATAACCTTTGTCTCCGAAAAGTCGTAGCAGGATACGGTCGATACCCTCTTTCTGGTTTTATGACAAATCCGTTCGTTGTCGTCCTCGTTTATTTACCCCCCGCTCCTCGACCCGCTCCATCCACCAGCCTTTTTTAACTTTCGAGACGCCGAAACTTTGTAGACGTCGAACGGATACGTTTGAAAAGGACGGCGAACAGAGTTGGACAGTTTATCCGATTCTCGATTATCGGTGTTCACCGAGAGGAACAGAGGAAGAGAGAAGAAAACACACCATTCTGAAAAAAGTTTTGGATCAACCGCGTTATTACTATTGTTTGGACAGTTAAACGTACCTTTTACGATACTTCTAAATGCTACTGCGCCGAAGTGTAGTTATACTTCGATGGTTCAGAGCGATACGAGCCTGGTCTAAATATTACGAGACGCATGTGAAATTATTTAAGGGCAGACAAGTATATAGGAATTATTTAAGGAAAGAAGTAGAAGTGTAAAATAAGGTTTTTAAATTGATAAAACATATCAAATGGATTTGTTAAAAAAAGTATCGTTCAACTGCCTGTTCAAGAAATTATTGTTAAAGATGGGAAGAATCGCTCTGAATTACTAAATATCTCTTAGAGCAACTACTAATTTTCGAATTAAGTACTTCCAGATTAACGAAGATCATCTATTAAATTCTTCATTCGTTCGATGAGAAAGCATTAACTTTTTGTTAGGCAGTCAAAGACTTTCACGCGTAGCTGTACATATCTTCCGTCGATATCCTATCCGTTTTAGTCGACGAGATAGCTTACAGCTATTACCAACTCAAATCGAAGTTCTCGGACAATTTTCCGAGACGAATCAACTGGAGTGGATGAACCAGAGCAGAGTGAAAAAAACAGGGAAGAAAAAAGGAGGAACGAACGATTGAACACGCGTCACGTCTTTCGCGAAAGTGGAAAGGTTTGCGCGTAAACGGAGTTAACCCTTTGATTACTATGGACACATAAATGCGTCTCTGGCGACAGTTACTCGCGTGGATTATGATCGTGTATATGCATTTATCAATTTTTCCTCGCTTCCACTTAAAGCAACACAATTGCTAATAATGCGCCGTCCACGCGGAGCACTTCGACCGGGAGTATTTAGCAATCAAAGGGTTAAGAATCGCCGACCGAAAAGTACCGGGTATGGAAGGGTATAATCGAGATCGTCACTGGCTTTCTCGCACGCTTACGTGGCTGATCGTCGAGATTCGACGGGAACCGCCTCCTCTCCTCTGGTTTAATTGCTCGATACGACCCAGCCGTCGACACAGCGGAGACCATTAGTTTCATTTAATCGACTACTCTTCCCGTTTCCGAGGGGGATCCTCGGATTCGATCGTGGGGTTCGTCGTTCGCGAGTTGCCGATGATTTCCAAACAGACCCAACGAGAGTTCCCCGGGGGATGAATCACGGGAATACACCCAATTCCTACCTCGAGAAGCATTTTTCTTCGCCAGAAACGACAAGCTGAGGGAATTTGATTTCTGGCCAAATCTACACCCCGAGTAGTTCCTTTTTCGAATCACGAAGGATTACCACCATCACGGGTTAGATGGAATAATGGATTACAATCCCGTGCACGGAATGATATTGAACTTTTCACAAACTCTGTTTAATTTCAATAAATTCAGATGGAATAAAGTAACGTTACTCCTTCAGTATCGCTCAAGACAGGCACCGCACTCCGTTGAAGGTCACATAACACGATCACTCACCGATCCGGTCGATTTTTTATCCCAGCAAAGAGAACCGTTGTTACGATGGCACAGTTTCGACTCGCATCGAAAATGGAGAACGACGCCGCAGATACCACCACGATTAATACTCCGATATACACCGTGGAACGAACCGAAACCGGATTTGCGTTCGAATCCACCGGGACGATCTCGTACGTTACGCTGATCCACTTACCTTCGAAATCGTCACGACGCCGTCCCCCTCATGGCTGCGACAAATCAGCGACGTTATCCGTAATAGTCCCGAAGCTGCACGTACTATTATACCGTAGAGTGTGTATCCTCCTCTTGGCTGGCAAGCAAATCACAGCGAACGAGCACGCTTAAGTAAGGCGTGCATTCAATCCTTGGTCTCACGTACGACACTTGTTCTACCGTCACACGAGGGCGGCGATTCACACCGGGCCGACGATCGGGATCGAGTACCCCGTCGGTCGATCTCGCGCAAATCCGTCATCCGGTGGCGTAGCGATTACCGATACCGGGCGAGGGGAGAAAAGAAAGCCAATCGCGCGAACAGAATCGCTAAAATCGCGAAACCGCGGCAGCGTTCGCCAAAACGCGAGGAACGCGCAGTGGGGGTGGCGAGGAAAAAAGCCTCTCGCGACGAGGAACGACAGAAATCCCGAGCTCAACGTCCGCGTAGCGACTGGCGCCTGACACCTCCACCCTTCCGACAACACCCCAACCACTGAGCGCGCGCGACAGACAGAGACCGACTAACCAACGCGAGCAGAGCGATTGAGAAAGCTGCCACGAGTGGCGCTACCGGCGGGACCGCGAGGCGAAGGGTGGGGATTGGCTGGCTGGTTGGCAGGAGAGCCACCCTACGCTGACTAGGCCGAGGGAGACAGAGCTGGGTGGTCGACGAAGAGAAACCACTAGTCTCGCCCCTGCCTTCCGTCCGATTCTTTCTCGTTCTCGCGTTCGACCTTACCACCCCTCGCAACCCCTTCTTTTTCTCTTTCATCAGGACGTTGTCCTTTCGCAATCTTCTTTATTGGCATAAGTAAATCGATAAGAATCAAATTTTACACGGGCCATTAGATCGGTAACGAGGTGGCCGTTACGTAATTAGCGACTCTAGCAAACGCGTTCTCGCATTTTCTTTTTTTTGGCTCTTTCTATTTTCCCACAGTTTCTCGTTGGATTGTTCCTTATATCGTTGCAGCAACTAAATTGTTTTTATCGATGACAAATAGCGCGTAGCTCCGGAAACAGATAACAGCGGCGTAATTGGCTGTTGCGAAGCCAATATCGTGTTCGTTTAACGAAATTTCCAGTACTCAACGCCTGTTTCCCTCTATTTCATCTGTTTCGTCGTTACAGTTAAATCCTTTTTTTCATTAGAAGCAACAAACCGTTAAGAGATCGAACTTCATGCGATCGGATAAATTAACCGCGTCGTTCTCCACACCTTTCCACGGTTACCTAGGCAATTCAGAAACAATTTTATTTTGTAAATCGTGACGCACGCGTTCTTCTCCTCTCTCTACGGTTGTTTCTTGCTCCGTACCGTGACCAGTATCTTCTGAAAGCATGGGTGCGCCTGCGCGCGGTCCTAGATTTCGTCTCGCCTCCTGATTTTTCGTAATAAAAACGTTTGTCTAGGCAAGTGGCTCGGCTCGCATATCTCTCGGCGCATCACGCGCCGCACATGCTCCTTTTTCTCTCCCCTCTAGGGTGCACGCTCCGTCGTTGCGCCCGTGCACCACGCGACAGCCGACGCGCGTTACAACCCGGGGGGTAGAGATCAGAGCGGAAAGTAGGGCGGCGGTTGGTCGGTCTTTCGTGTCGCAGAACGAAGCGGGCGAAGAGCAACGTTCGAAGGGGAACCGTGTCGATGGAACTTCCTGTGGTTCGAAGTTCTCTGTCCCGGTCGTCGTTTGCGGTGACGATGGAAATTAAAGCGACGTCACACTGGGCGGTCGTCGATGCGCGAAATTACCGTGTTCCGGCGGAAAATGCCATCCCGCGTCGGCAACGGTTTCACCCTTCCTCGCGCGAGACAAGGAAATATGAAGAAGCCTCGATTTTCCTTCTCTTTTTTTCTACCTATTGGCTCAGAGAAGTTGACCGATGATCGCATGTTCGTGGAAATTTAGCTCGGTGCACTTTGCTCTCTTTGCAGTGCATTCAGCTCTGTTTCCCAAGTACACTTACGTCCCTTAACGTCGACAATGGTTGGCCTAACTTTCACCACCGACTACTACCTGCTTACCATCAACTTGCTAAGGGATCGAAGAGTACCCTCGGATAGCCGAACCTCGGTACTTATCTGGTATTACTAATACTAGAACTGCGCAATTCAGATCCTGTGCTCTGGAGTCTGGTCGGTAGCTAAAGGGACAAGCAAAGTTTCAAGACAAACACGAGAAAGGTCAGAGAATAGTAAAAAGAGAACGACCGATCCGAGATGCGCTGTTCGACATCGGAGAATGCGCTTTTCGATAATACTGTTTGAAGAGGAGACTTCGGAGAAGTCGAAAACTTCGTCCAACCGGAAGTATACGAAACTCGTTTGATACTGACCGTTTGAACGGTGATACGTTACAGAGCTACGTTTGGGAACTCTAAATTGTAGACGAGAATAAAAGGTAAATTATGTACCGCTTCGAAGAGGGTGTGAAGGAGGGGACAACTTCATCGGGATAAACTTCATTAAGAGCGCCTAAGGAATGGTTTAATCGAAACTTCTATCCGAATACGAGAGTCGACCAAGATTTTTCGCTCTGAGGGAACGTATATACCACGTGGCGAACGTTACGGACGATATTTCAACCCTTTTCATCCCGACCCCGTGTTCCACCTTCGTCCTCTCTGACCCTGACTGTCTCTCCTTCTTTTTTCCATTCATCGTCGTTCTGGTATGAGATACGAGGGAAGATGAAATAGCTGGGAAAACCTTGTTCTAAAGCAATCCTTGAGGAATTAAAATAACGCGTCGAGTGCGTTAACCCTTTGAGTGCTAAATACTCCCGGTCGAAGTGCTCCGCGTGAATGGCGCTTTATCAACAATTATGTTGCTCTAAATGGATCAGAAGAATTGACAAATGCATATACGCGTCCATAATTCACGCGAGTAACTTTCCCCAGAGGCGCATATACGCGTCCATAATTTTCGCGAGTAACTTTTGCCAGAGACGCATATACGCGCCCATAGTTCACACGAGTAGCTTTCGTTAGACTTATATACGCACCCATAGCAGTCAAAGGGTTAAACATCGGTGCCTGAAAGGTACCTCCGTATAAAGAAACCGAAAAAGATTGACGTATCGCGACGAGGTAGTTAATTTACGAAGGATTAATTCTCTAGAATTTCATTACGCTAGCGGAAAGACCATTCTCGTCCTCGTATTTATGCATAATAATTAACCGTGCGGTAAGAATGTACGCGAACGTGGTGGGTTCATCTCGAACACGGATCTCGCCTTCCGTATTTTGCCGAGGAAGAGCCGTCGGAGGCCAAAGCGAAGATAAGTCGTTTAATTAACTTTTGGGCTCGCATACTTCCGTCGCGCACGGTCACGCGACCGCGCTTCTAAAGCCAGAAAAACAGGGTCTCGTGTACCTTTCTTATATCCTCGGCATATTTTTTTTCAGCCCCCCTGAGCGAGAATGCAGTCCCAGGAATGTAATTAATTCTTAACGAGGTAAATAGAAAAATTAGGTGAAAAGAGTTTCGAAACGCTTCTCGAAAATAATTTACGAACCATCTATGAAAATTATACGATGATAGAGAAACGGTTGAAAGAAAGAGGTTGGATTACCGAATAAAAAAAGAAACGGCCCATCGAGTTATCATTATTTTTCCTTTACACTCGGTTACAATTATATCTGGTCTGTTACATTTGATTGTTTTGTCTGTGTGTAGCGTATTTATTAGTAGCGTTATTATTATTATTATTATTATTACTATATACGGATCAAAATAGACCCCTTGGCATGTAGATAAAAAATAAAACAAGCTATGCGCATACATAGGTAGCTACGTATCTCCATTATGGTTCTTGTTTTCGAAGTAGTTATCGCACGTATGCAAATGAATATGTATTTTAGTACTTTGAGCAATTCGGGGTGAAAAGCTGTTCCGGAGAACTTCGTGCTTACGGACGAGCGTAATATCAGTCCTAAATGTTCAAACTCTAGCTCCCAAACAGCATTAAGCGGAAAGCGAAGCGTCGCGCTGGTCTCGCAATTATTTACGGTTCGAACGAAGAACGAAAGAAACGAAACACCATAGGCGAGTAATTAACGGTTCGCGTTATGGATGGCGCTCGATAATCGTTTTGTACGCGGCATAAAAAAGCCCGTTTCATTAGCGTTAACGAGACCCGCTTCTGTTTCCGTTTTAGCTGGGTCAGCAAAGCCTTTGCAGCGTTACAGATGATACGTTCGCGGTTCTACAGTAGCAGACAAAAGTTTAAGACGAGAGGACAATGTAGAACATAGTGTTATGGTCAGGAAATATCGTCTGCACGTTCATTTTTATTGTTATTATGGTAGAATACTATTTATCGATTTGGCACAGAATGCAAGTTTTGTTTATCGCGTTATTCCTCATAAATTAGTTTGTTAGAATTAAATGAATAACTCCAAGTGAAAACAAAGGAACGTTCTTTATTGCGAATAACCGCGTGTCCAAGAATGACCTAAATTAAAATAAAATTCTGTTTGGTGAGTTTTATCCTAACATCCCATCCAGATAAAATCCCCCCATAACCTTACACAAGTTAGGTTAATTTCGTTAACGCTTTGGTCTTAAACTTTCGTCCGCTACTGTAATTCCAGAATTCATTTATCCCGTGACTCGTGTGTGATCTCTCTTCAGCCGTATCGTTGACTCTCGCAGCGTTCGTTTCGATCGGGAAACGTGTGTGACCGGGTGCCGGTCAAAAAATCGACACATTCGGGACGTACGCGAGAAAACTCTGCCCTGCTAGCCAAATTCATCGTCCTTGCTCTGCTATCGATTACACTTCGTTCAGGCGCATAGAATTATTCCATAGCCAAACGTTTTTTACAAGTCAAACAACGTTTCGTTTGCCGGGCAAGCGAGGTTCTATAAAAATGGAACAGGTGTGCTTGTAGCTTGATGAAAGAGGCTGAAATAAAATTGATTTTGTTTGAACACCATTACCGGTGGAAACCTGTTTCGCTCGCGTTCTACAGAAAAACCGTCCCACCGAAAGATGAAGCAAACGGGTGTTTTTAAACAGAAAAACATTAATTTCAAGCATTGATGTTAAATAAGTGAAAGGTTCGATGCAACGAAACGCGAATGATGTTTTTAATAAATTCTTGGCCAATCGTTTTTACGTTCATGTTTCGAGGCTTTATTTCATCCTGTTCGATCAACGTAATCGATAAAGTACTCCTTATCGATCGCGTACTTCGTGTTACTTTTTATCGCTGCAACATCAAATGAAAAATATTAAATCAAACCGACAGTGAAATATCTCTCGGGATCCCCGTTACAGTTGACGTAGCCTGTTTGTCATGGAAATCAAACGGATCAACGAAACTGTGTTTGCTTTATATTCATTTTTAGTCGAAATGCATGGTTGAACGCGGCTCATCATTAACTGTCTGACGTGTTTCAATTTACAAAATGATCCCTCGAACAAATCGAATAATTGAAAACTTTGTTGCGAAAGCGGTTAATTTTTGTTTACAGATATTTGTAGATTAAATCGTATCTAAAGGA